>JASPKZ010009369.1:600000-937655 GCA_030220185.1 Diploptera punctata | reverse complement strand
ACGATGGCGTCCTCCATACTCAATCTTCAATAACAATTTTTTTCGAAACAAAATATGAAGTTAAAAGGTTTTATATAAAATTAAGAGAGAAGAAATTTAAAGATTAGCAGACATTAATTCATCACCAATGTCTAAAATTAGAATTGGTTCCCATGTTCATTAGAAAAACCGTTAAGCATAACAATAACAGCAACAACAAAAAAATTTTGGAGAACAAATTACTAAAACTAGAAAAGAATAAACACTTTGAAATGATCAGTAATCTGGATATTGAAATTATTTGTTACATATCAAATTGTCTAAAATATTAGGAAACATCATGTGGGAAAACCTAGAAAATAAATTTTTCACTTTTTTGAACATAACCATGAAAAAGAAAATTGAGAAACAAAGACAAAGATAAATAATTTGTTAACTAAATCAAAGGGAAAGAAGAATACATCAAATAAAATCAAACATCAGAATAAAACCAGAAATGAAGAAAAATCAGAATCCACCAGAAATTATGTTAAAAATTTTTCAAAGGCAACCTTTAACCTAAAAGAGACAAAATTGTTAGAAAAACGGTCTAAAAACAGCAATAGATTATTCCAATAGAATAGAAGAATACATAGTGGACATTGAAAATTCAATAGAAGGGTTAGTTACAGAAGAAAAAATAATCATCAGAAAAAAATGTGAAGAAATTTTGAATAAAATAAAGAATACAAATAAAAACCCAGTTTGTAAGGAGAATTTAAAAACACTCAAAGAAATAAATAACAAAAATGTTGTATATACAAAATCAGATAAGGGTAACCAAATTATAATTCTGGACAAAGAAGATTATCAAAATAGAATGGAAGAACTTTTGAAAGAAAAAGAGTATGAAAAAATTAAGAATGACCCCCTACCAAAAACCATAAAAAAAGTGGAAAACTGTTTTAAAAATGTTAAAATTCTATCCAAGAAAGAAAAATTTCAATTAAAAGTAAGCAACCCAAGAAACCCTAATATACATGGACTTCCAAAAATTCACAAACCGGGAAACAAAATGAGGCCAATAATTAACAATATTGGATCACCAACCTACAAAATTTCGAAATGGCTGAATAATCAATTTAAAAGAATTAATAATTTTGAAAGTCTGCAGATTGAAAATTCATTGGAATTAGTTAAGAAATTAGAAAAAGTGGAAATTGAACCCACAGATAGGTTGGTTTCGTTTGATGTAGTTTCACTATTCACAAATGTACCGAAACAAAAAACTTTGGGAGATATTGAACAATTGGTTAAGAAAAAACAACATAGACAGAGAGATCAAAGAAGATTATTTGAAATTAACTGCGTTATGCATTGATCAAATGTTTTTTACATTCAATGGGAGTTTCTATAGACAAAAATCAGGGCTCTCAATGGGAAACCCATTATCACCCTTCCTGGCAAATTTATTTATGAGCGATTTTGAATGTAAAATCACTAAAGCACATCCCACAATGTTTAAATTTTGGAGTAGATATGTTGATGATATAATTTGTATTGTTAAAGAAAAACATGTAGAAGATTCCCTAAAACTATTAAATTTACAGAGTACAAACATTAAATTCACCAAAGAAATAGAAGACAATAAACAAATACCTTTTTTGGATCTTAAATTGGTCAGAAACGAAGAAAAAAAGAAAAATTGAATTCAGGATTCATAGAAAAGAAACTCATACGGAAAATTTTATAAAATCAACAGGGTTCAATCCAATTGGACATAAATTAGCAGCATTTAATAGTTTAACTCATAGATTGGTAAACTTACCCTTAAACGAAGAAGATTTCAAACATGAGAAAAAACACATAATCAAAGTAGCAAGAGAAAATGGGTTTGATGAAAAAATGGTACATAAAAGGATAGAAAAGTATAAAAAACAAAAAATGATAAACAGAAGTAATCTTGAAAAAGAAGAACCACCTATGAAAAAATATAGGAAATTCACATATCACCCCTGGGTACATAATAAATTTCAAAATATATTTGAGAAGTTTAATATTAAATTAGCACCAAAAAATAACTACAGTTTAAATAAACTAATAAAAACCAACAAAAATGAAAAAACTGATAAAAATAAAAAGTCAGGAATATATCAAATTGAATGCATGGGTTGTGAAAAGATATATATAGGGAAAACAAAAAGAAACCTAAAAATTAGAACCAAAGAACACATAAGAAATATTAAAAATGGAGAAATTGAAAAATCTGCAGTTGCTGCTCATGTTTGGTCTGAAAAACATAATATTAATTCAGACACTAAATTATTAAAACAGTTAGAAAATACAAACGAGCTGACTATTTGGGAAAAAATTTATATTCAGAAGAACAGAAACAGAGTTATGAATTTTGATATTCCGATGGAGGGTGACCTTGTTTGGAGGTTCTTTGGCCAACCACAGGATGGAGCTGACATCGACATCCAGGTGGTGCAACATAATGCAACATAAATAAAACCAGTCTGGGAAAGCTGAAGATAAAACAGAGAATTGTTTTGAAACATGTCCAAGAACAAATCAACATTAATATTGAGGTAAGATGTCCAGACCAAAAATAATATAATTAAAATAACCTCAAAATATAACTTCCTAAAATTAAATATTAATTACAACTTCTTAAGTTACAAGGAAGAAACAAAACCAGAAATTGTGTTTGTGTTATAAATTACGAAAAACAAGATGGCGTCCTCCATACTCAACTTCAATAACAATTTTTTCGAAACAAAATATGAAGTCAAAAAGTTTATAAAATTAAGAGAGAAGAAATTTAAAAGATTAGCAGACATTAAATTCATCAACCAATGTCTAAAATTAGAATTGGTTCCCATGTTCATTAGAAAAACCGTTAAGCATAACAATAACAGCAAACAACAAAAAATTTTGGAGAACAAATTACTAAAACTAGAAAAGAATAAACACTTTGAAATGATCAGTAATCTGGATATTGAAATTTATTTGTTACATATCAAATTGTCTAAAATATTAGGAAACATCATGTGGGAAAACCTAGAAAATAAATTTTTCACTTTTTTGAACATAACCATGAAAAAGAAAATTGAGAAACAAAAGACAAAGATAAATAATTTGTTAACTAAATCAAAGGGAAAGAAGAATACATCAAATAAAATCAAACATCAGAATAAAACCAGAAATGAAGAAAAATCAGAATCCACCAGAAATTATGTTAAAAATTTTTCAAAGGCAACCTTTAACCTAAAAGAGACAAAATTGTTAGAAAACGGTCTAAAAACAGCAATAGATTATTCCAATAGAATAGAAGAATACATAGTGGACATTGAAAATTCAATAGAAGGGTTAGTTACAGAAGAAAAAATAATCATCAGAAAAAAATGTGAAGAAATTTTGAATAAAATAAAGAATACAAATAAAAACCCAGTTTGTAAGGAGAATTTAAAAACACTCAAAGAAATAAATAACAAAAATGTTGTATATACAAAATCAGATAAGGGTAACCAAATTATAATTCTGGACAAAGAAGATTATCAAAATAGAATGGAAGAACTTTTGAAAGAAAAAGAGTATGAAAAAATTAAGAATGACCCCCTACCAAAAACCATAAAAAAAGTGGAAAACTGTTTTAAAAATGTTAAAATTCTATCCAAGAAAGAAAAATTTCAATTAAAAGTAAGCAACCCAAGAAACCCTAATATACATGGACTTCCAAAAATTCACAAACCGGGAAACAAAATGAGGCCAATAATTAACAATATTGGATCACCAACCTACAAAATTTCGAAATGGCTGAATAATCAATTTAAAAGAATTAATAATTTTGAAAGTCTGCAGATTGAAAATTCATTGGAATTAGTTAAGAAATTAGAAAAAGTGGAAATTGAACCCACAGATAGGTTGGTTTCGTTTGATGTAGTTTCACTATTCACAAATGTACCGAAACAAAAAACTTTGGAGATATTGAACAATTGGTTAAGAAAAAACAACATAGACAGAGAGATCAAAGAAGATTATTTGAAATTAACTGCGTTATGCATTGATCAAATGTTTTTTACATTCAATGGGAGTTTCTATAGACAAAAATCAGGGCTCTCAATGGGAAACCCATTATCACCCTTCCTGGCAAATTTATTTATGAGCGATTTTGAATGTAAAATCACTAAAGCACATCCCACAATGTTTAAATTTTGGAGTAGATATGTTGATGATATAATTTGTATTGTTAAAGAAAAACATGTAGAAGATTCCCTAAAACTATTAAATTTACAGAGTACAAACATTAAATTCACCAAAGAAATAGAAGACAATAAACAAATACCTTTTTGGATCTTAAATTGGTCAGAAACGAAGAAAAAAGAAAAATTGAATTCAGGATTCATAGAAAAGAAACTCATACGGAAAATTTTATAAAATCAACAGGGTTCAATCCAATTGGACATAAATTAGCAGCATTTAATAGTTTAACTCATAGATTGGTAAACTTACCCTTAAACGAAGAAGATTTCAAACATGAGAAAAAACACATAATCAAAGTAGCAAGAGAAAATGGGTTTGATGAAAAAATGGTACATAAAAGGATAGAAAAGTATAAAAAACAAAAAATGATAAACAGAAGTAATCTTGAAAAAGAAGAACCACCTATGAAAAAATATAGGAAATTCACATATCACCCCTGGGTACATAATAAATTTCAAAATATATTTGAGAAGTTTAATATTAAATTAGCACCAAAAAATAACTACAGTTTAAATAAACTAATAAAAACCAACAAAAATGAAAAAACTGATAAAAATAAAAAGTCAGGAATATATCAAATTGAATGCATGGGTTGTGAAAAGATATATATAGGGAAAACAAAAAGAAACCTAAAAATTAGAACCAAAGAACACATAAGAAATATTAAAAATGGAGAAATTGAAAAATCTGCAGTTGCTGCTCATGTTTGGTCTGAAAAACATAATATTAATTCAGACACTAAATTATTAAAACAGTTAGAAAATACAAACGAGCTGACTATTTGGGAAAAAATTTATATTCAGAAGAACAGAAACAGAGTTATGAATTTTGATATTCCGATGGAGGGTGACCTTGTTTGGAGGTTCTTTGGCCAACCACAGGATGGAGCTGACATCGACATCCAGGTGGTGCAACATAATGCAACATAAATAAAACCAGTCTGGGAAAGCTGAAGATAAAACAGAGAATTGTTTTGAAACATGTCCAAGAACAAATCAACATTAATATTGAGGTAAGATGTCCAGACCAAAAATAATATAGTCAAATTAATTTTGATACTGTACAAAGAATGTTTCGTTTTTAAACTAAATCTGTTTTAACTGCTGTTCATCATATTACAGCTTTTAACAACTGGTGAAATGTTTTTTTTAAGGAAATTCTTTGTGTGTTTTGAAATTAGAAATTAAAATCCACCAACTTGGACATTGTTTAAACCTGAAAATTCTATTCCATTACGGTACCAGACAAGTTAACTAAAAGTACTTTACATATAATTAGCTTTATATTGATATTTATTTATTTATTTTATAAAAAATCTGTTATTCACAGAATATTTGAAAAATAATCAAAATACAAACTTACTCAGATAAATATTAAACAATTTGAAAACTTGTAATATTTCATTTTACTAATTCTTGGTTGGGGTAATTGTCATAAAATTATCTTGTCAAATTTGATGTGGGATTTTATTTTATTAGAATTTAATGAAAGGATATGTAGTAATAGTATGAGAATCTGATTCCTGTTTCTTTAAATAATAAAATCCCATGCTCTTATTAGCCCGATTCCAATGTTGCATTACTTTTACACAAAATTACAATGTTATGAATTAGTCACATATTCTTTTAAAATTTTTCATGGATAAATTCTGTAATAAATATTATATTCTACAAAATATATTGCATCTTAATGTAAAATATCTTTTCATATGCATCATTTAATATTTTTTGTTTATTTACCTGTGTTGGATTTTGGTTTGTTCATCACTAACAGTTCCCTTCCTGTTTTTGCATGTTTGTAGCTGCATAAAAGCTTGCTTTTCTGCTTGCCCACATGAGCACTCTCTTCCACTGCAGACTGTCAAGATCACAAATCAGTAAGTCCACTCCTTCTTTTCAGTACAGAGATAGTGAGTGGTTCTCAGCTTACAGCTGTAGACAGAACACTTTTTCTAAGTAAAAAAAAAATTACACCTTCCTAGCACGCTGACACAAGCCAAGAGTTATTTATGTTACATGAATTAAATGTTAAATTTTACAGATGAGATTATATGTTTATGGCCAAAGTGTTTTTATGTCGGAATTTTAAAACAATTTTGAAATAAAATGTTTTTTTTGTAAAAGTTTTCATTCCCTGCAACATACATAATTTTTTTATTATTCATTTCATGCATTTCAATGATGGATAAATCATATTTGAAGAGAAAAATTATATGCTCAGACTGGGGCTCGAACCCAGGACCTTTGGCTTTCTAGACCAATGCTGTACCGACTGAGCTATCTGGGCGAATTCCATACTAAACCCAAATTTTTCTCTTATATATGTTGTCAATTCCCATGCACCAAAAGCTATGAAACCTTTGCTTCTATCTTTGCAAATGGTGGCTTCTTTATTAACAAGATATTTATTTAAGAATTTTACATTACGTAAAATTCCCAAATAAATGTCTTCATAATAAAGAAGCTGCCATTTGCAAAGATAGAAGCAAAATTTCATAGCATTTAGTGTGCGGGAATTGATAACGTATTCAAGAGAAAAATGTGTGTTTAGTTTGGAACTCGCCCAGATAGCTCAGTCGGTAGAGCATTGATCTAGAAATCCAAAGGTCCTGGGTTTGAGTCCCAGTCTGAGCGTATAATTTTTCTCTTCAAATACATAATTTTATTTAAATTATGTCAAATTTTATTATTTTTAATATAAATATTAATGCATACTATATGTATGGTACAAAATATTACCCATAAAAGAAGCTCAAAGTGAACTGGCTTGTATGTAATGTTATAGTTGTTTTAGGACCTATTTCAAAACAAAATATAAATAAAACAATATATTTAAAATATATGCAAACAAAATATTAATATAATTGCATAAACTTACAGTTATGAACTTATATTAGCCATTTGCAGTATTATTTTTTATATAGAACATCTGAAGGCTCAATAGAATTTTTTTGTATGGATGTCACTGTGTCAGAGAGTTTTCAAGTAACATTTCCACCATCATGTCGTGAACTTCTTCAGAGTAGACCAGAATTCAGTGTTGATTAATTTGTTGCTATATATGTGTTGCTGGCAATCAGATACGAGATTTTGAGGCAACACATATATAACAGTAGATTTATCAACACAGATTCCACACCAGCTCTGAAATTCAATGACATGATGGTGGAAACTTTAGTTGAAAACTCTGTGATGCAGTGACACCTGGACAATAAAAACTCTAATGATGAGAAGGACTGTGGAAATCGACAAATTTTCAATATGAAGACTGATTCAATCACTAATGCCAATTGACAAAATTAAAAGCAAATTGTATCGTAATTATTAAGAATAATTTTTTTAAACAAATCATTTGTTTATAGTTAGCCTTGTAATGGAGTCAGTATTGATGATAGAAGTTATTATTTAAGTCCAGATAATTTTTATTGGTGCTTCTTTATTTATAAAATTAGTAACTTAAGTTTGCCATAGTTAATTCATATACTGGTAAAAACTATGTTCATTTTGTGAATATTACAGTACATGTTGCAGTTATTTTATAAGATTCTAAAATACTGACATGAGTCCACCGCTGTGGTCTCTAGGTAGCATGCTGGCTTGTCACGCAGCGGGCCTGGGTTCGATCCCCATTCAGGACAAGTTTCCTGGGTGAGGTTTTTTCGGGGTTTTTCCTCACCTGTAAATGTCAGGAATCTTTAAGCCCCAAACAGTCCCTGAACACCATCTGGCCATCATTGGCATCAATATCATATTCGCCTAATTAGCTTAAGTTTAGTTTAAGGCATCTCCCGGTGCATCTTTACTATCATCATCAACTCTATCATCAGGGCAGCATAACCGGGCGTCCAAACCTCAGAAGTGGGTTACAAATATGTCATGCCAGGAAATAACACCAGAAATGTCGAAATGACAACCTGGGGCATTTGGAAAAAAAAAAATACTGACATGAGACATAATATGAAAGATATAATTACTATCTATTGCTGAAATTAGATGGACTCTAGAAAATGGAATTTTATACTTAAATATATTGAATTACGTCCAATATGCTGGCTTAGGTAGTAGCATGCCTGCTTCCTGATTGGTGGGCCCAGGTTCAATACCTGGCAGAGTTCAAAATTTTAATTGTAAAATTTTCATTCTTGGGACCAGGAGGGTGGTGATATACAATTTTTAATTGCTAGATTATGCACCAGATTTCTACATTAAATTGCAAATCCCTCTGCAGTACATATGTTTGAGAAGTCATATGGTACCATTGACAGCAGTTTCTCTCTTGGAGGATGTTAAGCTGGGGGGCTGATCTTTGACAGGAATAGGTTACATGTTGGCACCCGATTTCAACTTCTCCCTTCTCTTCATCATCATCTCTCATTCAATATACTTTACATTATACAACACATAAACATATAATATCCTCAACTTGTGTCCAACTCATGGTCGGGTCGAGGGATGATATAAGATGAAGCCCCTCTATATAGAGGTCTGTGAATGACAAGGGTGCCAGCCGACCATACCTGATGCTCCATCACAAGGGCAGATGAATGAAATGAAATGATGAGATGAGTATGGAGAAATGGTGGAATGAAATTGTGGCAGGGAAAAATGGGAAAAATCCCTGCCCAAGCTCTGTTTTGTCCACCATGAAACCCACATAGAGTGACTGAGACTCGATCTTGGGACCACAGCAATGAGAGGAGAGTGTCTTAACTGTTTGCACCATGGAGTCAGCTAAACATACACTCATCTGGTGCATAAATTGAATATAAACCACATTAATGCCATCTCTCCACCCAGTGCGGAACCTGAATCACCAAAAGTGCAGTAGGCCACATTAGAACACACATATATTGAATACCAACTAAAGATATACATTTTCATAAAGGATTCTTAGCATTGGTTTGAATTATTCAAAAATAAAATACCGAACACACACATACACTATATAAGTATATATGAAGTATGAAGCTTTTCTTGTGATGGCACATTTTATTCATAACCAATATTAAGTTATTTTATTTTGAAAAATTAACCATTTCATAATAACTTCTGATTAGTTCTTTCATTTTAGACTTTTGATTCTATTTTAAATATAATCAAGGTATGATACCTATAATATTAAACAACTAAACTCTCATATTTGTCCCACGCCGTAGCCGAGCGGTTAAAGTAGGAAGCCTTGATGCAGAGCTACGGGACTTGCGCTGGTTCGAGTCTCCATGGGGGAAGAAATTTTCTCATGGTATTTCGGCCAGTATGGGACCAGTGCCCACCCAGCATCGTGAGGCAATTGGGTAGCTACAATAAGTAGCGGCTCCAGGTTGAGGAACCAGCTATAACGGCTGGGGGACTCGACATGCTAACCACATGTCACCCCTACACTGGCTGTTGATCATCTACCTCTGTGATTGACACATGTGGATGTGAAGGGCCAGCAGCCGGCTGGTAAAAGGGCAACCGCTGAAAAAGTGGAAAGACCCTCAATCAGAACTCTCATATTTGAAGAGGAAAATTATATGCTCAGACTGGGACTCGAACCCATGACCTTTGGCTAGAAAGCATTGGTCTAGAAAGCCAAAGGTCCTGGGTTCGAATCCCAGTCTGAGCATATAATTTTTCTCTTCAAATATGATTTATCCATCATTGAGATGCATGAAATGAATAATAAAAACATCAAAAGAAGCCGTATTGGCTTCATAATGTAATATAAAATTCCCAAATAAATGTCTTCTTAATAAAGAAGCTGCCATTTGCAAAGATAGAAGTAAAGGTTTCATAGCATTTGGTGCATGGGAATTGACAACATATATAAGAGAAAAATGTGCATTTAGATTGGAACTTGCCTAGATAACTCAGTCGGTAGAGCATTGGTCTAGAAAGCTAAAGGTCCTGGGTTCGAGTCCCAGTCTGAGCATAATTTTTCTCTTCAAATATGATTTATCCATCATTGAGATGTATGAAATGAATAATAAAAACATCAAACTAAACTCTCATTTATCAGAAAGTGTAGATCTGAGTTTTTAGCATAAATTATAAATCTACAGCTTAAATGTTAACTAGGTCTAATTTTGTCTTCATTGAAAAATGCAAAAAGGTGACCAATAAATGCATTTTTCAGAATGTTTATTAAATAAAATTGTAGGTTCAGTATTAATACTGCGCAAAGAACTCCCGTTACAAAAAAATATAGTAATTGAGTAAGGTAAGCTTAATCTAGAAATGAGATTGGTGACTTATCATTCAATTTTTATTGTCAGTTCATTGTTTTTAAGATGCTTTATTTTTATGTTGAAGTTGAAATGTATTTAAATAAAATAAGAAACTGTGTAAATACTAGAGTTGAACCTGATATCATAGTACTTGGCTCTATGAATGTTTCTCAGTAAATTATTGTAAACAGCCTGGATGCCATCAGATTGATTAATTTATTCTGCATACTGGGGAAGAGATACTGATTTTAGTTTTGTAATTTTTATAAATGATTACAATCATATTTGTGGTTTAAGCTTTGATAACTTTTTGATAATGTCAAAAGGTGTTCTGTCCACAACTGTTTAGTTATTTACAACATATCTTGAAATGCTATGGCAAAATTACATATAAAAACATAAATTACATTGAGAATTATCTTTTTACCATAGAAGTTTATTTTAACTATAACATGTTTTTATATTTTGTTACATAGTACCATGTAAATTTGATATGCCTTGTAAATTTGATGAAAAATATTCTCTATTACATACATATTTTTTAGTGAGTAATAGATCCAGTCTGATTTTACAGCACAGTAATCTATTATGCTGTCCTTAGAACAGGGGGAGCACTAGGAGGATAGTAGGTTAGAATAGATTTAGAGTAGATTTATTTAGCCTGGTTAAGTTAAGGCCATGTGACCTTCTCTTCCATTCACCAGGACACACATATGTTACATTTAATTACAAAAAAATTTCAATAATAGTACATACTAAACAATTAATTATTATCTGTCAAACTGAACAATAATGAAAATGTCTGATAATACAATAAAATTAAATACAATTAAAATTAAACTAATGAAAGAATGTATACACAAGGGAATAACTGCTTGAATCTCCTGTACATAAAAAATACAAAGAAAGTAATAAACTATAATGAATTAATCTATCACTTATATATAAGGCATTAGGTAAATATGGTGACAAATCTTAATACTGTTTTTACTAAATAATAAAAAAAAAAGTGAGTTGTTTCTGTTAATTTTATTTTCCATTTGTTTCTGAAAGATGGTAAACTTTGGCAGTCTCTGATATAGGATGGAAGAGGTTAGCAATACCATAAAAAATTGTATAACTAAAATTGCAAGTCAAAACTACCATCCTTCTGTAAAAAGAAATGTTCAAACATTTTATTATATGTAGAGTACTTCAATTTACTTGTGTGCTGGTCTTCTTCATAGCACACTTGCTATTAAGATAAAGATGCTGGACGTTGTGGGGAGGTGCTGAGGAGGTGTGTAGGTATAGCTTTAATTTAGTTTTGCTCCAAAGAAATGTTGAGTAAATAGGTTCAAATGATAGCATTTGAGATTTGTATTTAGGAGATCTTGAGTTCAAATCTCACAGTTGACCAACCTGACTGGAGTTCCAAAAGCATTCCTGAATGTAGGGTAAGAGTACCTAAATGAATGAGTCATTTTTTATATCTTACCTCATAGTTTATGTTTTCTTAAACACGGGACTGCAGTTTTCAAGAGGAAACATCCCTCCCATTTTTAACTGACATTATGAGTATCGGATTTTTGTTGGAAAATGTTATCAGTGGAGTAAAAATTCAGACAATGAAGAAAGTGAAACAGGTACAAGAGATTAATAAAAAATAAGTAAAATAATGAGTTTCAGAATAAAGCAATTGAAATTTTTATTCTGGAGTTGCACAATTCAGTTCCCAGAGTCTAATAAATGCTTAGCATAGTATGAAAATTGCTCATTTTGTATGATGTGTAGAAGTTCATATTTCAAGTCACCATCTCTTACTGCCTTAGAACCAGCCATATTAAATATTATAGAACTGTTATTTGTAATTCCCAAAGGGTAAAAAAACCCTCACAAATTTTAAGTGATAATGAGCATCATGAGGAAAGCTACAGTAAATTAAACTAGTGTCTCCTGTAGAAGTTTCATTTTTGTATACATCTGTGCCTAAACTTTCTCATAACAATGTAGGTAAAAAGTCTGTAAGAATATTGATTCATCTTCATTACGTGTATCCAGCCTTAGCTGATGACACGAATCCATTGTATACTTATACTATAAGTTGCAATGGGGCTGCATTTGAACATGCAGCTTATGTGGGCATTCAAGGTGAGTGTCCACGAGGTTAAAAGAAAGAGATATAGGAAAGACAGAAATGAACCCTTTGGCCTCGAATACTCTAATACCATCAGGGTCAAAGAAAACAAGAGGTAGCTAAGGGAGACTGGATAGGAAAGTTAAAAAGGGATCTGGTACTAGAAAAGGAAGAAATACCAGATCAGTTAAAGATAAAAGTAAGGAGCAAAACACAAGGAAGTGGAAGCAATGTTTTGCTCAGCTTGGGCACCTTGTGGTCGCCATCCACATATCACCCTGAGGTGAACAGCCAAAAATTCAGCTTAATTGATTGTAATTAGATAGAAAATACTGTATGAGTAGTGATATTATCTCATCCTAATGACAACCTACTGTACTTTGTATCCAGCTGGAGTCAGTGGATTTATAGGATGGAAAAATCCTGCACCAAAGCTGAGTGATGATTAACTCAAGATGCCTTGGTGCAGAGCTACGGGACTTGTACTAGTTTGAGTCTACATGGGAGAAGAAATTTTCTTATGGAATTTCAGCCAGTATGGGACTGGCATCCACCCGTCATCATGAGGAATTTGGGTAGCTACAATAAATAGTGGCTACAGGTTGAGAAAACCACCTATAACGGCTGGGGGATCTGACATATTTACCACGTGTCACCCCTACATTGGCTGGATGATCGTCTACCTCTGTGATTAACACATGTTAATGTGAGGCCAGCAGCGGTTAGTAGCCCAAGGTCCTTCTAGGCCTGCCACACCATGGAGGAAAAATCCAAGGGCTTAGTCCTCTGAGAGGGACTTAAAGCCATGAGTCTCAAGTCTGAAGATTTTCGGGCTCGTAAAAGAACTTCAATTCAATGCAAAATTTAACTGGCCTTCCCATCCAAGTATTATCTTAGTTAAGTTATGTAGATAGGAAATAAACAATATTATCTTAGTTGCCTACTAGATGTCTCATTGAGGCGATATGCTGATCACATGTCACTCTCTGATAACATTGGTCTACAGCGATTTTGCTACTGAACAAAAACAAGTGTAAAAAAGTAAAAGTAAAGTGATCCCACAACAGGCCCGGAGGCCCTTGAGGTAGTAGGAGATTAAGGCTCCCAGTTTTTCTAGACGATCGGCACTTTATGTCAGCCATTGTCAGCCCTGCGTGACGGCCGCCTTTACCCCCAGAACAGCGCCGGGTACTCATTTCCATTAGAGGCTGAGTCAACCTCAGGGCCATAGTGCCGCCAGAGGGTTAGGGTCAGTTTAAAAATCCTGACCCCAACGGGACTTGAACCCTCGACCCTCCGGCTTGTAGCTCAGTGCCTTAACCACTACGCTACGGCGTACCCCCAATAACAAGTGTATCCAACCTAATTCGAGTGTGCTGATTACAGATCTGAAGTCCATTTTTCTCTAGAACATCACAATTTCATTATAATTACATTTTTAATTTTCACTTTTTTTTGTATTTAGATACATTTCCTTAATTTCATTATTGGTTAATTCTTTAATTCCATTATATATATTGTTAAATGATATTACTTTAAATAAATTTATAAGAATATATATACTTACAATTAGTAGTAAGCACTAAAACATCTATAAAAAGTGCTTAGGGCCTTTGCTTTTCCGCTTATGTTGGAATGTAGTTGATCGCTGTAGAAACCAGCAGAAATCACCCATCATACTCAGGCCATATTGACCCTGGTACCTGGATTCCATCATTGATATGTCCTGATGGAACCTCAGTCGGCTGCTGGCCTCACAACCACATGTGTTAATCACAGAGGTGCACAATCATCTAACCAGTATTGGAGTGACATGTTGTCAGCATGTTGGGTCCCCCAGCCATTATTGCTGGTTTTCTCAACATGTTGCTACTTATTGTAGCTACTCAGATTCCTTACAATGCTGTGTGGGCACCAGTCCTATACTAGTCGAAATTCCATGAAAAAAAATTCTCTCAGAACGGAGACTCGAACCAGCACAAGTCCCGTAGCTCTGCTCAAGTCTTAAATGGTTCGCCTGTGGTGCAGGACTGTTTGTACTATTATCTGAAGCTATTTTTCACAAATTCCATATGAAATGACTTTTTAAGAATTTAAATTATAATCGCGGTGGACTAGTGGTTATGCTCCTTGCCTCTGGTCCTGAGGTCGCAGTTCAAACCCGGCCGGGGTCGATGGATTTTTTAGGATGGAAAAATCCAAGGAGCAAGTCCTCTGAGAGGGACTTTAAGCCATGGGTCCCGAGTCAGGCTCGTAAAAGATTCTTAAGCCCGAATGAAAAGGCCTCTAAGCAAAATTTACCAAATTTTCCTGTCCTAGTACTACCTTGGTTTCCTAGATGTCAGTATGAGGCAGAATGCTGACCATGGACCACTCAAAAGACATCTATACAAAAACAAGTGTAACTAAATTAGTATGGTTCAAATTCTTCCCTGTAGGGGGAGAGCGCCTAAATCTCTGTTAAGGGAAACATGAGCTTACAAGATACAAGAAGAAGATAAATTATAATAATATTTTATAACACTTTAACCATCCATTCACCTATTTTAAATCATTATTTTTCTGTAAGGGAATAAATATATTATCAATAAAGAGTATTTATTTATTGTTTAGTTATGGGATTTATAATAAGACTATTTTTTTTTAATACAGCTGTACTCTCGAACATGTTCCATCACAAAAATGTAATACTACATGCTAATTTGTTTCAAAATACACTATTTTAGGTCTTATTTTACAATATATACACACACAATATTGACGGAGCTTATTCTATGTTGATTTGGTTATATTTACAAAGTGTCAAAGTAAATACTTTTTATGAAATTCTGAAATGGTTTAAAGTGCTTTTCAACTAGACCATTATATATTTAGGTAAACTTTTATCACTCATATATGAGGTGAGTGATAAAAGTTTACCCAAATAAACAATACCTCATGGTGTGAATTCCTAAAAAGGTAGATCATTATAGTTTATTGGCCAGTGTCCACCAGTGCGTGTTATACAGTTTTTTAGCTTGAGTCTTTCGTTCTTTAATTTTGGACATTTCCACAGTAGATGATCAACAGTTTGTGCGTCTAATTGACAAGGACACATTGGGTTGTCTGTGATCTTAAATCTATGAAAGTACGATCGTTGTTTCCCATGACTCATGATGATGGTGGACATGTTTATATTTATTTGTATTTAAGAATCAAATGAATCACGAATTCTTCTTACCTCATACTTCTATGTTCTTTTAAACATAGCACCGCAGTATCGGTGAGCATCATCACCATCATCAGCTGTTTTCACAATGGTCGCCGATACTGCAGATTGCTGTGTTTAAAAAAAACATAGAAGTATGAGGTAAGAAGAATTCACGAATCATTTTATTCTTATCAATAAAACCTCATAATGTTAAAAATTCCCAAATTATATTATTTGTAGTTATTTAGTTAATAAGATTATTAAATTAAAATAAAATAGTTATATTACTAAATTACCAATTAGGTGATCAGTTAATATTTTAATATCTAATTTACAATTGTATAAGAGTTGAATTTTAGATAATCATTGAAATTTATTTGTTTCCTGATAGTAACCATAATCAATCTCTCAATCTCTCTCTCTCTCTCTCTCTCTCTCTCTCTCTTAATTTAACCTCTCCACATGTAGATACTTTTGTGTGCTCCAAGTCTGAAAGGGGCATAATCTTTTGGAAGAGGATTTCTAACTCTGGTATACATACACACATTTTTAGTATACAAGGACATGGAGGGTCTTGAGCTCAAATCTGGGGCTGCCTCCAGACAACATAAACATTTTAAGACAAAACACGCCATTCACTCATGCATTCATACTGGACAGTTATGATATGGGTGGTTAAGATTATGATGGTCAAATGGTGTTCAGGGACTATTTGGACCTTAAAGCTTCCTGACATTGATTTTACAGGTGAGGAGAAAAAACTCCAAAAAAAAGCCTCACCCAGGAAACTTGTCTGAACCAGGAATTGAACCCAGGCCTACTGAATCTGAGGCATCATTGTTACTTCTAGACAACTGTGATGGACATTAATCAATCTAATAGAAAATAAAAAGTATAATTAGACTTTCTAGTGGAAATTCAGTTGGTTTAATTTTCAAATTTATGGCATAAGCCTATATGTGTTGTAGTTATTAGGGTTCAGATAAAGTAGATTAATCTAAATAGGTTTTATTGGTTTGTACTTTTGTTCACAAACATAACTAGTTGATCTCAATGAATAATAGTGAGAATGTATATTAAATTTCTATCAATTAGAGTTGTACTGAGCATTGTCTTAAATGAAATGTTTTCATTTACTTAAAACATTTATTGTGCAATTCACTCACTATAACACATTTGATTTAAATTTAATTTAATATTTATTTTGTATTAATTTAGTAAGTTAAATATATTTTTGTTATTAAATTATAGATAAAAAATGTTTAGATGAAATTTATTTATACTGTAGCCTATGTATATAAATCCTGTACATGTAGACAACTTTCCTTTCTGAACTTTAGTAATCTTGCAAAATTCATATCCATAGGAAGCCTAGTAGTAGTGTACTCATTTTCTTCTTTGTCTGTCCTTGTATCCCAGTAAAGGTTTACGTTTTGGACATCAGCTTTCATCTGTCTGCATTCTTTCACATTTTTTGCTCTCTGCCTCAGTATATTTAAGTGTGTAAATTAATGAGTGATTTTTTACATCTTACCTCATATTTTAGGTTTTCTTTGAACACGGGAATTAGCTTTCAAGAGTATTGGTAAAAATGAGAGAGATGGTTCTCTTAAAAACTAGTTCCCATGTTTAAAGAAACATAAAATATGTGGCAAGATGTAAAAAATGACTCATTAATTTATGAATCAAGATTCTCATAATGTTACTTCCCATATTTCATCATCATCTTCATGGTGCCGTCGGCCTGTTCCGCTCTCAGAATTCATCTTCCCATCGTCTTCTAGGATGTCCCACATTTCTATAGCCTTGAGGTTATTTCCCATATTTAATTATGAATATTTAAGTGCCCCTTTTTCCTAATTCTTTTTAATCTAATTATCTGTCAGTCTATCCCTTGGTGTTCTACCTGTCTTCCTATCTAGTGCTTATCTCCATTATTGTAACATGTCTATGCCACTTTATTTTCAAATATGTACTTATTTTACAGTTGTTCTACACATTATGTTTTTATTTCTTAAAATAGTATCATGACCATCCTGATATCAGATATAATAATTGCTTCAAATTTCCTTAAGTATGCAGAACATTCTGAAAAAGATTCTAATATTTATAGAAGAGATAGTATTGGACAAAACTAAAAGAAAGTTTTTTATTAAGTTTCTAAACTTAATAATTTCTGAGTTGCAGTCTTAATTTGTACGGGCTAAACAAGGTAAAGTGATTGCACTACAGGCCTTTGGAGGCCCTTTGGGTAAGGAAGATAAGGTCCCACTTTTCTAAATAATTGGCATTTGGTGCCAGCTGGGTTTTCAGCCCCATCTTTACCTCCAGAATAAGCTTATGGCACTCATTTATGTTAGATGCTAAGTCAACCCCAGGACCATGGTGCCTCCACAAGGTTTGGGTCAGTTGAAAAATCCTGACCCCACCAAAACTCAAACCCTCGACCTTCTGGCTTATAACGTATAGCCTT
This sequence comes from Diploptera punctata, assembly GCA_030220185.1. Taxonomy (NCBI): domain Eukaryota; kingdom Metazoa; phylum Arthropoda; class Insecta; order Blattodea; family Blaberidae; genus Diploptera; species Diploptera punctata. Next base: position 919,444 of record JASPKZ010009369.1, on the reverse strand, counting down.
AACCAATTATGCTACAGCATGCCCCATTTTGAAATAGCAGCAGCACTTCGACAAGAAACAAATAAGGAAATAAACAATATTAAAAAACCTCATAGTGTTATTTCCTATCTACATAACTTAATAAGGAAATAATTTGTTTAGTTCTTTGTTCTATTATGCAGTACATCTTGTTTGTAATAACTAAACACAAGAGTAATTAGTATTGCTGTCAGTCAAGTAACTTATTTTCATATGGTACTGGCATCTCCCAACCAATCCATCATTCATGAAAGGCTTGTGTCGAATATTATATATAATGTACGATACTTCCTCTTTTGTTTCTTGCCAAAGAATAAAAAATGTTCTGCTCTTACAAAAAAAAGGAGATACTAAATTAAAATGGTTATTAAATTTAGGAACCATGGTTATAATTTATTTTTTAATTTAGGAACCATGTTTATAAAAACCTATTTCTTGTTTTGTTGAAAGCTCTATATATATATATATATATATATATATATATATATGTTGGAACATTTTTCCATAACACTTTGTATAAAACAGTAAGATAGAATTTTCATTATACCATATTTCAATTGATCTTTTTTATTCTGCACTAAATAATAAATTCATTAATGTAAAAAATGATTTTGCCATAGTGTCTCATGATGTAACATGAGAGGTATTCTACACGGTAAGTTTAATTTGATAATAACATGTATGAAGTTGTTTAGTAAAAATGATGAATTTTTATCTTTGTCATATTGTTTCTATGTTTTATGTATAGGATCTTCTTGGTGGAGATTTCATTAATATAATATTATATTAAATAAAACCCATTCACCAAACATTAAATTAAAAAAAAATGCAGATGCGTTTCAACAGCAATTCTGCTATTCCCAAGACAATAAAAAACTCCTATTCATTATCTTCTCAAGAATAACAGCATTGCTGTTGAAACGCATCAATGTTTTTTTTAAAACTAATGTTTGGTGAATGGGTTGTATTTAATATAATATTATATTAATTAAATATGTTATTTCTAGAAAATGTTTAAGTGTCTTTTGATGTCTATAAATAAAAGCAGTTTCTGAAAGGGTTATGGCATTCTTTATGTGAATGCAAGATTGATACAGAAATTTGAAAAGATAATGTATGGTACTTTGAACTGTATGGAAAGTTAGAGGAGATTTAGGTCCAAGTAAAATGCTATTAGTAATTATATTATTAAATTATATTTATTTAAATTAAAATTCACTAATAGATAACTAGACTTCACTATACGCCTTTTATCCTGTATTGGATGTACATCAAACTTAACATGTTCTTCTCTTCTTCTATTTCATGAAATTAGGCCTTTTGACCTGTTTTCACATCTAGTGGGGTTTAATGAATCTTCCCAACTTAACATATCCAATATAATTTTTCTATATTTTTCCATCGAGTTCGAAAGCAGAATTTAAATAGCTCTGTAATTTAATTTACACAATTTTATTTGATTTTAATTGATCAACAAAGTTAAATTTTTTAGATAGTATGCAAGAAATTGTTATAATTGTGAAAAAAATTACTAGAGTTCATTGGAAGATAGTAAAAATACTAAACAAGTAAATAGTGGATTATTTACAAAATATCTATTAGTAGAAATATGTTTGTTATTCAATTCATATTATAATAGTTCACATTGAATATCTGAGAGTATAATATTAATCTATATTCAATCTGTGGTTGTCAAATTACTTATTAATATACCGGTATCATTATATTCAAAGTTATATGATTCACTCACTTCATGTTTTGTACATAATAATTTCTGTTAACCTAGGAACAATAATCACAAATAGGAATGAGATGTACAAAGAAATTAAACATAGGCTCAATTCTGGAAATGCGTGCTATTATGCATTACAGAGACTTTTGATGTCCCAACTCCTTTCATAAAATGTTAAACTGAAAATGTATAAAACTATTATTCTACCAGTTATATTATATGGATGTGAAACATGGACTCTTACTTTAAGGGAGGAAAGGAGATTATGAGTATTTGAGAATAAAGTACTTAGGAAAACATCTTTTAAACCACATCCAACCAACTTGTTAACATGGCAAAAACTAGTAAAATATGATTAAGAAAAAGTATAATTAAGAATTTTGTTATTTGCATTTTTTAAAAGTAATATATAGTTTATAAGAGAAAAATTTGTACCAGTTGGCTTCTTTTCTTTTGTATCTAATCTCCACCTGTGCAATGAGTTCTCCACATATCTGAAATATTTCAAAAAGAGAAGAATATGTAAGAAACCAAATATTCCTTTTTATCAAAATTAAAGTAGAAGTAACACTATGAGGTATTTTTCAATTTATAAATGAGAAAATATTCTTATATCTCATCTCATAAATTTATGTGTTTTCACAATACAGGTTTCAAAGGTATTTTCACCTTCATCTTCAGTCAAACTCCAACTGCAACTGGAGTTTGACTGAAGATGAAGGGAAATGACCTTTAAAACTGATATCTTGAAAACACAGAAATTTATGAGATGAAATATAAAAACATTTTCTATAACTCATTTATAAATTAAAATATATATATATATATATATATATATATATATTAAATATTAAATTATTCATATAAAGTATTACTTTACTGGGGTGCTTTTCATGCTTTTTACATTTTCTTCTTAGAGACTTTACTTTTACCAATATCTGTTTATTATCAAATATATTAACTGATATAGAGCACCCCACGCTTTTGATGATAAAATTATTTTCTTTTTGTTGATAACTCTAGTTTTATTCTATATGCATTGGAGATGATTTTTTTGTTGACCATTTTAATTTTATCCCAAGCGTGTTGGAAATTAAAATTATCTTTCATTTTTAAGTTCGGTTTTCTAATAAAGCGTGTTGTTTTAGTTTTTTAAAACTATTATTTATTTTAGATTCTGGTCCCATTGTCATGACAAACCTTAACAGGACAGATATTATCCCTTTGTTTGGCCTTGCTTTGACCTTTTTTCTTAAATTTATAGCATAATTTCATAACAATCATTAAATGAATCAGATTTTACGCCTCACCTCATATTTTGTATCTTTTCCAAGACTAGTTTCAAAGAATTTTTTCTCGAAATTAGTCCTGGAAAAAAAAAAAATGAGGTGGGGTGTAAAATCTGATTTGTATACTGATTGTTAAATGCAGTGGCATGCATTCAACCCCCACAATCCCAGTTTTGCTAGGGTAACAAATATACATTCATAATTTTACATTAAAATAAAATAATAAATTTGTCAAATTTCATTCAAATCCATTATCTGTGATCATAATAAAATTCAAATTTCCCGCCATGCCACTAGATATGCTGAGCTCTATCACATTCAGGTAGACAAAGACTTTACCATTTGCTATCCCTATAAAACCTAGTGGCTTATTGAGAGGTGAATTCATGCATGTGCATATAATATACTTTGGGTGTATGGTTAACAGGTAAAGCTACTGTCTAAAAAGTTGGCCAGCCAGCTTGACCTGAGAGAGTAGGCTTAGAAGTCACATATACCTGAAAGAGAAGTATATTTCTTGTTGATCGATTATCATGAAGTTTCGACCTATCAATTCTTGAAGAGTTCTTTGATAATGATAAGCTCATGCAGAAAGCACCAGTTGTTTTTCAATACAAATTTTCAAAATAACATTTTTAAGTACGGAATAATTAAATTGATTTAAGCAAGTTATAATTTTTTATCAAACCACAAAGAAATAAATTTAATTAAATAAAAATAAAACTTCATATCTATATGAAAATCACATAAAACTTTAAGTTTTATTTTTATTTAATTAAGTAGATTATGGACAAATAATGAAATTAGAAACATAATGGAAGCAGAAGAAAGCATAATTGAAAGAATTGAGGAGAAGGAATTAAAGTGGTTAGGACATGTTTTAAGAATGGAAGATGAGCGATGGCTGAAGCAACTATATGAATGGCATCTGAACAGAAAGAAGAAAAGAGGAAGACCAAGGTTAACTTGGAAGGAAAACATGAAGACAGTAATGCAAGCTAGAGGGCTAAGCATCGAAGATGCCCAAGACTGTAGGCTTTGGAGGTTTGGCACGGGAAGATGGCAGCAGCTGTAAAAACCCGAAGATAGAGATGGATTTTCATCAAGCAAATGCCAATTCAATTGATTACACAAAGAAATAGTATAAATAAAATTATGTGGTACATATTAATTTAAGAAGTTTTTTATATTACTTGACTGAATAATTCAATAATTGAATTTTTTTATTTAGGTAAAATTTTATCACCCACCTCGTAGTGTGAATTCCTAAAATAAGTAAAGTAAAGTAAAACAATAATTGAATGTTGATATATTATTTGTGAGAAGTTTAAATAATAAACACAATACCAGTACTAAGTTTGTTCAAGTGGTATTACATTTTTTGACTCCTTTTAGTTAAAGTGTTGTTAATAAATGTGATTTTTGTCAAGTTATTGAAAATTAATGTTACTGACTGCATAATTAATAAAATATACAAGATACCATTTTTGTGCAGGATACTAAACCTACAAATATTCAGATTTCTTAAAGGTGAATTTGATTCATATATAATCCCCAAAAATGAAAAAAATTTAAGTAATTTTCACCTTCTATAAATTCTATTCAAAAAGATTTTAAGTTAAAACTAAACTATGGATATGATAAAGATATTGAACACAAAACACATCAGTTTCAAGCTATTTGTGGTACAATAAATAGAACATTGAATAATAAAGCCCATAAACAAACAAAATTAAAATTTTATAAAACAATGGCTGTCCCTGTCCTTTTGTATGGGAGTGAATCTTGGATTACCACTACCAAACAAGAAAGTAAAATCCAAGCAGCCGAAATGAAATTTTTAAGAAGAGTAAAAGGCTGCACTAGAATGGACCAGATAAGAAACGAGGATATCCGTGAAGAACTGCAGATCTACTCCATAAAAGAAAAGATATTTAACAACAAGATACAGTGGAAAGATCATGTAGAAAGAATGGAAGAAAGTAGATTACCAAATAAAATCTTCCATTATTTTCCAAGAGGAAGAAGAGATGTCGGACGTCCTCGGAAGAGATGGTCTTAGATCTATTAGTGAAGACGGAACAGGCAACTCTTGCCTAAACCAGGAAGTGAAGAAGAAGAAGAAGTTAAAACTAAACTAATAACCTTCAAAGTTATAAACAGAGAAGCGTTTCCATGAGAAAAATTACCTCATGCAACAAGGTAGGCCAACTCCAGGTTTACTAGATGTTACTTATAAATAATAGAGGGCATTTATTATTCTAAATATGTTCCTGGAAACCTACTATAATGGTATTGTATATAAAAAATTTAAATTTTAAGAAATTTCATAGACTTGTATATGTTACTTAATACTTAATACAGGCTTTCCACTTTGCAGCAGTTCACCCTTAATTCCTGCTTTCCAGAGATTCCTATCTTCCCATTGTCCTTCTTCCATGTCCCACTTCATCATGGCATCATATATTCCTTCATACCATGCTCTTCTACTTCTCCCATTTTCCTTCTGCCTGGTACCATCCAATCTAACACCTGTTTAGGCCACTGTTCTTCCGACATCCGTTGTTGTGTATGTACAATTTCAATAACTCTATCAAAGAAAGCCAACATACAAGTTTCTCTAATATGGCCAATAACATCCTCATGAGAAACTGTAGGTTCTGTTAATTTGCCCAGATTAATGTACCCAGTTTTTGTCCAACAAGCATTTCTGTCTTGCCAAATAATAAACAGTTCCAACAAAATAACACATTAAATTGTTTACTGCCAATTAACCATAAATACTTCTCGTAAGTTGAACAAATAAAATGTTAAGAATTAAATTAATATTTTTATTACCTCACCTCATATCCTTTTTCTTCTAGATTGCAGTTTCGGAGCTATATCTCCATCATCAGTAGCCTCTTGTCGACCGGTGTTATGTCATTTCTTGGAGGTTTTCTTCTTTATCGGTGGACCGATGAACCTCTGGATCAAATAAAAATTTGTGGGAGTTTCGAAATTCATGAGTTTTTCTTTTTTGGTTGGGATTTTTTCCCAAACCGTGAGTTCTTTCTGTTCACGGTTTGGAAAAATATCCACATCCAAAAAAAAAAACAAGAAAGAAAAACTCATGAATTTCTAAACTCTCGCAAATTTTGATTTGATCCACATCCAAAAAAAAAACAAGAAAGAAAAACTCATGAATTTCTAAACTCTCGCAAATTTTGATTTGATCCAGAGGTTCATCGGTCCACCGATAAAGAAGAAAACCACCAAGAAATGACATAACACCGGTCAAGAGAGGCTACTGTTGATTGAGATATAGCTCTGAAACTGCAGTCTAGAAGAAAAAGGATATGAGGTGAGGTAATAAAAATGTGAATTTAATTCTCATAGTGTTTTTTTCCCTGTGAAAGTTAAATAAACAAAATGTTGTTTTTATAAATTTCGTTTATTTGTTTGTTTTTTTTTTTGTATTAACATTTTGAAATAGGGTTGGTCCTGATAGTCTAGTGATTACCACCCTCGCCAAGATTTGTGGGTTCAAACCCAGCCAAAGTGAATGGATTTTTCAAAGCATAAAAATCCTGAGTATGGGTTCCTTTGGAAAGAAAATAAAGCTGTGGTTCCTTTATCATAGATTTATGGCACGTTAAATAATCTAAAGCTTGATAAAAGAGGCATATGAACAAAATTTGTTGGCCATTTCACACCCAAGTTTGAATTGTGATGCTAATGATCTTAGCAGTTAAAGAGTGTCATTAAATAAAATAATAGCATAACATTCTGCAATTCAAAAGTGCAACATGCATTTTAATCGTGCAACTGGGGTAACTGCTTTGACCACCATATGTCACTGGATAATAAAATCTCATTTATTACATCCTAAAAATATCAAGAATGGAGGAAAACACAACGAGGATATATACCCATCAATAGGAACCTCAAACTCGATGCTATTCTTTTTGCAGACGATTTAGCTCTTCTGGCACTTTCCAAAAATGATTTGCAATGATCAATTTATAATTTACAAAAAATAGGTGCCAAATTTAATATGGAGATATCAATTAACAAAACTAAAATTATGGCATTTCATGGGAAGGACCCCATACAAAGTAAAATCTGTCTCCAGAATAAAATTTTAGAGAGATCTAATCAATTTAAATATCTTGGATATTATCTCTCTATCTGGGATGAAAAGGATATCCCTGAACAAATTACTAGGTATAATAAAAGTTTGGGAATTATTAATCAAGTTATGAAACCATCCCTTGTACAAAAAAACACCAGATTACGTTTATTTAACACTTTGGCTAGACCAGTGTTGACCTATGGTAGTGAAGCATGGACACTAAAAAGACAACATGAAAGCAGAATAACGGCTTGTGAAATGAGATTCATGCGCAGAACAGCGGGTTACACCAGATGGGATCGGAAAAGGAACACCGATATCTTAAAAGAATGGAATATATTAAACAGTACCAACTAAATTGGAAACACCATCTTGAAAGAATGACTTCAAATCAGATCCCCAAAGCTGTTTATAATTATATACCAAGAGGACGAAGATCACTGGGCCGTCCTATGAAACGCTGGAGGGAAAATTTTCTATAGGATCGTAACAGGCCTTGGCCTAATACTTGGAAGGAAGAAGAAGAAGAAATATCAATCATTATTCTATGTTTGGATAATTTACTGTCAGTTTGAATTCATTATGACAGTTCCAGAAAGTAATGTAGCAATTGAGAGATTTGTTTTTTCTTGTAAGTTACTTATGGATAAAATAAAAGAACCATTTAAACATCAAGACTAATGGAGTAATTGTGTTCAAGACACTCTTTGATGTGTTGTTTATTGACTTATATGAGAGAATACTGAAAGAAGACATCCATTTGGAGGACACAATGCTTTCACATACCATAAATATATTTTTGTAATTGTAAACATAAACACTTCAGTTCTGCATTTAAATTATGTGGGTTTTATTAACATTATTATAAATTAATTGTTTGTTTTTTTAATGCCCCAAGTTTGTCCTTTTTGGACATTACTGGTGTTCTCTCCTGGCGTTGGCATAATTGCAACCCACTTCTGAGGTTGGGGTGCCTGGAAGTTGGGGTTACATTGCCCCGATGATATGATGGGTGATAATGATGATAGTGGTGCGCCAGGAGAGTCCTTAATCCTAAGATTAATCTAAGATGAATATGAATGATGATGATTGTGATGGCCATATGATGTTCGGAGACCATTTGGGCCTTAAAATTTCCTGACATTTGTCTTACAGGTAAGGAAAAACCCTGATAAAAAACTCACCCAGGAATCTGTCCCGACTGGGGATCAAACCTGGGCCTGCTGCATGACAAGGCAGCATGCTACCTCTGGACCACAGAGGTGGACATTAATTGTATGTTTAGTAATTCCAGAAATGTACAATTTTTATCCTTTTTTTTAAGTACTGAAATAAAAGTATCCTTTTTTTTTTATTTCAGTGTTAGTTGTATTATATTTAACATCACACTTTAACTACTCAGGTCATTAGCATTGCAATTCAAATTTATATATGAAAATGGTCAACAATTTTTTTTTCAGAGGTCTCTCTTATAGGCATAAAAATCTTTTACATGCTGAAAATCTACAACATATAGACTTTGTGTCCCTTTCAAAGAATGCCATATTCTGGATTCCTATGCACTTAAAAATCTAATGATCCCAGCAGGGTTTGAACTCGTAAACCTCAAAACTAGAGCCAATAATGGTAACCACTAGTCCACCAGGAATTAATTTTTATATTATGGAAATGTGGTAATTTCTCCCTCCAAAATTTATCACCATTTTGCTAATCCTAGAATGGTAGATCATAACAATAACATGCTTTCATAAGTCATGCTACAATCCTGTACATTTCTCTACTAACTGAAAAGTTCAACTATGATTCAGAACAACCTCATTTATAATAAAAAAAAAACTTAATTTAGGTGGACTAGTAATTATGCTTAGCTCTATTTCCAAAGTTTGTGGGTACAAACCCGGTTATGGATGTTTAAAATCATAAAAATCCTGAGTATGGCTTCTTTCAGAAGGAAAGTAATCCCTGTCATAGATTAAGGGCTCATAAAAACCTCAGGACTGAAATAAGAAGTCTCTAAGAAAAAAATATTCAACTCATTTGATTTGCAATGCTAATGACTGAGTTGTTGAAGATCATTAAATAAAATAATATCTACCAAAAATTTGTTTCTGTGAATTATTACATTTTAATAATGTCCGAGTTGTATAAGGCATCATGCCTTGGTGCAGAACTGTGGACTTGTGCTAATTCAAGTCCCCATGAGGAAGAAATTAATTTCTCATGGAATTTTTGCCATCTATGATGAAGGTAGGTAGCTATGAAAATAGTAGCTCCAAGTTGAGTAATCTTGGGAGTTCAATATATTGACCACATATACTTAATTCTATATTGGCTGGATAAACACCTACACAGACTTGGCATAACAGATTCACCTAAATGCCCTTTTTGCAATTTAAATGAAAATATGGAAAGAAACCATCTCCTCCATTGTCCAGCTTTTGTAGTAGAGACCAGCCTTTCTGCTAAATATTGGAGTGCAAGAGAGCGAATGATTTCATTATCAAGTGCTTGACATTAGATACCAACCAACCAACCATATTGGCTGGATGATCATTCACCTCTGTGATTGTTACATGTGAATGAGAGGATTGTCCAAGGACCTTCTGAGCTTGTTGCACCACCAAGTAATTATTATTTAGTTAGAATGGCTCATAGGCTGAAATGTGTTAAACAAATTTTGCTGTATAAACTTAATAAAGGTTCATAATTGAATTTTTATTTTTTTATTTTATTTATTTATTTATTTTTTTGCTTTACATTTCCAGTGATTAAAAATGACTAAAAATCACTAGGAATTTTGTATTGGAATACAACTGAATTTTACAGCAACTAGTGTCCTTCGAAATGTTGCTTTGTTATGAGTGGCAATTCCTATATAATATTGAATGTAAAATGAAAATTAAATACATCAAGCATAAGAGTATAAAACATTGTATATATTTGAATACTTATTTTTCAGGGGATTTCCTCAATGAGGAAGCAAATGCTTTTATGGTCTATTTCTGTGATAATTAAATACACTTTATACACACATAACTTAAAACTCATGTACAACATTTTTCAAGGAACAGAATCCCAAAAATCATGCTTCATTACTATCCATATGGAAAGAGATCCAAAGAAGAGATGGATAGAAAAATCCAGCATTGAGATCGTAATATGTCATAAGGATGGAAGATAATGATAATTTATTTACTTTATTACAACTTTTCAAATCTTTTGATCATTGTATTAATAATGAATCAAGTAATTTTTATTGTATTTCAGAGCATCTACTGGATCTGTGCCACCAAGGGGCATCCCGAGCCACCTTCTTGCATGCCCCAATGCCCGGGGAGCTGAGGAGAGCAGTGAGGCAGATAGTGATTCTTCAGGAGGTCCTCCACAGCCCCATCCTCCTCCTATCACAGACTTGCGGCCCATGGAGAACAATGCAAGGTATTCTGTTTCTGCTTAGTGTTATGTGGGACATCCTTGTTTGCTATGTTCATATTATGTGCTTTTATTAGCTCACTTTCATTATTTTATTATCTTAACAATAGAAAAATTATCTGCAGAGGTGGTCTATGCCTATTGATTTATGGGTGCCATTCTCTGTTTTCACTCTATTTTTTTTACTAATTTATGTTTTTTTTATCCTTAATAAGTAATTATGAAAAATGAAGGGGAAAATGTAGTTCTTTGATATTTAAGTTATTGCTACCTGCTAAGTATATAGACAAATTCTGGACTCAATGTTCCTGAGCCCTTGGCTTGCATTATTAGTTGGCAAATTGTTCCCAAATGTGTATTGATGGTTTTAAGTGAGTGTTTGTCAATTAAAACAGCTTGTTTTGAGGTCTTTGATCATACCAGTTAAAATTAGAATAAGACAATAGTCACCCAGTATTTAAATAAGAAATGGTAATTTACTTACATTACAAAGTAAATCTGCATAAAAGCCATAATGTATCTACACTGAAATTTGATACTTAATTTTTGTGTTTCAGTTATAGTTTTTTGTTTGCAGGATGTATTAGTATCTTCACCATTTAAAATTAATTTTGCATATATGGAAACATTTAATAAAGTAAAAATGTGTGATATTTTTATTATGTAGAAATGAAATCATCATATTTCATCTTTTAAATCCATTTAAAAGAGGCACCTACTTTCAAAATTCTTTAGAAAACGTATTAAGAATTTAATTGGAAATATACTAATCGCTTCATTTTTTGTTTTCTCACCTGAACATGTTTCAGTGAACATCTTCATCATTCTCAGCTTGAACAGACTACTGTGTTAACAGTTTGCTCTGGTGGTGGACAGAGAAACTACACAGTTGAATTCTTTTCCCTAGGAAATTTAAAATTTGTTATTATTTCTGGATGTAGATTTTTTCCCCATTCTCTGAGCTCTGTTAATTTTTCCAGTTGTTTCAGCAATTTTTACTTTTTTACAATTCAGGGTTTTCATTCCACACATGAGCAATTACTGCCAATTTCTCCATATTTTACATTTTTATGGTGTTCCTTGTCAGCTGTGGTGTTCTAGTGATTATGTTCCTTGTTTCTAGTCCCAAGGGTCACGGGTTCAAACCCAATCGATTCAGTGGATTTTTAGAATAGAAAAATCCAAGGGACAAATCCTCCAGGAATGACTTTAAGCCAAGGATCTCAAATCTGAAGATTTTTTGGGCTTGTAAAAGAAACTCAAGCCTAATTAATGCCTCTGAAGAAAATTTAATTGACCTTCTTACTTACTTACTCACTGGCACTATCCATATATACTATAACCCATAGGTTCATGGTCGCACGGACATAAGCTCTCCATACATCCCTATCCTGAGCTAATGCTTTCCAATCATTCCCTGTATAATCTACTTCCCTCAAATCATGGTTAATGTTGTTCTCCCACCTCATTCTTGGTCTACCAACTGGACGTTTTCCCTCTGGCTTTCCTACAAGAAGCTTCCATGCACATCTTTCGTTCCCCATACACACAACATGTCCTGCCCATCGCAGTCTATGAGACTTAACTGTTCTTATTATATCTGGCTTCCTATAAAGATCATGTAGTTCATTGTTATGTAATCTTCTCCATTCACCTGTCTGTTCATCTCTCTTTGGTCCAAATATTTTCCTAAGAACTTTATTCTCAAAATCTCGTAATCTCATTTCCTCCCTTAAAGTAAGAGTCCATGTTTCATACCCATATAATATAACTGGTAGAATAATAGTTTTATATATTTTCACTTTAACATTTTTGAAAGGAGTTGGGACATCAAAAGTCTCTACAATGCATAATAGCATGCATTTCCAGAATTGAGCCTATGTTTAATTTCTTTGTGCATCTCATTCCTATTTGTGATTATTGTTCCTAGGTATTTGAATTCAGCCATTTCCTCAAAATTTCCCTCATTTGTCATTAGCTGTCCATTTCCATCATATGCATTTCTACGTGTGACCTTCACCTTTAAATAATACCTTAATTGCCTATTATACAAGTTTTGTAGACTTATGAAGAGAGCTATTTCCTCTTTGAAGTTCTAAAAGCAATCCATATTTTGGTATGTCTCCTTGAGGTGATGTTCTGACCACATTTCACTCACTGATATCTGTAGGGAAATAAGCATAACTAAATTAGCTTGGATAAGAAACTCCCACTAGTGAGCACCCATGTGGGATGTATGGGTAGACTACTAAGGTGTTCACAGTTAAATATGGGAATTAACGTTATGAGGTTTTCCGGTAGTCATAATGTCAGCTGAAGATAAGAGAGACTCCTCTTGAAAGAAAGAGATAAGAAGTGACTCATTCTTTCATACTAAGTTGTTTCTTAATTTAGAAAAAATTAGCAGTAGCTGCTCATGTGAGGATAAAAAAAAACATGTAATTGAAGAGAAATAAAAATTGCTGAAACAACAAAAAGTCAGCAGAAGTATGGAAAAAAAAAAATCTATATCTGGAAAAATGGAGACAAAGTAATGAATTTTAAATATCTGGGAAAAAGGATTTAATCATAAGATTTGTCTCCCTACACCAGAAGGAAAGAATATATATACAAGACTTCAACATTGCAGTTGATTGAAATTCATCAGAGAACATTTTTTGACAACTCACCTCATAAATTTCATGTTTTTCATGATACTGCACAGTTTCAAACATAACCACATCAGCCATAACTCTGACTGATGAAATTATTCGGCGCCAACTCTTCTTTTGTCATCATCTTCAGCACTACTATCTATGGTTTAATTTATGAACTTCAAATTCAAATTTTGTTCTGTTTAGTTGTTTCTTGACTCACCTCATACTTCTTAACTCCCTTGCATATCTAGATTTCGTCACTGTATTTGTGACATTCTCAATGCTGTTCACAAATACAGTGACGAAATCTAGATATGCAAGGGAGTTAAGAAGTATGAGGTGAGTCAAGAAACAACTAAACAAAATTAAAATAAACCTCATAGTGTTATTTCCTACCTACATAAGTTAATCAAATTTTGTTTGTTAGGAATATCAAAATTCAATGATCTATCTTTATTTTTCTGAATGTATATCTTCTCCCAAACTGTCAATTCTACAGGTTTATCCACTTGTTTTAAAAGTTTTGCTTCTCTTCCAATTTTATGATGTTCTAATAAACTATGTGCAACAATCACAGATTTTTCAATTTCACAATTTTTAATATTTCTAAAATGATCTTTGGTACAAGTTTTCAAATTCCTTTTCATTTTTCCTATATAAACTTCATTGCAATATTTACAACTTATTTGATAAATTCCAGATTTCTTACTCTATGGACATTGACATTTTTATTAGTACTTGCAAGATTACCCAGACTAAATTTATTTATTAGTACGAAATTAATATTTTATTTGTAAATTTTTTTAAATTTTCTATGCATTTCAGGATAGTAAGTAATTTTCATTTATTGCAGTTGATTTCTAGTTAAGAATGTTAACATTTTTAACATTCATTGTTACTCTCAGGGGTCCCCATCTAGGGGATATGTGGAAGGTGACCACAAGGTGCCCAAGCTGAGCAAAACATTGCTTCCATTTACTTGTGTTTTGCTCCTTACTTTTATCTTTAACCGATCTGACATTTCTTCCTTTTCTAGTACTAGATCCCTCTTTTTACTTTCCTATCTAGTCTCCCTTGCCTAACCTCTTGTTTTCTTCAACTCTGATGGTATTAGAGTATTCGAGGCCAAAGGGTTAATTTCTGTCTTTCTTATATCTCTTTCTTTTAACCTCCTGGAACACTCACCTTGAATGCCCACATAAGCTGCAGGATAAAATGCAGCCCCATTGCAACTTATAGCATAAGTATACAATGGATTCATGTCATCAGCTATGGCTGGATACACATAATAAAGGAAAAGAAGAAGATGATAACATTCATTTTTATCACAATTGCTATTATGTATTAAAATGTTTTAAATAATAATATAGTACCTTTTTTTATCCGTCTTCCTCAATTAGAATTCTAATTGTGGTCCTTAATTAGAATTCTAATTGAGGAAGAAGGATAAAAAAAGGTACTATTATTATATAAAACATTTTAGTTAAGAATGATGAACATGTTCACCAAAGAATGTCCAGGTGTTTTGTTTTTTTAACAAGATATTAAGTCAGGTTTTATTTCTGATTCAATCTTTTAATAGATTACCTCAAAATATTACTTCTTATCAATTTTGATAAGAAAACTTGTTACTGCAGTCAATTTGCTGGATGAGCTTGTAGCTTTTATTTTATTGTATTATTGTTTCAGGTGTCGTCGTTTCCACCCAGTAGCTGATACATGAAGACTCGTCCCTCTGTTATGTGAATGTTTGCTGAAGTTGCAAGGAGTGCAAGGCAATGTGTGATATCTTTACAGCTGATCCTCTTAGTATATTTTATAAACTTACGTTTTATCCAAAGAAAGAATGCACAATGGAATCGTGATGAAAATGATGGCGATGATGCAGATCTCTTTTCCTTTTTTTTTTAGCAATTAATTTATACTTTAATTTATTAATATGATTGTTAAGTTTATTTGTGTTTGTGCTAGTCCATGCTCAATGAATCCCATTACCTCTAGTCACAGCTCAACTAAACAGAGATTATTTTTATCCAACCAAACTGCTGGCTTTTAAAAAGTTGTGAGAGTTGTCGGAGAAGAATCTCTTGAACTTCAACCTGCAGTTAATAAATTTATTTGATTTTTTTTTATTTCAGCAATGAGCTATGAATAATGGTAGGAACGTATGGAAAAAATGCATTAGATAATACTGGATAAATACAATTTATATTTATTTAATTCTATATTATTTAACTAATGCTGGGATTTAAATCCTCAAATTTGAGATTGCATTACTGTTCTTCAGATTAAATGTTAGAATAATTATATTGAGTTGTGGATTTAAATCTCTGCTTTCTCTCAAAATAGTTCACCTTGCAGTAATATTGAAATGCTGTCAAATGAAATAAAAATAATAACAGTCTTTGGATAATCAAACATATGTAATACAGGCCTTAGTAATTTAAAATCTGAAGAAATCTTTGTTCATTGTCATTTCTCAGGACCTTGTATGTGTGTTTTGTTAGATGTCTGGATATGCTTAGAAAACATAGATTATTTTTGATGCATTCTTAATTGCTTAAAACTGTACATGAAAATGCTGAATTCAATTTGATTCAATAAATTATTAATATGGAAATTTGTGTGATGTATTCTGATATACTAGGAGTATTAAACAGTAAACAGAGAATATTGCAATATGTGGAAGAGAGTTTAGTTGAATATAATTTAACAATTGATCTCAAATACAGTATGGTTCTTAAAAACTTCCCTTGCTATCATCATTTGTTTTTATTATTGTATGTATGCTTAGATTTGTATATTTGTGTGTGTGTATATGAATGTTTGAACAGTCGTATGTTTTATTATTGTGATACTCCTTATGATTTTTTTCAAATTAAGTTTACCCAATCTTAAGTCATAAAATATTAATTTTTAAGATATTAATATTCTTTATTTATAAAGAAAGCTAAATCAATAATGACAAACATACGAATGTATTAAATGTTGTATTTTAATGAAAACTACCAGTATCTTTCTCTTGAAAGTAGATTAAATGGTTTTTTCCATAAAATGATATGAGTTTTTATTGAATAATCACCATAAAGATTGAGAGAATGGCCTCTCTTTTTTGTCCTATCTAATAGACATTAAACTACATTATGATTTTTTTGGAGTTCTTGTTATAAGCGTAATTGTTATAGAAATTACCAAGTTGATAATCATCAAGTATATTGCATTGAAGTGATAGAAATAATATTTTAATAAGGAAGAAAATCATAAGTGTACAAATCTTTAGTAATGGCCATAATTAAAAAATCTCAAATCTAAAATTAAAAATAACTAAATTTAGTAATCATAAACTCTGAAATAAAAAAAATAGTCCTGAGTTCATAAGCACACCATTTAAAAATACCTATATATTAATGTTTATTAATCAGATATGTAACTTCAAATCCTAATTTTTTAATATTCCCTTGAGTTCTGGTTAATTGAAGATTCTGTGTGCTAAAAAAAATAAAAACTGTGTCAGAAACTTCCCTATTCTGTCTGAGATTTTTTTTTCCCCTTTTCATGTCTCCACTTCCAAATTGAATCTTTAATAAGTTCCCTTAAATACAATATATTTCATATGTAAGTTCCCTTAAATACAATATATTTCATATGTAAGACTATCTTAATGGTGTGGCTGCTCTGGTTTCTGGCTATCATCTCATAAGATCTCAGTTTTATTTCCAATTTTATATTTTTTCTTTGTATGTAGATCTGAAATGAGATACCTGCTACCGACTGAGAGCAATTTATGAGAGTGATGTTTGTTGATGAAACTAAAATAAAACTTGAACGAATGAGGTACAATAATCACATACTTTCTTTTCTAGAAAATGCCTTTGCGCTCTGATTAGTTCTTTAAAAAGTTATTTAATATTTAACTTCTCTCTCTTCTTCATATCAGTTTAAGAATTAAAAATGAATGCATCAGTTTAATCAAAATGGTTTGATGATTAGATTCTGAAAAATCACTACATTTATCATATCGTGAAAATGAACAAAGTTCAGATTGGTTACTGATCAGCACTTCTCCTCAGCTAGTTAATAATGTATGCACAGCAACACTGCAAATGTCAGAGTGTATATTATTTATGTGAATATGAGAGTTGATATTTATTTTTTATTTGTTCCCACTCAACTTGTAGTGGGAATTATAATTATATTTTGAGACTGAAATTTTTTTAACTGTGATTATAAAGATTATTCCCATATATGGGTACCATATAGCTAGATCACAAGTTATTGCCCATAATGGGCAATGTAGTTGCAAAAATTGCCTCAAGTTGGCAGACCATCATGTATAATGCATTCAGCTTTTGAGATTTTTACGTATTTTTCTAGATTATTAGTACAGAAATGTGGGTATGTGTTATGTTTTATGTGTTTAAATTAATGTTGGGAAGTAAACATTATGAGGTTATATCATTAATAGTGAGTGGAGAACATATTTTTAACGACTCACCTCATACAATTTCAAATTTCTTTGATACCGATGGTATTTGAAATTGTATGAGGTGAGTCGTTAAAATATGTTCTCCACTCACTATTAATAATTTATGTGGTTTATATTCTTATAATTATGACATTATTACATCTTTTTCTAAACCTGGAAACTTTTTTTTATCGTGCTGGATAACTCTTCAGTCCAATTACATATTTTATTTCAATATAGTGTTTATGTATAAATAAAAAATGTACAAATATATAATTTTCTGTCAAAATGCAATATTTTGGAGGCTGTGTGTTTATTTTCATCATTTAAATTAGTTTTGATATTCAGACATAATTTTTATTTATTTTTTAACTTGTATATTCCATATTGTAGATTATCTGTAACAAACACCAAACATTTTGAGAGAGCCTTTCTAAATCAAATTTTTGCAGGAAAAATATTAAAGCTTGTGTGATGTTAAAACATTGTAGATAAAGTTAAAATAACATATATTAGAAGCTAGTTATTTTTCTCATGAATGGATCCAAACTTTTTCAATATAGTCCTTAGAAAAATGTTATATTTCTTAATTACTTATCCATCAATAAACTTTCTTTGTAACAAAATATTTCCTCAATCCTTTTTCATTTAAATAATTAAATGCTGGGAACAATATAAGTATGGAATTGATACTATATTACTTGAATTGTTTGATTTCACTTGCCATTTGAATGACTATCTATTTGAAATCCATTCATTTTAAACAAAACAAGGAAAATAAAGTAATGCATCAATTTAGATATTGAGGGAGAACTTTAAAATTGTTTTAATCAAAATCAAAGTGGGAGGTAACACTATGAGATATTTACATTTATGAATGAGTTGGAGAAATATTTTTATATCTCACCTCATAAACTTGCATGTTTTCACGATACTGGTTTCAAAAGTATAATTTTACTTCCATCTTCAGTCAATCCCCAACTGTTAAAGTTTTGCCGTGTACGCCATCTTCTGAACTGCCATCTGGTGTCGTTTTTTTTAACTTGGAGATTGAATTATTCTCGATGGGAATATCAAAATAAAATTCATGGCTCTATATCTATTCTTCTGAATATGTATATTTTTCCAAACTGTTAATTCTTAAGGCTATTTAGAGAAGCCTTTAGAATTAACAGTTTGGGAAAATATATACATTCAGAAGAAAAATATAGAGCCATGAATTTTGATATTCCCGACGAGAATAATTTGATCTCTAAGTTCATAAAATCGACCTCAGATGGCAATTCAGAAGATGGTGTTAATGGCGAAATTATGATAATTGGAGTTTGACTGAAGATGGAAGTAAAATTATACTTTTGAAAACACACAACTTTATGAGGTGAAATATAAAAACATTTTCTCCAACTCATTCATAAATTTAAAACTATTGTTAGATATATTTTATTCATCATCTTCTCACCTTCCCTTTAATATTTTAAATGCTAAGACATTAACACTCATTTGCACTTTATGCTATTACTGATTTTTGTTATCTTTTTTGCTATCATTACTGCCAACTGAATTTGTTTATGCTGTTTAAATTTGCAGAAAATAAAGATTCAGTTTAGTTTGACGACACAATTTATTTTCAATAATATTATGATTTTGACACTTGCAGGTTTATTTTTGGCCAAATAATGGAATTTTTAGGAGAACAAAGTTTGAATATGCAGTTTACTTTGGTACAGATGCTTAAAATGATCAGTTCCATGCACAGAAATGTATGACACAATGTAGAGTCCTCCAAATGTAGGAGTAACTCCAACAAAAATATGTGTAAATGTAGTTACACTGTAAGGGCAGTAATGAGAGAAGAATTTGAACTTTGAGAGACGTAGCTCAATGATAAAGTGCCGGTATAAGAACTAAAAAATCTAGTTCGAATTCCATTTCAGATGCAAATTTTTCTCTTAGGATTTGTTAATTAAACCAAGAGAGAGCTGGTCTGAAAACAATATTTCTATTTCCAAAAATTATTTACAGAATTAGCTATGAAATAGCAAAACCCTATAAAAGTAATTTCAGACCATTTCGGCACTTACACAAGAATGAAATTGACTATTTACAGGGACTCAAGGATTAGGAAAATATATTTTTTTTGTTTTCTAATCCAGGAAAATTCCCTCAATAATTACTGACAATACCAGCTGGAGGTCTGTGGTTCAAATTTCTGATTCACATATAAATTATTCTATAAATATATGTTAAGTATTAACATTAAATTTCTTCCTCAATGCATAAGTTGACATGATTTTTTTTAACTTTCACAGGGAAAGAACACTATGAGGTTTAATTTAATAATTAAATTAATGTTTTTATTACCTCACCTCATATCTTTTTTCTTCTATACTGCAGTTTCGGAGCTTATCTCCATCGTCAGTAGCCTCTGGTCGACCGGTGTTATGTCGTTTCTTGGCGGTTTCCTTCTTACTTCTGTCGGTGGACCGATGAACCTCTGGATTAGGTCAAAATTTGCGGGAGTTTCAAAATTCATGAGTTTTTGTTTTTTGTTTTTTTGGATGTGGATTTTTTTTTTTAAATCCACATCCAAAAAAACAAAAAAGAAAAACTCATGAATTTTGAAACTCCCGCAAATTTTGACCTAATCCAGAGGTTCATCGGTCCACCGACAGAAGTAAGAAGGAAACCGCCAAGAAACGACATAACACCGGTCGACCAGAGGCTACTGACGATGGAGATAAGCTCCGAAACTGCAGTACAGAAGAAAAAAGATATGAGGTGAGGTAATAAAAACATTAATTTAATTATTGACATGATTTTGTTTAAACTGAATTTATTGCAAATAGATGATTATTTAGACCTGGTTCTAATACCACATAAGTGACTTGAGATTTATATTGCTGGAAAATAATTTTTATGCCAATAACATGTATGTTAAAATGTATCATGTCTGAAAATTGCTTTTATAATAATGCACCTTTTATCAGAATTTAGTGAAATCATGCATTATATTATACAGTGTATCCCACATAAGACTGGGCCTGGCAGACAACATGCACGCTCCTGTGTATATATAAATTGATTACAGATCTCTCTACAGGAATCTGTTTTGACGTATGTGTCATACAAAAATACTCTTTGTTCAAGTGTAATTTTTTTTTGTTATTTCAACAGTGCAACAAGCCACACAAGCAAACACGTCTTCACTCGACTAGCAAACTCCTGTAACTGACTATGCGTGGCTATGCAGTGAGTGAGTCATAAATACAACAGCGCACTGTTGTCTGCCAAGCCCAATCTTATGTGGGACGCACAGTACGTAGTGTATTTATTTTAATATAACTTGAGTTTCACAATTCTGATTCTGTAGTTGCTGCTCCAATAATGATGTAGAAATATTTCTGTGTTAATGAATAAACACTTTTTTGCTTCTCCTATAAAATTGTAAGTTAATGATATGTATGGTATTAGATCTATGTCATCATTAAATTCAGATTAGCAAGCTTTGAAATGAAACCTCTTTAATAAGTAAAGCCTGCCTCCAAGATATATTTTATACACTATGGTTTAATGTCTTAAAATTAATTTTTATACTGTATTACAATATGATAGATAACATATGCAATCAATAATATAGTTTACTGAAAGTAAAAAGTTTAAGAAAACTTTTCTGACTTCTCTCTTGATATTATTTTCCTAATGGTTGGATCGATTGATTGATTGATGCCATTATATGGCTGGGTCATAATTGTGGCATCACCTCCCTTCCCTGTTTAAGTGAGAGAGTTTTAAGAAGTTGATGTGAATGCTTGAATCTTTGTAGTACTCAGAACCCATGTACAGCAATTGAGTTGCATTGTAAATATTCATGGAATATTGTATATTTTGTTTGTATTTTATTTTTAAGTCTTCAAATTAAGCTTGTAACATTATGGAGAATAAGAATAATAAAAATATTATAAATTATTTCTCTTCTTACAGCAATGAGTATATATGAACACCTTTGATCATTTGATATAAGATTGCTTTGTGATGGTTGGTGTTAGCCAAAGTTGTTTATAGCAAGAAAAGATTCCAGGATATCATTGTCATTAGCAACATATAGTCATCCTAATTTGCAAACCTTGTTATCTGCATTTTTCGTAATTTTACAGGATCCCATTCCATTCCATAGTGTTCTGCCCTAGGGCAGGTCTTTCACTGCAATCATAGCATTTTCATGCTATGCTTTGCAGCTTTACTAAGGAATTATAGGTGTGGTAGCTTCCCATTTCTTTCCAAACCAGTGAAGGAGGATGATGATAATGATGGCTGATGAGTTTCAGGGATTGTTGAGCCCTAAGCCTCCTGATATTTGTCTTACAGATGAGGAAAAACCCCAAAAAAAACCTCACCCAGGAGCCTGTCCCGACCAGGAATCAAACCTGGGCCCAATGCATGACAAGGCAGCATGCTACCTTAAGACCACAGTGGTGGACTTTTACAGGATAGAGGAAAACATTTTATTGCCCCAATTTTTTATTTTAACTGTTTAATTTCTTCAACAGAAGATGAAAAAAAAGTATTTTTTTATTCAATGTCACTATGTTGTCATTTTGACATTTTGGTATTCTCTCCTCGTATGGTGTTATTGTAACCCTTCTAAGGTTGGGACACCTAGAAGGTGGGGTTACGCTGCCCCGATGATATATGATAGGTGATGATGATGGTAATGATGCACCAGGAAAGGCCTTAATCCTAAATTTAATGAATATGATAATGATGGCCAGATGATATTTG
Source organism: Diploptera punctata (assembly GCA_030220185.1). Classification (NCBI taxonomy): domain Eukaryota; kingdom Metazoa; phylum Arthropoda; class Insecta; order Blattodea; family Blaberidae; genus Diploptera; species Diploptera punctata. Next base: position 896,979 of record JASPKZ010009369.1, on the reverse strand, counting down.
GAGACCGTGTGGGTCTTAAAGTTTCCTTACAGGTGAGGAAAAACCCGGAAAAAAACCATCACTCAGAAAACTTGTCCTGACCGGGGATTGAATCCGGGCCCATTGTGTAACAAGGCAGCACCCCTCGAGACCATAGTGGTGGACAGATGAGAAAAGTAAAAAGCTCAAATACTGAAGTTATGAGATTTGCAAATTAGGATAACAGTATGCTTAATTTAACCCACTGGATACTTGTAACGAGTCTCCCTCGTGAGCAGGTAGAAAGTCCAAACAGCTCAACCACGACCTACACTCATTATTGTGTTGAAACCCTCCACTATAAGAAGTTGGCTCTATCTTTAGTGATTAAAATTTTCTGTTCGCCATCTGTAAAATTTGTTGCAGGTTTATATAAAGCAAATATGTAGGCCTAGTTTAATGTATGGTTTATTATAGATATAATTTATAGAATAATATGTTTTTTAGGTATTTATTATGGTAAAACATGTATGTAATTTCAATGTGTTTTTTTATCATGGCCCCCCGATGAAGTGAAGGCCTAATTTGTACTATGCATCCTAATAAGTCAAGTTAGAAAACCTAACGTAAAATGGGTTCTGGAGCAATAGAGCAATTTTAGAAATGCCCATTTACAGCAAAACTATGCCCTTCAATAGTTTATTCCTAATTTCGATGTTTCTTCACTTCAAAGATAATGAATCCATAATTAGAGATGTCAGAATTTACAAAATTAGACCTGTGGTAGAGTATTTGATACAACATTTCTGTCCTTGTATGTTCCAAGTGAAGACATTACACTTGATGAATCTCTTATGAAATTTCGAGGTAAACTCTTTACGTTCAGTTCAAACTCTCTAATCAGAATAAAATGGCGCGATTTGGAATAAAATATTAGAAATTGTGCAAGACCTCTTTGGGATATGATTCAAATAAACACTGAACAAGATGCACAAGAAAATTCAGATTTCACTGCAAATGAGAGTGTAGTCCTATAATTAGCAAATCCGTTCATAGAGAAAGGTTACACATTATAATTAGACAACTTGTGTTCTCCTAATTTACATTTAGAGTTCAATAGACGAGAGACATATTAGGGACAGTCAAATCTAACAGAAGAAATATGCCTATGGATTTAGTGAACATCAAATTAAAAAAAAAGAGCTAACAACATGATCTAGTTGGAGACTTCCTGCATTGAAGTGGAAAAATAGGAAATATGTTTATTTACTATCATCCAAACGTGAAAATGCCGATATGACTGACACCAGTAAGAAGCAATGGAAGAATAAAGATGGAGAACAAGAAGAAGAAGTCATAAAGGCTAAATGTATTCTAGAATGCAATAAAGGAATAGGAGGAAAACATCACATGACAAGGTTGTGGCTTGTTTTCCAGTATTGAGGAAGGAGATTTGTAAAGGGCTACAGAAAAACTTGCTTTTACATTATCGATAATTTGAGAAGATATATGGCACTATGATTTGATAATGTATAGGTCTATGCTTTTATATATTTAGTTTCATTTATTTTTACAATATGCAGTATTATATATATTTGTTATTTTTACCGTTCCTGTTAGAACATATGTTTCATGTTTACTTTAAATGTAATGACCGAGAAATGTTAGTAAAAGATGGTTTTTAAAATGTTTGTCAACTTTCACAACCTTCAAACTAACAATAGATGACGGTATAAATTACACAAAAGAGATTGTAGGCAGGCCATGTTCCTTTGCTATTCTTAAAAAGTACAAAATACTACAAGAAAAAATTATCTGAAATTCTTAAGTTATAGAACACAGTACGCATGGTCTGGGTATTCTGATTTAAAATCCAGTGCAGCCGAGTAGCGCTGGGGACATTTAAATGGGTTTCCAGTGGACATGCCAGACACTTTAAAAGTTTCTTCAATGGGTTAATAATCAGACTTCATTATGAATAAAAATAAAAACATGAGTCAGAAACTTTATACCTAACCTCATAAAATAAGATCCTCTCACCTGGACATAATTCAGAAACCATCATCCTCATTTTCAACTAAATTCTGAGTATTTGAAATGAGCCATCAAGATCGAGTTTCTTCATGCACCTTGTCTAGGGTGAAAGAAATTTGAAATCAAATCTTTCTTTCCAGGAACTTCAAGATATTAGTTCTGTTCTTGTCGTTCTGAAACATTCCCTGGTGAAAGGATCTTATTTAATAAGGTATGGTTAAATTTTCCTATTTTATTGCTGTTTATCTCATTGTGAAACTATTGTGTAAGTATTGTAAGTATTTGTCCATGTGATTTTTAATAGTGTCTCAAATTGATTTATACACTCTTTGAAATATTATTTGTCAGCTACAAAATGAGATAGAAATACAATTTTTGTTGTATATGATTCAGAAGGCACTGGAGAAGCATAGCAACATGTTCATCATTATATTTGAAGAGAAAAATATGTGCACAGACTGGGGGTTCTAACCCAGGACCTTTGGCTTTCTATGCAAATGCTCGACCAACTGAGCTTCATGAGCACTCCAATCTAAACAAAATGTTTCTCTTATACATTGTTAAATCCAAGCACCAAATTCTACGAACCGTTGCTCGATCACACAAATGACGGCTTCTTTTTTAAGAAGAATTTTATTAGGAACTTGTCCCGTGCTGTAGCTGAGTGGTTAAGACAAGAAGCCTTGGTGCAGAGCTACAAGACTTGCACTGGTTTGAGTCCCCATGGGGGAAGATATTTTCTCATGGAATTTTGGCCAGTATGGATGGGACCAGTGCCTACTCAGTATCGTGAGACATTTGGGTAGCTATAATAAGTAGTAACTCCAGGTTTAGAAGACCAGCTATAAGGGCCGGGGGACCCAACATGCTGACCACATGCTACCTCTACACCTGCTAGATGATGGTCCACCTCTGTGATTAACACATGTGGATGTGAGGCCAAACAGCTGGCTGGTAGGCCAAGGGCCTTCTAGGCCTGTCACGCTTGGAGTGTTTTATTGGGAATTTAAACATTACTTCACAAAGACAGTAGGGCTTCTTTCGATGTTTTAATTATTATTAATTTAATACTTCTCACTGAAGGACAAATTATATTTGAAGAGAAAAATATACGCTTAGACTCTTCAAATATAATTTGTCCTTCAGTGAGAAATATTAAATTAATAATTAAAACAATGAAAGAAGCCCTACTGACTTTATAAAGTAATGTTTAAATTCCCAATAAAACTCTTCTTAATAAAAGAAGTCGTCATTTGCGTGATCAAGCAACGGTTCGTAACTTTGGCGCTCGGGAATTAATAATGTATAACAGAAAATTTTGCATTTAGATTGGTTTGCTCAGGTAGCTCAGTTGGTATAGCATTGACATAGAAAGCCAAAGGTCCTGGTTCATACTCCAATCTGAGCGTATATTTTTATTTTCAAATATAATTTGTCCTTCAGTGAGAAGTATTAAAGTAATAATTAAAAAACGGTCATCATTCCTCGTGTGTTTAAAAAAAGAAACATGGCAGTGAAACTATAATTTGATGAACGTAAGTGGTTACTGAAGTGTTAATGGAAAGTGGAGAATGTTGTTGAAGTTAAGCAGTATTGTAGGGTTGAATTAGTACACTACCACCAACAAGGTTAACAATAACAAACACGAGACAATTTTTTAGTCAATGGAATAGTGCAAGTTCAAAGGTCGGTGTGGAAGAAAGAGAAGTTCCACTAATAACAAGAGTGCTGATACAGTCATGCAGGTTTTTGCACTATCCCCAAAGAAGTCATTGAGGCAATGTTCTCATGAGATTGTTATCGAGAAATCCAGTATTCATCAAATTTTGCAAGCTTGAAAATGGAAGCCATGCATTCAGAGACATGTCCATGCATTTAATGAGGACGACCCAGATAGGCGACTGCAATTTTATAAGTGATAACTGCACAAGTGTGACGAAAGGAAAGATTTTCAAGACTCAATTGTTTGGTGTGAAGTCACATTTAAAATTAATGACACAATTAATCAGCATAATTGTGTGTACTGGTCTAATGAAAACCCAAAACATTGTTGAAGAAAAGGCCGTCAATCTTACGGAGTAGATGTATGGTGTTGTCTGTCTTCCAAAGGATTAATTGTCGCATGTCAGACTTACCTGAAAATGTTGGAAGTTATGATTCCGTGTCTTAATGATCTCTTTGAGAATGAAAATGAGGTTTACTTCCAAAAAGACGGGACTCCATCTCACTTTCATACTGATGTGAGAAATTTTCTCAATTGTACATTCAGTCAGAGGTGGATAGGACATAGAGGAAGTGCTACAGAGTTCCTGTCTCTATTTCCTGATTTAACCCCTCTAGACTTCTACCTTTGGGGAATTTTAATGAACAAGATGTATGCCACAAAACCACAAACACTGGAGGAACAGAGAGATCAGATTGAACATGCCATCAATGATACTCCATTAACAATCCAGGTGGTACGTCACTCTGTTAGACGTCGTTGTTGGGAGTGTACTGTAGCAAACGGTGGGCATTTTGAATATGTACGGGCGTAGGGAAGTTTAAAGAGTATAACACAACAAACCTTGAATCCATGACGCGGAAAACACAAGAAAACTTTCTTAATCATATATATATATATATATATATATATATATATATATATATGGAATGGCACTATAAACTCGTTTTAAAAAGAAAAAATGGATTCTATGCCACCATGGCACCAACATAAATTCAAATAAAAACTGGAAAGCACACAATTTATCATTGCAGTATATGAATAATTACTTGAGAAATATATTTGTTGATTTTTTCCGCCAAAAATGACATAATAAAGTGAAAAGTTGAGCTCAAAATAACCTAAATTCAGCATATTTGCAATGTAAAATATGTATTAGTCATTGCTCAGATAGTGTAGCCAACTTAACAAGAAAACCTGTAATAAACAAGTGAACGCTAAACTAATCTGTTGTGCTAACCCACCCATTTTCTCACCCTAACTTCCGCACTAATATAGGTGGACTCTTGGGATAGAATCCCCTTAGATGTGAGCAAACATGTTGACAATTGGCCCTAGCGGGAACATGTATTATCATATTGGCCAACACGAGGATAAAGGTCACTTGTTCTCCAATCAAATATTCACTGGTGACAAAGTGACATAGAATAGTCAACACTTGTTTTAATTTATAATTGAGTGGAAGTCATAACTGAAGAGGGACAAAATGTCTGAAACCGTCGGTATCAAAGAAATTTGAAATTGTATGAGGTGAGTCGTTAAAAATATGTTCTCTCCCCTCTATTAACTTGTTTTAATGCTCGTCAGTATTTTGTTCAAAATTACAGAATTAACATATAATTACAAAGTACACCGTGTCCGGAGAAACATCCGTGGTTACAACCTGGTATAGTGTTCAGTCAGTTTATGGATTTATACGAAACTGATGCCATTAGAAAAGAGAAATTAAAATAATCTATAATTGATATATTAGCAGAATCAACAGATGACAGCACAAAAAGAAGAAAAGTGCTGTTTCCCGCAAATATGCTTGTCATTAAAGAGACATTGCAGAGACTCTTGATGTCCCAACTCCTTTCAAAAAACGTTAAACTGAAAATATATAAAACTATTATTCTACCAGTTATATTACATGGGTGCGAAACATGGACTCTTACTTTAAGGGAGGAAAGGAGATTACAAGTATTTGAGAATAAAGTACTTAGGAAAATTTTTGGACCAAAGAGAGATGAACAGACAGGTGAATGGAGAAGACTACATAACAATGAACTACATAGTCTTTATAGGAAGCTAGATATAATAAGAACAGTTAAGTCTCGTAGACTGCGATGGACAGGGCATGTTGCACGTATGGGGAATGAAAGACGTGCATGGAAGTTTCTTGTAGGAAAGCCAGAGGGAAAACACCCAGTTGGTAGACCAAGAATGAGGTGGGAGAATAACATTAACTATGATTTGAGGGAAGTAGATTATACAGGGAATGATTGGAAAGCATTGGCTCAGGATAAGAATGTATAGAGAGCGGCCATGAACCTACAGGTTCGATAGTGCCAGTGAGTAAGTAAGTAAGTATTAAGGAGACAAATAAATTGTGTTAAATTATATGATTGTCAGTTAAATTTTCAAGTGTGTTAATCGTGCAAAATTCGTTATGGCGAATTCACAGTACTGTGTATTGGAATACCACAGTACACGGAGTGTAATTAGGGTACATCGTGAGTTCAGACGGAATTTTCATCATGAGGCATCTACAGACAAAACAATTCTGAATTGGTATCGACATTTTGTACAGTGTGGGTGCATATGTGATAAAAGGAAAAGCCATTCAGGGAAACAGCCTGTGAGTGTGGTAAGTATAGACAGGTGCGGGAGTCTGTGCATATAGCTAGACAGCAGTTAAACATGTCTAAATCCACCATTTCCATGGTTTATCGTTCTCGTCTGCGATTTCACCCCTACAAACTGCAATTGGTGCATAAGTTGAAACCTGATGACCATGCAAGACAACGTGTATTCTATGAAAAGTTGTTGACGCTAATGATGGATGATGAAGACCTTTCATTCAAATTCATTTTTAGCGACGAGGTAACGTTCTACGTCAATAGAAAAGTAAACAAGCACAATTTTAGAATTTGGGGTAGCGAGAATCCACATTGCATTTTGAAGGTTGAACGTGATCCTCTAATATGAATGTGTTTTATGCCTTTTCGAAGCAGAAAGTATATGGCCCATTTTTCCTCCAAGAGAACGCTGTCACCGGTATGATTTATCTTAACATGCTTACTTAGTGGCTGTTTCCACAATAATTGGAAGAATTTCTTTTCGAACAAGATGGACCACATCCTCCCTGGCATCTTGATGTACACAATGTTATAAATTAACGAATTGCAGAAAGATGGATTGGGCACGCTGGGAACCAAGTTAATGTATTTTCCAGCTTACCTCCGAGGTCTCCTAACTTAACCGTCTGTGACTTCTTTTTATGGGGCCACGTAAAGAATCTTGTCTATGTACTCCCACTACCTCAAAATCTGCAAGAGCTCCACTTTGTATCACTGCTACCACCAAATCCATCCCCATGGATATGTTGGAGTATGTGTGGTATCAGTGGGAATATCGCTGCTGCGTGACACGTGGAGCACGCAACGAGCATCTTTCAAGTAGGTCTAAAATGTTTTAGTTTCTCATTCTAATGGCACGTACTTTAAATCTACATACATAATTCTGTATTTTAAAAAATTATAATAGATAGATTCCCTCAGGGGTCCTCATCTAGGGGATATGTGGATGGCGACCACAAGGTGCCCAAGCTGAGCAAAACATTTCTTCCACTTACTTGTGTTTTGCTCTATTTTAACTTTACTATCTAACCTCTCTTGGTTAACTCTTGTTTTTTCGACCCCGACACTATTAGGGCATCCGAGGGCTAGGGAGTCTTTCCTTTCTTCCATTTCTTCTTTCCTTTATTTTCTTTTCTTCTCCAGAAAAGCCTGACCAGAGGCTATAAGATGGCAGCCCCATCACTGTTCTTGCCTTCCTTTGGCCAGCAACCAATCGAAGGGACTATTATTATGCTTTCAAGTCTTATATGAGAATTTTCCGGAAGACGCTGGAGGGAAAAGTTTCTATAGGATCGTAACAGGCCTTGGCCTAATACTTGTAAGGAAGAAGAAGAAGAAGATAATAGATAGATCATCGGTTGATTAATATATTTGATATCGTTCGATTCATAATAGCCAATTTTGTCGGCCCATCCAATCTCCTGATTGCAGATGTTTCTCCATAAATCTTGAACTGATTATTATTATTATTATTATTATTATTATTATTATTATTATTATTATTATTATTATTATTATTATTATTATACCAGCCTCATGGGCTAGTGGTCGGCGTTTCTGACTACAGTTCATGAGGTCCCGGGTTCGACTCCCGGTCAAACTATAGGAATTTTTCGTTAAAGGGAATTCCTATGGTTGCCCATGGTCTGGAATTTAGGTTAAGAACTCTCCTGGCGCTTCATTTTATAATTTATCACTTATATCATCAGGGTAACGTGTCTCCGCCTACCAGTTGCCCCAATCTAAGAAATGGATTACAATTCCGCCAATGCCAGGGGAGAAAACCAGAAATGTCATCAAAGACAACCTGGTGGCATTAGACAAAAAAAAAATATTATTGTTGTTGTGTTGTTACAATATAGAATCTACATAAACTGGCATAATTAAGGTCAAAAAGCGTTATCTTTCATTCATCCAGTGAAAAAAATAGTAGATACAGAAAAAGTATATAATAATATATAACATAAAAATAATTGAGGGGGTCCCGGCAAGAAAGTGTCAAGTCACATTTTCCTGATTCTGAGATAAAGTAATTTGAATATTTGTTTAAATCCTCAAATAAGAGGTGTTATTAAATTTTGATTATAGAGATTAAATGTGTTTTTCTAATATGTTTTAATCAAATAGTGACATAGGCTATTATAAACATTTTTCTTTTTTTATATTCAAAAAATTATATTTAAAAATATGTTGTTGTGTGGCTTGACACTATCTTGACCAAAACATTCGCAAAATATGTGGAATAAATATTTTTCAACATAAGAGATGTTTAAATTAATTATATTTGTCCTATTTAATAAAGAAAGTAATATATGTTCTACAAAATATAAACAATGCCCTAAAATTCCTTCACCATATATTTCACCATTTTCAAAAAAAGTTGAAAAAATAGTAATATAAGATTGTTATTATTATTATTATTGTTATTATTATTTGCCCTATTTTATCAAATCAGATAATACATGTTTCACAAAAATTAAACAAAGCCCTAAAATAAGTCTTCCACATCATTTACCTTCATTTGGTATCAAGTTCAGGTAAAAGCCATGATAGATTGGGGGGACATACTCCATCACATCTGTAAGTTTGCTTATTTTTGTCATAAGTGGTCTTACATTTTTCTGCTTTAGAGTCATGGTACATGGATTTCCTTTCTTTCTTGTAGAAACCTCTTCAAATTCCATATTCGTCCTGTTTCTTAATTCATTGACCCTTGGTTTGGGATTTTCAAATCCTAAGTGTATAGCTTCTGAAAATCTGAACTCCACGCCACTAATACACACTTTCTTATTAGTATTAATTAGCCCACTTTTTAAAGCTTTTATATCGAAAAAATCAGTGCTTTCCATTTCGACTGCATAAAACTTGTGCTTACGGCCACTTGGTCAGATTATTTCTCTCCAATTGGATAAAGAGCATATATTGGGTTGTCCCTCTGATATTTTTCAATTCTAGCAAAAGCTCTATCAGAAGTTAAGTATGGGATCTAGAAATTAGAAAATAATGTTCAAATTCTTCAAACTGCTTTGTGTGGATACATAATTACAAATTGCCATTATATTCCAATTCTTATTCTGACCCTCAACATTTGTCAGAAAATATGACCAGTTTCTTTGAACAAATGCATATAGTTTCTATGTATTTCAGGAAGCTTCGAATCTCATCGCAGCCATGTCCCACAATACTCTCAACCCATACAAGCATATACTCATATACAGAGAGCAAATGCATTTACCGCACAAATTTAAATGTGTATAGAGGGGTATTATATAAGCAACTTGGGATAATGAACAAATGATCTACGAATATGTCCAAGTTATGATTCAATTTATAAAATGGTTGGCACGCCACTGAATATTTCAAATTAAAATGGACATAATATGACATAGAGACTGTAACACTGGCAACATGTATGCGCCTTTATCTCAGTGGTTAATAGCAGTCTTTCTATCTACGCAAATGTAAGATTGATGCATCACGTTCGAAACTACCTACAGTATGTGTATATTTTTTCTTCCTTTATTATGCCGGTTCAATCGTTTCAGGCCGGTTCTGTCGGTTAAGGACGGATGTTGGAGGCCATATTGGATTAGCTTAGGCTCTTGGAGGCCACTTTGGGTCTGGTTAGGATTTCGGAGGTCACGTTGGGTGAGGTTAGGCCCTCGGGAGCCACTTTGGGTAAGACCACTTTGGGTCAGATTACGCCCTCAGAGGCCATTTTGGGTCATGTTAGGCCCTTGGATGCCCCTTTGGGTCAGGTTAGGTCATCGGAGGTCATGTTGGGTAAGGATAGGCCCTCGGGTGCCACTTTGGGTAAGGTTAGGCCATCGTCGCCACTTTAGGTTGGTTTTGGCCCTCGGGGGCACTTTGGTTTTGGTTAGGATCTCGGGGGCCACTTGGTGTTAGATTAGGCCCTCTGTACCGCTTTGGGTTATAATAGGCCCTAGGGAGCAACTTGGGGTTAGGTTAGCCCTCGGGGGCCACTTGGGATTATATTAGGCTTTCGGAGGCCACTTGCGGTTGGTTAGGCCCTCGGAGGCCAGTTGAGGTTGTGTTAAGCCCTCGGGGCAACTTTGGGTAGGTTAGGCCCTCGTCGACCACTTTGGTTTAGGTTTGGCCCTCGGAGGCCACTTTGGTTTAGGTTAGGCCCTCTGGGGCCACTTGGGTTAGGTTAGGCAATCTGGGCCACTTGGGTTAGGTTAGGCCCTCGGAGGCCATTGAGTGTTAGGCTACTCCTTCGGGACCTCTTTGGATTATGTTAGGCCCTCGGGCCACATTGGGTTAGATTAGGCCCTCGAGTTCCACTTTGGGTCATGTTAAACATCGAGGGCCACTTGGGTTAGGATAGGCCCTCGGGGGTCACTTGATGTTTAGGTTAGGTCTTCGTGACCACTTTCGATTATGTTATGCCATCGGGGGCCACTTTGTGTTAGGGTAAGTCCTCGGGGGCCACCTGGAATAGGTCAAGCCCTCGGGGGTCACTTGTTGTGAGGTTAGGCCTTCGGGGGCCACTTGTTGTGAGGTTAGGCTTTCGGGGGCCACTTGTTGTGAGGTTAGGCCTTCGGGGGCCACTTGAGGTTAGGTTAGGCCCTCGGGGGCCACTTTGGGTCATCTTAGACCCTCTGAGCCACATTGGGTTAGGTTAGGCCCTCGGGTGCTACTTGAGTTAGGTTAGGCCCTCGGGGGCCACTTGGGTTATATTAGATCCTCGGGTGCCACTTGAGTTAGGTTAGGCCATCAGGCCCACTTGGGCTAGGTTAGGTCCTCGGGGGCCACTTGTTAGGTTAGGACTACGGGACCACTTTGGGTTACGTTAGGCCCTCGGGGGCCACTTTGAGTTATGTTAGACCCTCGGAGGCCACTTGGGTTTAGGTTAGGTCTTCAAAGGCCACTAGGGGTTAGGTTAGGTTATGTTAAGTGTGGTTAGGTTAAGTGAGGTTAGGTTAAGTTAGATTAAGTAAGGTTAGGGTAGGTTATGTTATGTTAGGTAAAGGTTAAGTGAGGTTAGGTTAGGTTAGGTTAAGTCAGGTTAGGTTAGGTGAGGTTTGGTTATGTGCGGTTTGGTTAACAAAGGTTAGGTTAAGTTAAGTGAGGTTAGGTTAGGTTATGTCAGGTTAGGTTAGGTTAAATGAGGTTATGTTAGGTTTCGTTAGGTAAGGTTAGTTTAGATTAGGTGAGGTTATATTAGATTAAGTGAGGTTTGGTTAGGTTAGGTCGGATTAGGTGAGTTTAGGTTTGGTTAGGTTACTTTAGGATCGGTTATGTTTGGTTTGGTCAGGTGCGATTCGATTAGATTAGGTTCGCTTCGCTTCGGGTCGGTTCTGTTAGGTTGCAGTGGGAAAGTGTTTTGTGTGTGTGTGTGTGTGTGTGTGCCCGCGTTCATATGCGTGTGTTAATATTTTCATATGCGTGTGTAAGTGTGTGTGTATGTGCGCCTGCGTTGTTGAGAGAAAAAAAGGATCATACGTCTTGCGCTGGTGTCTACTCTTTTTACCTTTAACGTCTCATGCTCCCACAAGTGCCTATCAACAGACTCGAAGGTTGTTCGTTGAGCATGGCGCCTATTCGGATACGAGTATTCCGCGTACATGACAGCAGCTCTTGCACCATTACCTTGTGCTGCACCATATAATATATTACGATGCGAAGTTCGGATGTGGTTTTTACAGAATCGAGGAAAGTGTTTAAAAACCGAGCGATCGAGCGATAGCGAGGTTTTTAATTTCCGAGATTCTGTAAAACACCTCACAAACTTGCATTGTACATTATTTTTTGCGCGAAGGTGTTTTGAAAATAATAAATAATAGTAAAATAATAACATCTTTGTTGGAAAGTCTTTTCAATCGGTTTTTGGTCAAAGCTTTTTTTAAATTATATGAGAACCTGAGAACCAATCTATTGGACAATATGAGCCTTCATGCATTTGGATTGTACTAAAACTAAGAGGAAGAGATATCTCTGATTTATATGTGTAACCACCTGTAAGTTCGAATAATTTTATCAGCATTTTGACCCTGATGCGGCATCGTAAAAACAAAGTGGCACTGGATCGATGTGTGTATCGATTGTTGGGGTGGGATGAGGGTGGATTTATCGTTTCTTTCAACTGGTGCGGAAGGGTTTGCATCAAACTTTCACGCTCTTACAAAACTTTTAAAAACTGTACCGCTGTCCGCGCCAGCTGTCGCTCGCCTGAATAATTGATGCGACGCAAGACTTGGCACGTGCGTCTAACTCTGGGTTCTTATCCCGAATCTCAAGTTCACAACTGGTAAATTCTACTAGCCTTATGCAAACACCTCACGCTCTCGAACAAACGTTGCTTTCGCTCTGCATGCCTAACTCATTGGCACTATCGAATCCGGCGGACATAAGTTCTCCGTACATGCCGATCCCGAGCTATATTTCCTAACATTCCCTCCAATAAACCATCATCATCATCATCTTCAAGATATGGGCCTGTTGGCCCGTTCCGCTCCACGGTGCACTATATGCTGCAGGTGCAGGTCGTCTTTCCAACGACGTTTTGGTCTTCCTACATTTCCTCGACCTAGAGGGCACGCCGTAGCGTAGTGGTTTAGACACTGAGCTACAAGCTAGAGGGTCGAGGGTTCAATTCCCTTTGGGGTCAGGATTTTTAAACTGACCCAAACCCTCTGGCGGCACTATGGCCCTGGGGTCGACTCAGCCTCTAACGGAAATGAGTACCAGACGCTTGTTCTGGGGTAAAGGCGGCCGTCACGCAGGGCTGACAACCCGGCTGACATAAAGTGCCGATTGTCTAGAAAAAGTGGGAGCCTTAACTTCCTACTACCCCAAGGGCCTCCGGTCCCGTTGTGGGATCACTTTACTTTAGAGGTTTATAATGAAGCAACCTGTTTTAATAAACGATTATTTGACATTCTTTGTATATGTTCAAACCAATTACATTTATTTCTGTGTATTCTCTCGTTTATATTATATATTTGTAATTCATCTCTGATATCTTGATTTCTCTTTTGATCTCATAGAGATACACTTGTAACTGATCTGAGAAATCTCATTTCTATCGCCTCAATTTTATGTTTATCAATAAACCATTGTTAATATTATTCTGTCACCTCATTCTTGGTCTTCCTATTGGACACTTCGCCTCTGACATTTCTACAATGAATCTCCATGGCTCTCTTTCATTCCCCATCGTGTCACATGTTAATTCTACGAGGCTTAACTGTTCTTTTTATATTTGATTACCCAGAAAGATAATGATGCTCATTTATTATGAAGTTTTCTTCATTCACCTATTTGATCATCTCTCTTTGATACAAAGATTTCTTAAGCACTTTCTCAAATACTCGTAATTTATTCTCCTCCTTTAAGTAAGAGACTAAGGGTCGCATTTTTGGACGCATTAGACAGTAAAATGCCTTCTCTGCTGAGCAAGTTGTATGCTAATACGATTTTGCTTACTCAGAAATCTGTTCATGCGATAATAATTGGTTAAATTTGTAAGCTACCTGCGGAGGTAGCTTAAATGAGCAACTCAAATTAAAATCCCGAAGGGAACCGAACGGGAACCGATGGTAATCGATGTACTTTGCTGCTTTATCCAACATTTATCCAAGATGTCGGACCTTGAAGACTTCGATCATGTTTTCGGTATACACGGAGAAGAGGAATTTGATAGAGTCTACCAAAGAATTCAACTGGAAGAACAGGAGAATCGGCGTAATATTGCGTGTCGCAGACGTGTTTGTATACGGTATTATTTGCGGGATGCAAGCATAAATGCATTCCTCTATAGCAGACGAAAATAACGGAAGTGGTTTTATCGCTGAGAATTCTGGGTAATTCGTTGCCAATATTACGAAAACGTCGACTCTCGTGCATGACCGATAAGTCGGCCGTTAATTCGTTCTCAGCAATTGCTCACGGTGAATCAGCTCACTAGTGATTGGAAATAATTTGAGTAGAGAGTAATGTTCTAACATATGACCCTAAGTTTCGTATCCATATCGTATTTTTCACTGCAATCATGTTCATTTTCAGGTTCTGCTTTGCTTTGCAGCTTTACTGGGAAATTATAGGTGTGGTAGCTTCTCATTGCTTTCCACACCGGGGGATGATAATGATGATGGCCAGATGATGTTCGGGGACCGTTTGGGCCTCAAAGCTTCCTGACATTTGTCTTACAGGTGAGGAAAAACCCCGAAAAAAACCTCACCTAGGAAGCTTATCCCTACCGGGAATCGAATACGGGCCCGCTGTGCGACAAGGCAGCACGCTACCTCGAGACTACAGCGGTGGACTCCATATTGTATATATCTCTTTATTATTATTATTATTATTATTATTATTATTATTATTATTATTATTATTGTTATTATTATTGTTATTGTTTTTGTTATTAATATTATTATTATTACTTTTCTTACTATTGTTACTATTATCACTATTATTACTATTATTATTATTATTATTATTATTATTGTTATTAAACTAACTAACTCCCTGGCACTATCGAGCCCGTAGGTTCATGGCCGCGCGGACATAAGCTCTCCATATATCCCTGTCCTGAGCCAATGTTTTCCAATCATCCCCTGTATAATCTACTTCCCTCAAATCATGGTTAATGTTATTCTCCCACCTCATTCTTGGTCTATCAACTGGGTGTTTTCTCTCTGGTTTTCCTACAAGAAGCTTCCATCCACGTATTTCATTCCCCATTCGTGCCACATGTCCTACCCATCGCAGTGTACGAGATTTAACTGTTCTCATTATATCTGGCTTCCTATAAATACCATGTAATTCACTGTTATGAAGTCTTCACCATTCACCCGTCTTTTCATATCTCCCCGGTCCAGAAATCCTCCTAAGAACCTTATTCTCAAATACTTGTAATCTCCTTTCCTCCCTTAAAGTAAGAGTCAATGTTTCGCATTCGTATAATTGTTTTTATGCAAATGCCCCAGGTTGTCTTTCGACATTCCTGGTGTTCTCTCCTGGCATGGCGTACAAGTAACCCACTTCTGAGGTTGGGGCGCCTGGAAGGCGGGGTTACGTTGCCCCGATGATATGATGGATGATGATAATGATAATGGTGCGCCAGGAGAGACCCTAATCCTAAGCTTAATCTGTGATGAATATGAATGATGATGATGATGATGATGGCGATGGCCATATGATTTCGGGGATCGTTTGGGCCTTAAAGTTTCCCTGACATTTGTCTTACAGGTGAGGAAAAACCCCGATAAAAACCTCACCCAGAAAAACTGTCCCGACCGGGATCGAACCCGGGCCCGCTGCGTGACAAGGCAGCACGCTACGTCAAGACCACAGCGGTGGACGCATTCATATAATATAGGCTAACTGGTAGAATAATAGTTTTATATAATTTCAGTTTAACGTTTTTTAAAAGGAGTTGGGAAGTCAAGGGTCTCTGTTACTCATAATGACACGCATTTCCAGAATTGAGCCTATGTTTAATTTCCTTGTTCATCTCATTCCTGCTTATGATTATTGTTCCTAGGTATTTTAATTCAGCCACTTCCTTAAAATTTCCCTCATTTGTCATTTCCTGTCCATTTCCATTATATAATGCTTTTTTATGTGTGACCATATATTTAGTTTTATTGATATTTACTTCCAGTCCCAATTTCTTAGTGTTACTCAATAGTGTGTGCGTATTGGCCTTTAGTATCTCCTCGCTATCGCCCAATAGTACTACATCATCAGCATAAACCAACAACTTATTATTACCATTGAGTTGTAGGCCTTCTTCATCCTCCAAAGATTTGATGGCATGCTTCTTCTTCTTCTTCTTCATCATCATCATCTTCTTCTTCTTCTTCTTCCTCTACGCATGAAAGCTGGCACCTTGTTGCGTGTTCATTCACTACAGGTCCGGGGTATGGTGACATCCTTCCATCGTAGTTGTGGTAAGATGTAAAATTCTCAATTACTTCAAGAAACATTGATGGAATGCTCTAATACAAAATTAAATAGTAGAGAAGATAGTGCATCTCCTTGCTTCAACCCATTGTGAATTTCAAAAGTATCCGAAACTGTTTGCCTACACGCACCCTACTCTTTGTGCCATTTAGACACATTCGTATAAGTCTAACTAACTTTTTAGGAATTCCGAACTCCAGCAGGATACTATATAACTTCTCCCTCTTAATTGAATCGTATGCCTTTTTGAAGTCTGCGTATAGCTGATGTACAGTACCATTATATTCCCATTTCTTTTCTAAAATCTGTCTTAAGCGAAAAATCTAATCTGTCGTAGACCTGTTTCTTCTAAATCCACATTGATGATCTCCTAGAATGTCATCAGTATAAGGAGTAAGTCTGCTTACTAATATCCATCCATAGTAATTCTGCCCGAAGGCAGGTCCTTCACTGCAATCATAGCATTTTCATGCTATGCTTGCAGTTTTACTAGGGAATTATAGGTGTGGTAGCTTCCCGTTGCTTTCCACACCGGTGAAGGATGATGATAAGGATAATGATGATGATAATGGCCATATGATTTCGGGGACCATTTGGGTCTTAAAGTTTTCCTGACATTTGTCTTACAGGTGAGGAAAAACCCCGATAAAAACCTCACCCAGAAAAACTGCCCCGACCGGGGATCGAACCCGGGCCCGCTGCGTGACAAGGCAGCACGCTACCTCGAGACCACAGCGGTGGACCCTTACTAATATATTTGTTAGAATTTTGAACGAAGTTGAAAGTAATGAGATGCCCCTTATAGTTGTTGCAATGAGTTTTACTTCCTTTCTTATAAATTGGTATGATAATCGATTCTTTCCATTCATCTGGAAGAGCTTCTTTATCCCAAATCATATTAAGCAACTGGCGTTTCTTGTCCATCAATTTTTCTCCCCCTGATTTTATGTTCTACTGGGATCTCATCTGAACCTGGTGCTTTATACAGCTTAAATTTTTCTATTGCCATTTCAACCTCTAATTAATATTATTATTATTATTATTATTATTATTATTATTATTATTATTATTATTATTATTATTATTATTAAATATAAATCTAAACATGTAAGGGTCATTCCAATTGAAATCGGCAAAAATAAAGACGCTAGATAAGAACTGAACTCGCATCTTCAAACGTTTAGAATATTTTATAGTGAAACTTTGTGGTGCACTGAACACCTAAACTGAATTCCAGGTCTCAGTTTGATATACTGTAATTAAAGAATGATATATATCTGTTAAATTATTGTATTTTTAAAAAGAAGCCAGTTGTTTGAAATAAATTTCTCAAAGCGTAACTACTCCGTGAACTTGAAAAGATACATCTAATATATAAAGTGTTTATTTGTTTGTGCGCGGCCATACCGTGGATCCGATTGTGATGAGGCTTTTTGCAAAATGCTCAAAAGATTCCTGGAATGAACATAAGCTGTAAGAGAGTTGTGATACTCAACTCCTAAACCCTTAAAAATCGTCCTTTATAGTGGAAAACGTGAAAAAATAGTTCTTTGGACGCTTAAATGGCTTACGCTGCATAAACCATAACAAATACACAAAATCAATGTACACAGAATTGAATGTCTCAAAAAGCTCTAAAAAAAAGTCCGCGAAAGCGTATGTTTATCCCTTACGGATAATTCACAATAACCATTTTTGTCTTTCATTGATGCCAAGAAGATCGAGACAAGTACGTATATTCCTGTGCAAGCCTAGCAGCACATGGTCATTCTTTTACGGATAACTCACAATACCGGTAACGAGTTTCGTTTTTAGCTCATTTATGCCAAGAAGATCGAGATAAGTATATTCCCGGGCAACACCGGGTAATCAGCGCAGAGTATCTAAAAAATATAAATTTATAATTATTTTTCGTTTTACTTATTCAACTAAACATAAAAGCACGTAATTTTCATTTATTTAGACGTAGCAGCGCACGCCGGGTATTAGCTAGTAATTTATAATTTTATGCACTATCGCTTGAAAATTAGTACGCTGATATTTCTCTAAACGGCGTAAATTCAATCAGCCATTTTATATAAATAAATAAATAATAACAAATTATAGCGTAGTAATCAACTAATGTTTGATATTTTTATTTATTGATAGATGAAAGGAAACCTCGTAATTTATAATTTCCTAACAATTTCATGGAAATAAATTGATGTAAATTCTAAACAAACGTTTATTGCTGTCGGAGTACATTTTATTTACAGTATTAAATACATATTTAATTAATTTTTTCACATGCAAAATACAGATAATTCAAAGGATAAGGCTTATAGAATCTAGGTTCCATCAGATGATTTATTTTATATATTTTCTTTAGTCTTTCTAAGTTATTGTATACATTATTTTGCTTATGAACTGTTCGCTTCTCACGGGAAATGTGATCCAATGGGACTCCCGGTCGCTCTCGCTTGCATTGTATTCCCGCACATACGTTTGACATTCCCCTCCCACTCCCCTGAATACGCCAAGAATCTCCATTGAAGCATGGAGCCTAAGAAGCGAGATTCGAGCGGGAGTGAATGTGAACTCCACCGGCTCTAACGTGAATGTATTAATAACTTATTTATAATGACATAAGCTATATATATATATATATATATATTGTCCCTCCTGGTTAAGCGGAAGAGAATACCTTGTTATCTTATATTTTTCAGGTAAATATGATTATTATTATTATTATTATTATTATTATTATTATTATTATTATTATTATTATTATTATTATTATTCAGATGAAAAATGGAACTTTCAAATAACAACCTATCTTACTATTTTCTATTATTATTATTATTATTATTATTATTATTATTATTATTATTATTATTATTATTATTATTATGAATACATAGAGTATTTTACATAGATATTTAATTATTTCATAGATTATTTTAATTATTAAAATAAAACGTTGTTGAAATAAAGCTTTAGACCTATTATATTTAAGGACAGAGTTTGATTATGGCAGAACAAAGGTTTCAAGGCTAACTGTAAAATCTCTGCTTTTAGACTCTGGTATGTTAGTACAGTTAAGTTAGTGGAAATGTAGGTCAAGTTTAGTATTTAACCCAGGCAAAGTAAGGGACTCGTGTCTGTCTGTGAAAACAGGAGCAGCTGATGGGTGAGTCAAGCTACCATTTTTCTTAATATAATGTACCTAGGATTTTTGGAAAGGGAATCAAGTACATTAAATATTTTAATAGTATATTTCAAAGGGATATTAGAATTTTAAAAAAAATGTTAATTAGGGTAGATTTGATATTCCCCCTTCTCCCTCTCTCAAACCTTAAGAAAGTTCGAATGTAGGTTTTCTTAATATAAGCTTAGATTAGTTATTTTAGAGTTAGAATACTTAGGGTTTGTTGTAATCATTATTCTCTAGAAATAAAATAGTTAAAATCAAGAATCCATTTATTTATGTTCAGAAACACGTATGCCTTTATAACTAATACATCCACATACTAACGCTCGGCTAGAAACTCATGCTACCAGAATTTCCAAGTCCCGAAGGTCCTTTAAGCCCTAAGAAAACCAGCAGTTCGTAATAATAATAATAATAATAATTATTATTATTATTATTGCTATTATTATTATTATTATTATTATTTTACAGTAATAATTAAACATTCAAATGGCAAACTACCTTACTATTTCCTTTGTTATTAATTTCGCAGAAAATTTATCAAACAAAAATAGTTTATTTATTTACGATGCAACTATTGTTATATTTTACAGAGCGTGTTGAGATTCTGAGAAGTAAGGAAACGCTGAAACGAATATGGTAAATGCAATTTCATAGAAATTGGGTACAACATTTGTTATTGCTATATCGGTTTTTTGTCATATTTATTAGAAAGCATTTCAAAATAGGATATAATTTACAAGGATTTTAGTTAGCTAAGCTATTTTACAAAGAGTTTCACTGTCTTCTGAGGTAAAATTAATCATGATACATTGAGATAGATACTTTGCGCTAGGTCACTTTTTTTCTTTTTTTTTTTTTTTTACTACTCGAGAGACACCAGGTTCAAATCCAAAGCAAACTAAATTGAATTAATTTTTTAGTATTTTTCTCAGTCATCGATGCAAATGCTAGTTCGGATTTTCATTACTATGAATCATTTAATTATGAATAATCATTTGAACTTAAAATAAAAATTTCTGTAATATAAAAATAATGTAATTTCGTTCAGTAAAAGACCGGTACTAACCCAGCATCGTGAGGAATTTGGGTAGTTACAATAAGTAGCGACTCCAGTTTGATAAAACAGCTATAACGGCTAGAGAACCCTACAATTCTGTCCACATGCTATACCTATACTGGCTGAATGATTGTATATCTCTGTGATTAAGACATGTGGATGCGAGGCCAGCAGCCTTATCTTAGGCAAAGGGACTTCTAGGCATCTCGCGCCATGCAGAGTGTAACATAAATTTTCAAACTCTTACCGTCTATTTTTAAAGACAGAAATGGAAAACTGATTAAATGGCTAATGAATAAACATGAAAGTAAATTTAATTAGAAAATTGTAGAGGAATGGGGAAAATATTTTATTTAAAAACTTGGAATTGGAAAAACATCTAGAAAACGTGTAAAAATCGAAATATTGCGCAATAATAGCAATGCATTTAAAATCAAGACCATGGCCGTGTTATATTCAATGCTTAATGACTTCCAGATCAACTGAAATATCCTTAATCAGTATAAATGTTTACTTAATTAATTTTAATCCATAAACACGTACTGCCAATTTACAAGAAGAACGTGTAATCAAGGACAGCATTTAACGCTATCGATTGGTATGACCTTGAACTTTATCTCTCTTAAACATAGCTCTCCGAGTCTATTTATTAATATGTTTTATTTAATACTCACATTAAATGGTGCCTAACTCGTTTAATATTTACAACTACTGCAAAACAGTGCGTCAGGCATGATGGTCAGCCATGTCAATCACATACCTCTAAATCTAGTGGCTTCATCTCATTCTATCCTTCGACCCGATCCTGGGTTGGACAAGAGTTTAATATATATATATATGTCCACCGCTGTGGTCTCGAGGTAGCGTGCTGCCTTTTCACGCTGCGGGCCCGGGTTTGATCCCGGTCGGGGTAGTTTTTCTCGGTGAGATTTTTATCAGGGTTTTTCCTCACCTGTAAGACAAATGTCAGGAAAACTTTAAGGCCCATTCGGTCCCCGAAATCATATGGCCATCATCTTTATCATCATCATCCTTATCATTGTCATCATCACCAACATCCTTCACCGGTGTGGAAAGCAACGGGAAGCTACCACACCTACACAATTCCCTAGTAAAGCTGCAAGCATAGCAGAATTATTATGGATGGATGGATATATATATATATATATATATATATATCCGGGCCCGGTCGGGACAGACTCCTGGATTAGTTTTTTTCGGAGTTTTTCCTCATCTGTAAGACAAATGTCAGGAAGATTAGGGCCCAACGGTCATCATTCATCCTTATCATCATCATCATCATCCTTCACCGGTATGAAAAGCAACGGGAAGCTACCACACCTATAATTCCCTAGTAATGCAGTAAAAAACCTACTCTCGGGCAGAATTACTATGGTTGGATATATATATATAAGGAAGATAGCAAAAATAAAAAGGTTACACGAGCAAAATTAAGTAAGTGTTGAAAAATTGGGTAACCACTTGGTTATTAAATAGTAAAAAGAGGAAATATTTGAGAGGGGAGATTAACGATCTTGAAATTAATGTAAAATAATAGGAACATCAAACAATTATATCAGGGTATTGGGATAGAGAAGAAAGAGTTGCAGGCTAGAACAAACATAATTAGGAATGAAAATGAACATGCAGATTCCAGGAATATATTATATGGATGAAAAATTACTTTAATCAGCTATTAAATGTGCATGCAGAACAGGATATTGATGAGAATTATTTGCAGACTGCAGAAATGTTAGTCACAGAACCAAGTGCTTTAGAGGCTGAAATGGCGATAGAAAAGTTTAAGGTGTATATAAAGTATCAGGTTCAGATGGAATCCCAGCAGAACTGGTAAAATTAGGGGGGGGGGAGATTTGATGGACAAGATGCGTTGGTTGCTTAGATTTATTTAGGAGAAAGAGTTTCTCCCAAATCACTGGAATGAATTGATTATCTGACCAATCTGTAAGGAAGGAGATAAAACTGATTTGCAACAACAACTTCGTACAAAATTCTAAAAAAATATATTAACATGCAGAATTACTCCCTACATTGACGATGTAATAAGAGATAATCAATGAGGATTTAGAAGAAACTGGTCTACAATAGATCAAATTTTAAATATAAGATAGATTTTAGAAAATAAACGGGAATATAATGGCACTGTGCATCAACTATATGTAGACTTCAAAAAGGCATACGATTCATTTAAGAGGGACACATACAGTATCCTGCTGAGTTTGGAAATCCTAAAATGTTAGACTTATTCGAATGTGTCTAAATGGCACAAGGAGGAGTTACGTGTAGGCAAACAGTTTTCAGATATACTTTTCAAATTCACAGTGGGTTAAAACAATGAGATGCACTATCTCCCCTACTATTTAATTTTCTACTAGAGCATGCCATCAGATCTTTAGAGGATGAAGAAGGCCTACAACTCAATGGTATTAATAAGCTGTTAGTTTATGCCGATGATGTAGTATTATTAGGCGATAGAGAGAAAATACTAAAGACCGATATGCAAACTTTATTGAGTAAAACTAAGAAATTGGGACTGGTAGTAAACATCAATAAAACTAGTTATAAGGTCAAACATAGAAATTCATTTTGTAATGAAAATGGACAGTTAATGATAAATGAGGGAAAATTTGAAGAAGTGGCTGAATTCAGATATATAGGAATAATAACTACAAACAGGAATGAGGTGCATAAGGTAATTAAATATAGGTTCAATCCTGAAAATGCATGCAAATATGCAATTATGCGTTTCTATAAAAAAACGTTAAACTGAAAACATATAAAACTGTTATTCTCCCAGTTAAATTTTATGGATGTGAAACATGGACTCTTACTTTAAGGGATGAGAATAGATTACGAGTATTTGAGAATAAAGTTTTTAAGAAAATTTTTGGACCAAAGAGAGATGAACAGACAAGTGAATGGAGAAGACTATATAACAGTGAGCTATATACATGATCTTTATAGGAAACCAGATATAATACGAGTAAGAACAGTGTAGTCTCGTAGACTGCGATGGGCAGGACATGTGGCACGAATGGGAACTGAAAGAGAGGCATGGTAACTTCTTGTGGGAAAACCACAGGGAAAACGCTCAGTTGGTAAACCAAGGATGAGATGGGAGAATAACATTAGCCATAATTTGAGAAAGTAGATTATACAGGGGATGACTGGAAAACCTTAGCTCAGAATAGGGATGTATGGAGAGCTTATGTCCGTGTGGGCCATGAACCTATGGGTTCGACAGTGCCAGTGAGTTGGAACGGAGCAACTTTTTCGACAGTACAGTGATTACAAATTGCATACATTTGAGGCGATCTCACTAACAATGTCAGTGAACGTTATTCTGGTCTAAACTAAATTCTAAATTTTAAGAATATTTTCTAACTTTTTTAATTAAATATTAATCCAGTTATAATATTTACATATATTAAAAATCATGACTATTTCAGAATTTCAACAAAAAAATTAAAAAATAAAATTGTCCAATTTTGTAGACTCTAAGCTTAAAAAATGTGAGATATCAGAAGGAATGGAGATAAATTATTTTAAATCCTTAGATATTAATACCGAAACTATTTAATAACGATAATCTGAAGGATTTTTGGTCAATTATTTGAAAACTCTGAAATGTAAAAATAGAATATTGAATTCTGGAAGAATAAAAGTTCACAAAAAGTGGGTTCATGGCACCGCAGCATGACGGGCTCAGGTTGCGGATAAAATGCACAGGCTTAAGATAATTGTGAATATATTGAGTAGGTACAGTCGACAAGAAGTTCACCAGGGCTTGATATCTTCATCCTGTAAAAATAACTTTGTTTAGAAATGTAAAGTCCTCGGAATCTTACATTATATGTGAGTGAAACATGGTCGCTTACATTATGAAATAAAACAAGCTAAAATTATTCGAAAAGAAGATTGCGAGATGGATATTCGGTCCCATAAGGAATGTGTATGGAGAATGGAGGAAGTTTCACAATGTGGAGCTCAATAATTTATATAATTACCTTAATATTGTCCACCGCTATGGTCTCGAAGTAGCGTGCTGCCTTGTCACGCAGCGGGCCCGGGTTCGATTCCCGGTTGGGACAGGATCCTGGGTGAGTTTTTTCGGGGTTTTTCCTCACCTGTAAGACAAATGTCAGGAAGCTTAGGGTCCAACGGTCTCCGAAAATCATCGGTCATCATTATCATCATCAATTATTATCATCATATCATCTTTATCATTTCACCGGTGTGGGAAATAACGGGAAGCTATCACACCTATAATTCCCCAGTAAAGCTTCAAAGCTAGCATGAAAATATTATTGCAGTGAAAGACCTGCCTTAGGGCAGAACACTATAGATAATAGAGAATCCTAATATTGCCAGGATTATTAAGCTTAGTAGATTGAGATGAGCGGGTGATAAAGCTCGAATGAATGATAGTAGAAATGCTTTCGATTTTTATTGGGAAAATATTTGAGAAAAAGACTATTAAGTTAGTCTAGGGGTATTGTCCACAGACGAAGTGAATTAATACAGTAGGTATTTCACGCCCCGAGTTCAAAGCCGCATTCATGAGGTTCTCTATAGGTTCTGATATTCAGCCAACTGATTCCAGTTCACATGTCCGATACCCAGTACCCTAAAACCCATCGGAATATTATCTTCCCATCTATAGTCCACAGACGGAGAGAATGAAATCACGGGACGAAGGGGGGCACGGGGAATTGCAAGCGATACAATGGCATACTCCCTGAGAATAAATGAACACTCATGACTAGAGCTAGGAATTTTAGGTGCCGCACCTTAATTTTATTTTGTTACTATAATGCTCAAATTAGCTTGTCTTGCAAAGAAAACATTAAATAAATGCCCCTAAATGTGTTTTAGTTGCACCTTTTTGCACATTTTTTCAATGCTAGCACTTTTTTGCACCTTTTTATCAATGCAAGCACATATTGCACTTTTTAAACCTTTTTTGTCTCTTGGCAGCATTGTATTCCCAAAATAATGTGTATATCTTTTTTTTTCATTTCTTCAAATACACTTTCAAGGGTTGGTAACGATGTGTGGTATCATGGTATCAGTCCACATTACATTATTTCCACTTTAGTGCAGTCCAGTTACGCTGTTCCTTTTAAATTAGTTTGCACCTTTTGCACCACAGTTATGCGAAAGCTATAGTTTAAGCAAGGGAGATTGTTGAGTGTATAAACAAATGTTTCAGTTCAAAATAATATTTGACTTGTGCGGTCTGCTATTTTCCTGAGTGACCAGTATACAGTGTGCCAAAAACGAATGTGAACTCCTACAAACTACATGATTTTGTAAAACAGTATATGCAATTTGGAATTCAGAGTGACAGATCTGTTATGAGGTGCATTCTTTGTGATATTTCAATAACAATTGATGAAAAACACTAACACAATCGTGTTATGCAGCATATAGGTAGTGCAAAACACAAAAAACAAGAAACTACAAAGCAGTAAATGTGTATTGTGACAACAGTTTATTGGCGAAGCGCTGCCTTCATCTAGTTTAATAAATAAAAAAAAAATTAATGATACAGCAAAGACATTTTTGGTATGTGGTATTCCTCTTTCCAAACTTAACAACCCTATTATGAAAGCATATTTGGATAAATATACTGGGAAGTCTACCCCAGATGAAAATCATACCTTCATTAAATTAAATTAAAACAGATTAGTCAAGCAGAAGGTGAAAATCAGTATATTTTACATTAGACGAAATCACTGATAGACAGTTGAGATTTTGAACTTTTTTAGATATGTTCTAAACATTTGAGTTGTTGAATATCTGCTTTAACAGTTTCTAGACTTGTGATTCAATAACATAATGTTCTGGGACTTTTCTTACTCAGACTTTTTAATATATGACAACATGACTGCATTTTGTGTCGTGAGTTACTTGATGTAACTAGTTTTGGTACTCTTTAATGATAATTCATATGGGAAATTTGCACCTTCTATTTTTAAAAACTGCACCTTTTTTTTTGCACCTTTTTCTGCTAAATTAAAGCACCTTTTTTGCACCTTTTTCACCAAAATTTTGCACCTAAAATTCCTAGCTCTACTCATGACTTATGAAATACCCTATGCTCGGGGTTTCATAAGTCATAGAGTTGGTTTTGAAGGATAAAAACGCAGTGATTGTCTTAAGTAATCTGGGTGACTCCGTGACACAAGTAGTTAGACACTCGCCTCCATTTCTGAGTCCCGAATTCGAGTCGCGCTCACTCCATGTGAGGTTCGTGGTGGAAGAATCGGAACTAAGGTATGATTTTCTCGAGGATTCTCCCGAATTCCCCTGCCAAATCTTCATTCCCACCACTCCTCCATACTCATGTCATCCATTTCGTTCCATTTCATTTAATCTGTCCCTGTGATTTGTGCGATATGCCTCGTCAGTCGGAATTCTTATCTTTCAGATATTTTCAATAATAGGCGCTTCATCTCATCTCATCCTTCGACCTTGCATTACACCAGAATTTAATTTACTGGTAACATTTTTATATTGCTAATTTATTATTATTATTATTATTATTAATATTATTATTATTATTATTATTATTATTATCTTGTGTAATATTGTTCAGACCCAGGATCAATCCGGTGGGAACATTTCTGGATGAGTTTTCTATCAGGGTTTTCGTAACTTGTAAGACATATTTCAGGACATTTTAAATCCAAAATAGTTCCCGAACACCATCTGGCCATCATAATAATCGATATCATATTCGTTTTATTTAGTATGAAAGTACGAGTGAATAATGTGATATCAAATGCTCGTGTTTTCTCGGAGATGGTCCTCTTATTAAGCTGATCACTCATCCAGAGATACATTCCATGTCTTCTTTGTGTGGTGAAAAGTGTGTAAAACTATGTGATTCAAAGTTTAAAATTCTCTCACGAAATGTCGTGTTCTTGTAATGGTCCATGTGGCATGAGGCACTTAAAAGTGCAGAGATTAAACAGGAGGGGAAAGAAAAGAAAAACTAATTATTATTATTATTATTATTATTATTATTATTATTATTATTATTCCCTCCATGGTATCTTTACCTTGTCGTGGTGGAGTGGCTTGCGTGCTTAAATGATCCTGAGAGCTATGCCGGCGGTAGCATTGCTGCCGATAGGGTTACCCATGCCGGACTGGTCGAAGGTGATAAGCCAGACGAAAAAAGTACCTTGGGCGAAAGAGTGACGATCTTTCACCGTAAAAATACAACTGTCAAGAAATGCGGACATGGGTTCATCTGGGGTAAAATTTTCCGGAGGTCAAATAGTCCCCCATTCGGTTCTCCGGGCGGGGACTACTTCAGGGAACCCATGCCAAAGGCTCAAACACAGGGACATGTTCCTAGGAACATGGAATGTTAGGACTTTATACAATAGCGGGGCACTAGAGATATTAACGCGGGAATTGGATAAATCGCCCTTGGATATAGTCGCTTTACAGGAAGTTAGGTGGCCAGGAGAAGGTAGTCAGGAATCAGGAAGCTTTGCATTATACTATGGGGGTGCAGAAAGACCTGCATTTGGAACGGGTTTTTTAGTCAGAAGGAGGATCCTATCCGCTATCCGAGATATTAAATTTGTTAGTGATAGGATATCATACATAATTCTAAAGGGTAAACGACATGATTTTATAATTGTAAATGTACATGCCCCCACAGAAGATAAAGATGACAAGATCAAGGATGAGTTCTATGAAGAATTAGAATGCTTATTTGATAGCCTTTCACGATATCATATGAAAATTGTCTTAGGAGATTTTAATGCAAAAGTGGGGCGGGAAGATATATTCAAACCAACAATAGGCAAATTCAGTCTTCATGAAGATAGTAACGACAACGGGGTTAGATTAGTCACATTTGCCACATCAAAGAATCTCATTCTTAAGAGCACAACATTTCAGCATAAGGATATTCATAAATACACCTGGACGTCCCCAGATGGAGAAACTCGGAACCAGATAGATCATGTATTAGTGGATAAACGCTGGCACAGTAGCATCATTGATGTTAGATCAGTTAGAGGGACAGACTGCAATTCGGATCATCATCTGGTCAGAGTGAAAATCAGACAACGGCTATCGCTTATGAGAGGAACGAACGCTAAAGATGATTCAGTAAAATATGAATTAAAAAACTTGAAAAATGATGAAATGCAGCAAGAATACCAAATCAAAATAGCTAATAGATTTGAAGTACTGGAATCTTCAGATGACAATGTGGCAAACGAAGAAGAAACTGATATAAATAAAGAATGGGAGGCTATAAGAGATACTATTAAATTGTCAGCATCAGAAAGCATTGGTTGTTTAAAAAAGAGGCAAAACAAGAAATGGTTTGATGAGGAATGTGCCGACATTGTAAAGAAAAGAAAGCTAGCAAAAATGAAATGGTTACACGAGCCAAATGAGGTAAATTTAGAGCAATTGGGTAGTGTTAGACGTGAAACCACTAAGTTACTAAAGAGTAAAAAGAGGGAATATTTGAGAGAGAAGATTAATGATCTTGAAATGAATGCAAAAAATAGGAACATTAGAGAATTATATCAGGGAATTAGTATAGAGAAGAAGGGGTTTCAGGCTAGAACAAACATAATTCGGAATGAAAATGGGGATATGATTGCAGATTCTAGGAGTATATTAAATAGATGGAAAGGTTACTTTAATCAGCTATTAAATGTACATACAGAACAGGACATTGAGGAGGATAAGTTACAGACAGCAGAAACGCTAGTCGCAGAGCCAAGTGCATTAGAGGTTGAAATGGCGATTGAAAAATTGAAGATGTATAAAGCATCAGGTTCAGATGAGATCCCAGCAGAACTGATAAAATCAGGGGGAGAAAAATTGATGGACAAGATACGCTGGTTGCTTAGTATGATTTGGGAAAAAAGAAGCTCTTCCAGATGAATGGAAGGAATCAATTATTGTACCAATTTATAAGAAAGGAGATAAAACTGATTGCAACAACTACAGGGGCATCTCATTACTTTCAACTTCGTACAAAATTCTAACAAATATATTAGTAAGCAGACTTACTCCCTATATTGATGACATTGTAGGAGATCATCAATGTGCATTTAGAAGAAACAGGTCTACAACAGATCAGATTTTCAGTATAAGACAGATTTTAGAGAAGAAATGGGAATATAATGGTACTGTGCATCAACTATATGTAGACTTCAAAAAAGCATATGATTCAATTAAGAGGGAGAAGTTATATAGTATCCTGCTGGAGTTCGGAATTCCTAAAAAGTTGGTTAGACTTATACGAATGTGTCTAAATGGCTCAAAGAGTAGGGTGCGTGTAGGCAAACAGTTTTCAGACACTTTTGAAATCCAGAATGGGTTGAAGCAAGGAGATGCACTATCTCCTCTACTATTTAATTTTGTACTAGAGCATGCCATTAAATCTTTAGAGAATGAGGAAGGCTTACAACTGAATGGTATTAATAAGCTGTTAGTTTATGCTGATGATGTAGTACTACTGGCCGATAGCGAGGAGATACTAAAGGCCAACACGCACACACACTATTGAGTAACACTAAGAAATTAGGACTGGAAGTAAATATCACTAAAACTAAATATATGGTCACACGTAGAAATTCAGTATATAATGGAAATGGACAGCTAATGACAAATGAGGGAAATTTTGAGGAAGTGGCTGAATTCAAATACCTAGGAACAATAATCACAAATAGGAATGAGATGCACAAAGAAATTAAACATAGGCTCAATTCTGGAAATGCATGCTATTATGCATTGCAGAGACTTTTGATGTCCCAACTCCTTTCAAAAAACGTTAAGCTGAAGATATATAAAACTATTATTCTACCAGTTATATTATATGGGTGCGAAACATGGACTCTTACTTTAAGGGAGGAAAGGAGATTACGAGTATTTGAGAATAAAGTTCTTAGGAAAATTTTTGGACCAAAGAGAGATGAACAGACAGGTGAATGGAGAAGACTACATAACAATGAACTACATGGTCTTTATAGGAAGCCAGATATAATAAGAACAGTTAAGTCTTGTAGACTGCGATGGGCAGGACATGTTGCACGTATGGGGAATGAAAGACGTGCATGGAAGCTTCTTGTAGGAAAGCCAGAGGGAAAACGCCCAGTTGGTAGGCCAAGAATGAGGTGGGAGAACAACATTAACTATGATTTGAGGGAAGTAGATTATACAGGGAATGATTGGAAAGCATTAGCTCAGGATAGGGATGTATGGAGAGCTTATGTCCGCGCGGCCATGAACCTTCGGGTTCGATAGTGCCAGTGAGTAAGTAAGTAAGTAAGTAAGTATTATTATTATTATTATTATTATTATTATTATTATTATTATTATGACTTGTTCTTGTGCGAAATATAGGCCTACACCATCGACTTATTCTCGACTATTTTATTTACATTTTTAAGAAAGAATGCCATCATTTATACGACTTACGGAATTAAATATTATATATATATATATATATATATAATTTTGTTATTAGTTATGGTAACGTACTCAAACGAAAAAAAAAATACTTTACGAAAGTCGATAGTACATTTTTTTAATGTTCGTGTGCTGTGATCCAGAAACTGATTTGTATTTTGAATATTTAAATTCCTTGACCATTAAAAACTTTCTCTTCAATTTACAATAATAGCCTACTGATATCATTATCAATTCAACAGTCGTTATTCACAAGACTCTCAGAGTTTAAACTGCGCAAATTGAACACTTTAACAGTATATACGCCTACAGTACATTTTTCTGTCCTTTAAATATTTTAAAATAGTCCTAAAATTCAGATGGCTAACGCAAATTTCAAAAATTTCTAACTCCCCTGTCATAGGCGCCAAGTATCCTAGGTACGTCTCCGATTATATTTTTCAATAAATGTCGTCTGCACACTATTAATTAAATTATTTTGTTATACGATTAACTAATTTGAAAATTATATGTAGGTCTATGTATGTATACATGTATGCATGTATTTATATAAGTATGTATGTATGATGTAGAGCCTAATGTATGTATATAAGTTATATATATATATATATATACCCCATACGTCCCTCGTGGAGATATGGGTGCTCTCCTAGCGGAAGTTTCCTGATCAAGCTGTATAAGTTACGCCCATTTCCCTAGTGACATTTGGCCAGCATATTGCCTCAATAAGACATCTAGTAGGCACAAAAATAATGTATTTCTTGGATGTGGAAGACCGGTTAAATTTTGCTCAGAAACACTAATTTAGGCTGAAAATCTTCAGGATTGGGACCCATGGCTTAATATGCATACTGGAGAACTTGTCACCGACCCCAGCCTGGTTTGAACCCGCGATTCTTGGGTCTAGAGGCAAGTAACACAACCACTAGACCACTGAGGTCGACTTTGAAAATCGTACCTAGCTATTTATTTATGCATTAATTTGTCTATTTATTATAATCACAAAATATTCAGTACCGGGAATTGTTACATAAATTTTGGAATATTTACATGTTTAGTTATCAAAAATGGGGAGCAAATGGTTGGTACGGTCTCGAGAAGGGTACACATGCCGACTATGTATGAATGAATGAATGTAGTCACTATGTCCCATGAAGGGCTAGGGCCTCCTACAAGAGGGGGGCTCAATTTTAAAGTTTTAAGTGGTTCACGTGGTGAGCTAATTCACGTGAACATTATGTTTATAGAGTCTTTCACTTGTACACTTCACTGCAGTTTATTAAGAATTTTAGTCCATTTTTAGATTGTTCGCTAGTTGTTTCCACTTGTTCCTGTTGCGGGCTGTGGTTGACCAATGTCCTCCCAACATCAGTTTGAACGTGTCTGCCCATCTTCTTCTTGGCCGACCTCGTGTTCGTCTTCCAATCTAAGGGTCCCACATGGTGGTTTCCCGCGCCCATCTGCCTTGTTGTTGTCTTGTTACATGACCGCCCCACGTCCACTTTGTTTGGAGGGCTTTTTGAGTAATGTTCTTTGAAGTTGTAATTTTCTGTAGCGCCATGTTGGAAATCTTATCCCGGAGTGAGACACCCACTATCTTCCTCTCCATCTTCCTTTGGCAGATTTCAATGCTCTTCCTTTGCCTCTCTGTTAGGGCCCAGGTTTGGCAGCCATATGTTAAGAACGGGAATACGCATGAGTTGAGGGCTACCTTAATAAATCTCGAGTAATGTCACTGCGACTTTTTTAGCAGCTCTGCCAGCAAGTCCTAATCCTACGTTCTCGTCGTGCTCCCTGACTGCAGTCGTAGCTAACAGGATGGGACGAAAGACGAGTTCTCAGCGCCTTAAAACTGAGACCTGTCGGCTAAGGGAGCAAACACTAAAAAAACCCCAGGTCCTCCGTGTCTGGGGGTTAGGCGTCAGGCTGGCAACCTGGCCCTGGAAAAAACTATATCGCTATGTGCTTCAGTAAAATATGTCAGCCGGATGGATTTAAATATGACAGACTTAAGCTACGAAAACGGACCTTTGCTATTGGCACATGGAATGTTCAAGGCTTGAATGCTATAGAACAAGAAGTAATAGATGAGATTACAGCAATGAATGCAGATATTATTGTGCTCTCAAAACAAAAAAGAAAGGGAAAGGACAGGGAAAGTTAGGAAAATGTAGACATATCTGGAGTGGAGTACCAAAAACTAATAGAGCAAAAAGAGGTATATCCATTTTGATAAAAAAATAAGTTGGTAAAACATATAGTGTCTTGGGAAGAAATTGATGAAAGAATTATTAAATTAAATCTCAAACTTTTTGGGATAGAGTTTATAATAATAGGAGTATAACCATAAATGAGGATACATCAACCATAGAGAAAAATTAATTTTTTGACAAACTGTCAGAAATTTTGGAGAAAATAAAAAAAACATCAAGAAGTAATAATAACAGGAGATTTTAATAGTCGAGTAGGAAGTAGAATGAAAGATGAAGTGATTGGATCATTCGGGGAAAAAAGTGGAAAATGACAATGGAGATAGATTGATAAGTTTATGTAAACAATATTTTGGCTACTTGATAATGAATAGTTTCTTCCAACATCGGGAAATACATAAATATAATAGGGAACAGCCAACAAAAAGTCTCAAATCAATAATTGATTATATAATTATTGTGAAACAAAAACGTGACATGATAGTGAAAGATGTTAGAGTGTATAGAAAACCGTATTGCGGAAGTGATCATTATATGCTTTTGGGAAAATTCATATTAACAAGTAGGAAAAAAACAAAATATTGAAGTAACGGAATACAGAATAAATAGAACCCTTTTGAAGAGACAAATATATGAAGTAAGTTTACTGTATTATGAACGTATAAAATATATTTTTCAAACAAGATTAAAACAAAAACTTAATTTTAATTTAAATAAATCTGCAGTAGAAATGTATGATCAATTAAAGGAAAGTATACATTCAGCAGGTATAGAAGCACTTGGGACAGAAAATGTATAATTAAAAAGAAATAATCACGATATTAAAAAATTAGTAGAAGAAAAAAAGAAAGCACGGATGAAATGGTTATCAGATCACTCAACAACATCTCGAAATTAATATATCCCTTTAAAACACAAAACTTTCGGAAAGGTCGGTCATGTTCAGATGCCATTTTCACAATAGAGAAACTTATTCAGAAGAGAAGAGAATTTAATTTGCCAACTTGCATACTTTTTATTGACTATCAAAAAGCATTTGATAGACTGTCAAGAAATAAACTATGGGAAATAATGTATGACAAAGGGTTTCCAGGACACATTGTCAAAGTTGTGCAAAACCTATATTTTAAATTAGAAATAATGATTGATAAAGGAGGTACAATCAGCGATAATACATTAGAAATTAATCAAGGGGTCAGACAAGGATGCCCGCTATCTCCTGCACTCTTTAGTATATATATATATATATATATATATATATATACGTATATAGACGAGATCATTGTACAATGGCAATCAAAATTAACCACAGAGTTTAAAGTTGGCGGTACGATTCTAAATACCATACTGTTTGCAGACGATCAGACAATCCTTAGTTCTTCAGAAGACAATTTACAAATAGCAGCATATAAATTAAACGAAATAGCAAATAAATTCAATATGACAATCTCTGAAAGTAAATCGAAAGTAATGGCATTCAACGAGAAAGACCATATGAGGTGTAAAATCAGTATTAATAACAGTATAATACAACAGGTGAACAATTTTAATTATTTAGGATGCAACGTATCATACTGCCAGAAGGAATATATTAATATTAAATTAAATAGATTTTACAGAATGTGTGGCACTATAAGACGGACACTGAAAAATAAAACTTTGAGGAGCACACAACTAAAATTTTACAAAATTATGGCAGTGCCTGTCTTAACATATGCAAGTGAAAATTGGACTCTTAACCGTTCAGACAGAATGAAAATAAAAACTGCAGAAGTGAAGTTCCTATGTTCAGTAGCAGGTGTGACAATTTTGGACAAGAAAAGAAGTGAGGACTTGAATATTTTCAATTTAACAAGTAGAATTGACAACATGAGAAACAACTGGTATGAACATGTCAAGAGAATGCCTACAGATAGAATGCCTCAGCTGTTACTAAAGTACAAACCAATAGGACATAGAAATGTTGGACGCCCATTTACTAGATGGGAGGATTCATTAAATCCCACTTGATGTGAAAACAGGTCAAAAGGCCTAATTTCATGAAGCAGAAGAAGAAGAAGAAGAAGAAGAAGAAGAAAACATAAAACAAAGGTGGAAGTGAGAAGAGTAAAAAATGAATTCTGGGTTAATATATGTTCGAATATAGATCATTCGATTGGATATACTATACAAAGAAGCTTGGAAAACGTTACAAAAATCAGGAAATCAAAAAGAAAGAAGATAAATATTCAGTTGATAAGACCATCAGAATGGATGCAACATTATAAAGGTTTACTTCAAGAAAATAGAAATGAGTTTCAACTTCAAGATATGGATGTAGAATATAAATTTGATATTCCAGGGATAACAGAAAATGAAGTCAAAAGATCTTTGAAAGAGGTAAAAAATGGGAGAGCAGCAGAACCAGGAAATATTCAGACGGAACTCAAAACATGGTGGAGACATTTTAGTAATATTTTTAACAAAACTTTTAATAAAATTGAAATTGGAGACGAGATCCCAGAAGACTGACATTTATCGTATATTATTCCTATTTTCAAAAAAGGCGATAAAAACTTGTGTTCCAATTATAGTGTTTTACCTTCAACAGCTAGGATTTTTAGTAAAATTATAAATTTTAAACTTAAGGAGATAAAAGATAACTTAAGAGAAGAACAATGTGGATTCCGGAATGGAAGATCATGTATTGATAATATTTTCTGTATTAGTAAATTACAAGAGAAAATCCTAGCAAAAAATAAATAACTACACATGATCTTTATTGATTTAGAGATGGCATATGATAGTGTACCTCGACAATTGTTATGGATGGCAATGAGAAATATGAATATATGTGATAAATGGATTAATATTGTTAGGTGGATCTATAGTAATACAAAAACTAAAATAAAAACACAGAATAAATTAACAGAGGAACTCACAGTAATAAAGGGCTTAAGCAGGGATGCAGTTTATCACCAATTCTTTTTAACATTTATTTAGACCAGGCTCTTAATTTATGGTATAAAAATGTTCTGAAATGGATATTCCTATAGGAGAAAAAATACTACAATCATTATTGTTTGCAGATGATCAAACAATTTTTGCAGGGGATGAAGATGATATGAAATATATGATAAATAAACTAATGGAAGAATATAAAAAATGGGGACTGAATATAAATTTACAGAAAACAGAATATATGTATTTGGGAAAGGATGTGGATGACCTCATACTCGAAACAGGGAAAATAAAAAAGTGAATTTTTAAAAATATCTTGGGTTACAAGTTTAGGTACCTGTGAAAGAGATGTACAAACTAAAATTGAAATGGCAAAAAATGCAACTAAGACATTACATGGAATAATTTGGAACAAAAACATTACAAAGGAAACTAAAATGAAAATTTATAAGAGCATAATACAGAATATTCGTCATATGGAAGTGAAACTTGGCCTTTGACGGAATTACAAAATAATACAATTAGAACAGTTGAATTTGATTATTTTAGAAGAAGCCTTCAAAAAACAAGGCAGGATAAAATAAGAAATGAATTCCTTTGGAGAGAAATGAATGTCACCACATCTGTTGTTAAGTGAATTGAAAATCAAACTCTTCAATGGTATGGCCATGTACAAAGAATGGAAAATGAAAGATGGCAAAAAAAAAAAATACCAATGGTCACCCCTTGGAAGAAATAAACGTGGCTGACCAAGATGGAAATGGAAAACCTATGTCAGTACTATAATGGATGATAGGAATTTGAAAGAAGGAGATTGGAATGGTAGAAATAAATGGAAACTGAAGACGGCAAACTTATAAGTGGGGGAAAGCCGAAGAAGAAGTTATCAAAAATAGTTTACTTTTCAAGGGGTCATATTAAAATTTAGTATTTTTATACGTAGGTAAGTTGTATTTTAAATATGCAGACAACATAGGGCCTATTACAGGTTACGTCATATTTAGAAAATGGTCGGTTAAATTCTGCTGACCTGGAGAGTATTTTTGTCCTTCTGGGGAATAATTAAACGAAAAAGCGTTTTGTACTCCAATTATGGATCTTTAAATAAAACTGTCAGAATTGCTAATGTTTTCAGATAAGAATTTTAGGCATAGAAATTCCTTCTCTGGGGAATTTATTCCGAAACTATTTTAAATTAAAAATGGCCAGCCTTTTACCGATACAATGGATTTAAATTACTGTAATATGCATTTTATTATCTTCAGTGTAACCTTCACCATAAAAGTTCACGAGATAGAATAAAGCAGACTTCTCCTTGAGAAGTCCAAGGCGTATCTACCACTAGGATCGCTATGTATAATTTGTATAAGGATTCCATTTTTGTTCCTGAATGATTTGGCTCAGGTGACAGCTTTATGATTCGTATTCCGGAAGTCATAAGTTTTAGCCATCGACCGTGCAACTCGTCTGGGACTCAGCGGTAAAGACAAATTAATGAGTTGTATGCACTATCTCCTCTACTATTTAATTTTGTACTAGAGCATGCCTTCAAATCTTTAGAGGATGAAGAAGGCCTACAACTCAATGGTATTAATAAGCTGTTAGTTTATGCTGATGATGTAGTACTATTTGGCGATAGCGAGGATATACTAAAAACCAACACGCACACTCTATTGTGTAACACTAAGAAATTGGGACTGGAAGTAAATATCAATAAAACTAAATATATGGTCACACGTAGAAATACATTATACAATGAAAATGGACAGCTAATGACAAATGAGGGAAATTTTGAGGAAGTGGCTGAATTCAAATACCAGGAACAATAATCACAAATATGAATGAAATGCACAAATAAATTAAACAAAGGCTCAATTCTGGAAATGCGTGCTATTATGCATTACAGGGACTCTTGACGTCCCAACTCCTTTCAAAAAACGTTAAACTGAATATATATAACTATTATTCTACCAGTTATATTATATGAATGCGAAAAATTGACTCTTATTTTAAGGGAGGAAAGGAGATTACGAGTATTTGAGAATAAAGTTATTAGGGAAATTTCTGGATGAAAGAGAGATGAACAGACAGGTGAATGGAGAAGACTACATAATAGTGAACTGAATGGTCTTTATAGGAAGCCAGATATAATAAGAACAGTTAAGTCTCGTAAACTGCAATGGGCAGGACATGTGGCACGAATGGGGAATGAAAGACGTGCATGGAAGCTTCTTGTAGGAAAATCAGAGGGAAAACGCCCAGTTGGCAGACCAAGAATGAGGTGGGAGAATAACATTAACTATGATTTGAGGGAAGTAGATTATACAGGGAATGATTGGAAAACATTAACTCAGGATAGAGATGTATGGAGAGCTTATCTCCGCGCGGCCATGAATCCACGGGCTCGATAGTGCCAGTGAGAGAGTTAGTTAGTTAGTTATTTTCATTACCACTATTAATTTCATCATTTAGTCCATCCACCGCTGTGGTCTAGGAGTAACGTCGGTGCTTCAGATGCAGCAGACTCGAGTTCGGTACTCGGTCGAGACAAGTTTCCTAGTTAAATCTTTTTCTTTTCGAGTCTTTTCATCACCTGTAAGACAAATTAAAAAAATCTTTAGGGCTCAAATAATTTCTAACATCATCTGGTCGTCATAATCACCCAATAGCCTACTTTACTACACTGTATTCGTGACATTCGTCTGAAGAAGAAACAGTGAATTGAAACAGCTGTTACGAATGTTAAATAAAATTAATATTTTTGAAAAATCATATAAAACTTCGATAGTTTTATTTTGTATATACATCATGGATTTTCATCAAGTAAACACAAATCAATTGATTACTCAATAGTTTACTATTCGTCCTTGTTTAGTATGCATGTATGACTGAATGGTGTGTTTTGTCATAAATGTTCGGGTTGTCTTGGAAATGGTCCTGGAATTAATAAGGATCATTAATGCTAGGATGTCCTCCATATCCTTGTGTAATAAAAAAGTATGTAGGCCTATTCGATTCAGATTAAATGCCTCGTTCCCTACAGGTCGTATCCTTTTTAAGGGCCTGGAAAGCGGGGAACACGTAAAAGTCTCTACAAAAGGAGAGATTGGCCTAAGGAAGAGCGAAAGAGAGAGAGATCATAATTAATTAATTAAAAATTTAAAATATTTATAAAAGCATAAATCAGAATATTTTGTCATATTGAAGTGGAACTTGGTCTTTGACAGAATTGCAAAAGAATAAAATTAACAGTTGAATTTTATTATCTAAGAAGAAGCCTTAAAAAAAGACAGGATAAAATAATAAATTAATTTCTTTGGAGAGAAATGAATGTCACCATATCTGTTGTTAAGAGGATTGAAAATCAAACTCTTAAATGGTATAGCCATGTAAAATAATGGAAAATGAAAGATGGCAAAAATATATATATACCAATGGTCACCTCCTGGAAGAAATAAACATGGCAGACCAAGGTGGAAATGGAAAACCTATGTCAGAACTATAATGGATGATAGGAATTTGGAAGAAGGAAATTGAAATGATAGAAATAAATGGAAACTGAAGACGGCAAACCTATAAGTGGGGGAACCGAAGAAGAAGAAGAGAAGAAAATAAAAGAAGTAACCTCAAAATTCAGGCAAATGTGTCCACGGTTCGAACCGTTCCAGTCGTGGGCAATAATCGTTGTAGACGCTGCTTCGATAATCCTGAATCTCTTATCCATGTGTTGGAATCTTATCCTTTTGAGGAAATCTTGCGTATCACTAGGCACAAGAAGTCTTATCGCTTCAACTCTGACGAAAACAGTTAAAGATCCACGAGGAAGTTCACTTGAGAGCTCAGAATGACAGTACATGTAGTATAGATACGATTGTTATTACATCAAATAACTCCGCTCTCATCATCGACACAAAATATGTTTTGAATCCAGCCTTAAACAACTAGATGAGGTGAAATTTAAGAAGAAAGTTATATACGAATATTCTATTCCTTATTACAAGGATAAATACAATTCGACACCAAGTCCGTCCAATGTTTAATTTGTAGGCACTAGAGATACAATATCTAAAAAACAGAATCATTCCTGAAGCAACTAGGAACTGGCAAAGAACTCATAGACAAATTCTAACAAACATGTTGAAGGACTCTATCTTTATCTTAAGAAATCATCTATATTGTTAGTCTCCAAATCCTGGTTCTTGATGTTTCTCTTCATTCAGAATTACCTTTTCAATTACACTTTAGTTCCATCTTGTTCTATGTCTGCTGTACAAATTATATAAATAAATAAATATATATTTGTATGTCTGTATTTGTGTGTTTTGTCTCCATATTATCTATTGATAGCATATCATTATAAATCAAAATGATTAAGGGATGTAGGAAGACCTAGGAAGGAATCATTGTGAATTCGGAACAGGCGAATCGCCTAAACTTTGAATTGATTATTATTATTATTATTATTATTATTATTATTATTATTATTATTATTATTATCATCATCTAATGTTTTAATTATTTTCCTTTTTTTAATGTCAAGTATACTTTTTCACTTTTGGCAAATCCTATTTGGGTAAATTTGTTAATATAATATTAATTGTATTTGAGATTAATATTAATGGAGCATTTTTTAAAATCGTTATAAGAATAAAACAATTATTTCACCTTAATCCTTATATAACTTGATTAAACATTATAATATTTATATTCAAAAGCTAGTTATGTACAACTACAGTCCCCTAGATGCAAGTATATTTCGACCAAAATCTTACGATAGTTAGGGGGTTCATTTCAGAGAAATTGTAAAAAATATATTCGATCTCTCATTCCCTAAAACGTTTGAAAATTGTCCTTCCTTCTTCATTGAAAAAAGTGTTTCAACTTTGATTTTGCCGCATTTCGATTATTGTGACTTACTCTTAACCGACATGAGTATCACATTCCAACCAATAAGTATTTTCGATTTTTAGAAAATACTCAAATTCCACAAAAAAAATACATACATAAAAAGCTATTAACATGAATAATTAAATAAATATTAGTTCTGAGACAAAGACTACAACGAGTTCATAATGCTTGTGCATATAACCTCCACATATCAGGTCATTAACTCCAGCATTTGAAATGTTGTCTTGGCTCCGGTTAGAAGACAGGCAAAATAAGCAAGAATAAAACTTTGCAAGAAATTTGAAGCCAACCGGAACCTTTATAGATATTATAATAATTACACCTATACATTGCCTCTGCTTCTTATACATTTTGTCCACCTCATCACTCCTTTATATTTCTACTCACTTCCGTGCATTATCTCCCACCATAGCTTAAACACACGATCGAGAGAAAGTTTAACTCTAGCTGTACATCTATATCGAACATCTCACTATTCCTTATCCTTCTTTGTTTCAGATACCCGACTCTGGAATTCCCTCCACTCTTATATCAAGGACTGCCCGACTCAAAACATAAAAAAAAGCTCACTAAATATTTCCTTAGACAATATAGTATATAACCATATTTTATTATTATTTTATTACACTTTCTTTACCAAACTAATTATTAAATCAAATTATAGGTTGCTATTATTATTATTATTATTATTATTATTATTATTATTATTATTATTATTATTATTATTATTATTATTATTATTAATGCCAATATTTTTTTCTTGTCACCTGTAGCCCATGCCTATTATGTATTATTGATCAAGTTATAGATAATTTTTAATTGTTTATATCTGTATAATTTAACCTTGGTGAAGTGGAAGACAAAACCTTACTGGTCTTAACACCATTATAACCATTATTATTATTATTATTATTATTATTATTATTATTATTATTATTATTATTATTATTATTATTATTATTATTATCTAAAATTTTGAGGCATCTCAAAAATCAAACGGTATGAGTAAAATCATTATTATTCATAAAAATGCATTTTATAAGATTATTTTGCAATTGTAAAATGTCTTTGCAGGTGTTATGTTTAATTATTTTTAAATATGTTCAAATTTCTAAAAATCTAATAAATGTAGGGCTAACCCGCTATTCCAAAAATATCACTTCAGTTGATCTCTTAATATATTATTTATCTTATTGTTTTAGCGTGTAAATTTCTTTATCATACAACAATGAATAAGGTCATATCTTGATTATTTTGTACTATCCCTGTCAGTTTACTAAAACTGACATTCATTCAGAAATATTTGCTTTCCTAATTCTTCTTCTTTTTTATGTGAGTTCATTCATATCCTAAACATATAAAATTTTAAAATTGTATAAAATCATTGAGTTTTAATTTAAAAGTATATTAGATCTATATAAATACGTAGTTATAACTAGCATTGTTTTTTAATAAGCGAGTTGGTATTACATTTAACGACGCTCTTTAACAATTCACGCCATTGGCTCGGCAGATTAAATATGGATATGAAAAGACCTATGAATTTTGCCCAGAGCTCTGTTACATTAGACTTGAGATTTTTTTCACGTGTCCATATATTTCTTTTGGTCCCTTAAAAGAGGGAATGCTGATAATTAATTTAGAGAAAAAACTCACATATCTAAGACCGGTAATCGAACTCGGAGTCCATTAAATAGACAGGAACGTTTTAGCAACATTTTTGTAGACTATTTAACTCATGTCCCAAATGGCAGGCAATTACTAATCGCATTTCAATGAATTTTGATTTACAATCAATTACAGTCTTTTTTTTTTCACCTCGATTTTATCACTTTCATTTTATCAAGTGGGTTCCAGATTTTATATACAGTGCACGAATGTAACAGGAATCTAATTGCGAGACTTAATAGAAAAACATTCGTAGCAATTGATTATACCAAAAAAGTACACTGTTTGCACTTTCTTAAACTATTATTTCCCAGGAATTAACGTTGCAGAAAAATTAATTGGCATATTTACATTATAGGACATCAGAAATTAATTAATAACCTGTATTGATGTGTATCATTTTTTCTCCACTAGGATGCATTCTTACAATATTGGAATCCTATTTGGCAATACATACAATACATATGATCTGGTTGCAGTGATGAACAAACGAAACATAACGTTTCTCATTTGTTTTCAGATATCGCCGTTACATAAAATATATACATATTTTAAAATAACTATATTTAAATAATGATTTGTGAGTAAACAGCTTAATTTTATTCGTTAAATAGTCCTAACAAATGCCACTCTTGATTTCCAAGTTCTCTAGATAAATTGGAAATCACTCGTGGCATTACGTATGGTAAACTTTATTTATTGTGATTTGTGTAATTTTTACTTTTAGAATTGTATGTCAATCTGTGTTGAACGGAATATGTCAGTTCTGAAGTAGGTAAGTGACAATGTATTTGTGGTTACGGATGCCCTACTTTTTTCACATCAAACAGGCGACAGAGATCTGCTGACGCGTTCAAGTCACTTTTTCTCTGCGAGACAACAATGAACATGAAGGCATAGCCGCGTGTTTGCATAATGTAGTCCTTCCGCACTTCATTTGAATTTGTAATCTTTTAGCAGTCTACCGTGAAAATGCTCTGTGGCGTTTATCAACTTTTACTTAGAATTAAGGTTAATTTTATTCCCTTATTATTCTCAGCGTTCTGATAAACCCAAATTAATTTTAATCATTGGCGGCTAACAGATATTTAATTTGAGAGGGCTCATCTGTGGAATTTAATTATAGACCTTATTAATCTAAGAAAAACATATACTAAACATAATAAATAATACTTATCATCTGAACTCGAACTCCATTTTCTGGTATTTTTATTTAGACCAATTGAAGTTTATTTTACTTTTTTTTTACTCTATGAATTATTCTTCTTGCTTACTTATATATTCATATAAATTTGAAAAAAAGATTGTGGACGTAAAGAATTCAAAATAAAAATTTTAACAGTCCGTTAACATTTCAAGGTCCGAAGACGTACTGACCAGAGAATTCTTACTTATGCTTATTCCGGGTTAAGTTCCAGTTGTAAAGTAAACAAAGCAAGATGTATGACTGCATTTTCATTGATCTAATAACGATTTTATCTCTGAGCATGTAAAAAAATATAGTTCCTTCATTAACACTCGAAATAGAGAAAATAAAACAATTAA
This sequence comes from Diploptera punctata, assembly GCA_030220185.1. Taxonomy (NCBI): domain Eukaryota; kingdom Metazoa; phylum Arthropoda; class Insecta; order Blattodea; family Blaberidae; genus Diploptera; species Diploptera punctata. The sequence goes on along the minus strand of JASPKZ010009369.1, from coordinate 852,713 downwards.
AATATACATTATCTAGCACATGTCTATATACGTTATAGAGAATAATCTTAAAATATATAATTACAATTTTAATAAGTATGGCTCGGACATGAAGTTAGATTAAGTGCAGTCTTACTATACATAATATTGCTTGATGAGAGAGTGTAGTAGCACCAGTCTGACTAGTATGGCATTTGTGCTGTACTGTTTACAAGAGGTATAGGCGGGTAATGAAATAAGTAGCTATCTGTGGATTACAAGTTTATTTTGTTGGGTAAAATATTTTTTAACTTTTTTAATTAAACGATACAGTACAACAAAAAGTTAAACAAATTTATAATTTCCGTACATTAATTCTCTTTGTGCATCTATAAATACAATGCTACATACAATATTACAAAAAATAACAAGTTCATTATTTCTGCACAATTATTTTCTTCGTAAAGTTTTAAATAAAGAGGTAACACAAAAAAGTATGTGCACTGTACATAATATTTTTAAAACCCTGTTAGTTAAACTTGTTTCGCTTCTGTAGAGCTGTTACAATGAATAACAATGTATTTCCGTAAAGTTTCAAAAGAACAACTTCTTTGGTGAATGTTCAAGCAAAGTTTATATTTATAAAATCTCATTTCTACTTCACATGAGGTAACTGGTGCAAAACGAAAGTAGGGTATATCACAGGTATCTAACATGGAGACAGTACATGCGTTCTTGTTGTTCATTAGAAAATCCTTTATACTGCAAATAGCTGAGTATCCAGGGGTTTTCAGCAAAACACTTTGCAATTTCTGTTTTACAATTTCAGATGCCAAAACTACCTCCTGTTTCATCAAAAAGTCGCAATAAAATTTCTACCAATTTTAAGGAATCAATCAATGCTATATGTGAAGATTCCAGTTTTTATTATTATTAAAGGTATATCTTTGTAGGCGTTGTTGATTACCAGCAAATTTTGATACAGTTGTCCTGACATCAGAGATTTCACAATTTTTATCGCCGAACTTTCTTCAGCATTAAATGTATTGACTACTTTAACAATCACTTCATTATGCTGTAAGTAGTATGCAGTGGTCTGCAACCAAGTCCCCCATCGAGTTAAAACAGGTTGAGTTGCCAAAGGGATTTGTGATGCAATTTCCTTAAATTTCTGTTTTCTAGAAGGGGCCTTTAAAAATATTTTCTCATGTTTGATACAAAATGTCCACATCAGAGAAATGCAACCTAATTCTTTCGGCTACTCGGTGAAGTCCATGGCCCAAGCAAGTTAGATGTATCATATTCGGATACCGTTCTTTAATTCTGGAAGCTGCTTTCAACATATAAGGGGCTGCTCTGTCACAAATAGAAAAACATTGTCTCTTTTTATTTCATTGGGCCATAGAAGAGACATAGCATTTTCAAAAAGGTTGTCGATTTCTGAATGGTTGACTTTATTTAAGACCTCGGTAGTTAACAAAAATTTATTCCCGGGGGTTTCAGGTGATAATATCCCCACTATCGCATTTCCTACAGACCTTCTGGACGCATGCTGGGTTTCATCGATTGACACCCATATTTTATGATCTGCCACAGTATTTTTAATGTATTTCAGAACGTCTTCATAACAAGGAGATAAATAATATCTGCGAAAAGTTGTTTCACAAGGAATTTTTCTTCCCGTATATTTCTCAAAAAAATTTATAAGCTGGATTTTGCATTTTACTGAAAGGAATATTCGCGGAAACCATCGTTTCGCATAAATCCTTGTAAAATTCACGATGATTACAAGTGTCTGAAACTCCTTGTGCAGATGACTGTATTTCATCATCAAGCTTATGTTTTACATTCCCAATGTGTGTTTTAGATTTGCAATGGCTCTTGATAAAAATTCTTCTCTCCCCCTTCAACTCTAAATTACACAATTTACAAAATATTTTATCTTCTTTTAGGCAAAAATACTCATGGCCGTACTCACGTACAAGTGAATTCATCTTGTGTGTGTTTGTTTTCGGCATGTTGTAATCATTCATCAGATCGTAGTGATCGGTATCATGATTTGACTGCATACTATACTCGTAGCAACACAGCAAAGACATTAATGACTGTGGCACTGCGCACGGGACAGGACTAACTACCTGTGTAGTCAACTGTTTGAAAGCGAAACGGCAATGAAAAGGCAATGAAGTCCGAGCTCTATTAATAAGCATTGTTTTATTCTAACTCATGCATCATGCATTTAGTTTCGTTGTTTTGAAGTATAGGGCTTCCAATATAAAACCGGACCGGCCTCACGGAGTTTCATCCGGCACGCAGTGCTGTCTCTTCCTCCCGCAATTCACCCTGCCTGCCACCCGTCCTTGAACTGTTTCTTACCTTATAGAAAATGCTGGAAATGTTGTCCTCCCACAGTTAAACAGGCATTATACCGAGTAAACACATTTAGATTGACACGCTGTAGTTCGGACACTGTCAAGTTTCTGATTTCATTTCTTATGTTGTTCTTAAGTTCTTCCAATGTGTGCGGATTTGTTTTGTACACTTTGTCTTTCAGGCTACCCCACAAATTTCGCCAATTTCGTCTAATTTTTCTTCGGTGAGAACCGTACGCCTTCGCGTGTGTTTCTTATTTTGTACTGAACCAGTGGTCTCAAATTTAGTCACAAGATCGTGGATTGTCGATCTGGAAGGAGGTAATTGTCCAGGGAAGTTCCGAATAAATTCCTCGCGAACGCGACGAGCTGATTCGTATTTATAATAACATTTACACACATAAATGCGCTGCTCTAATGTCAGCTGACGTCTCATCCTGTCGAACGATAGTAAACTGACTAGTTCAAGGACGAGCAGCTGGCAGAGTGAAATGCGGACGAGGAGAGAGCGCTGCCTGACGGGTGAAACCCCGTGAGGCCGGTCCGGGTTTATATTGGAAGCCCGGTATATTTACAAATCCTATGTTAATTCTATGATACGACAGACCTATAAGGTCCTAGGCGTATCAGCCGACTGCTTGTCTCACTTCCACATATGCCATTTACAGAAGTGAATGATCAAACAGCCAGCAGGCCTATAGGGGGACACTGGTCAGTATTTTGAACCTTCCAGCTTACGATAAGTGGTTTTCTCAATCTGAAACCGCAGCTTATTGTAGCTACCCAAATTCCTTACGATTCTGCGTGGGTACCAATCCCATATTGGTCGAAATTCCATGTGAAAATGTATTTCCTATGGGGATTCGAACAGTATATGTCGTATAGCTTTGCGTCATGGCATGATGCCTTAAATCGTTCTACTATGGCGCGGGTCGATGTAATATTTAAATCTTTAAAACACTAAGTTCAAACTTCTAAAGGTCAACAAACATAACCTGATGTTTAAAAAAATACTTCAGTTGATCTGTTAATATCTTTTTTGTATTCCCTGTCCAAATTTCTTTAACATACAAAATCAATAGTTCATAAATATTATTTTGTACTAAATAAACGTTCAGTGATAAAATCATAATACAAACTCACAAAGTTAAAAAAAAAAAAAGTTGATTCAGACAGTAACGTTTCAAGAAAGTATTCGGGAAGTCGAAGTGTTCGAATCCCGGGAAGACCAAGCAAATTGGATTTTCATGTAATTTTCCTCGGTCCCTTCATTAACATTGATCATGAATCGTCTTTCATAATAATATCAAAATAGCAAGAAAATGAATCTCTAAAGATAAAAAACAAATTATATAATATACAGAGCTATTACAATACAATCAAAACAGTTAATATGATTTTAGATATCAGAGTGTTTGTAAATATGAATGAAAATGAAAATGCATACATCTCTATCAACATAATTTGTTTCATTATAGTAAAATCTAACAGTGTCTTGCGTATGATGCCCTGTGTATTGAAGGCGAAGAATATCCCTTCGAGAATTGAAAATAAACTAATAATAATAATAATAATAATAATAATAATAATAACAACAAAAAACTCCATGGCGCGACAGGCGTAGAAGGCCCTGGGCCTACCAGCGGCTGCTGAGCTCACACCCACATGTGTTCATCACAGAGGCAAGACGATCATCCAGCCAGTGTAGAGGTGACATGTGGTCAGTATGTCGGGTCCACCATCCGTTATAGCTGGGTTTCTCAATCTGAATAATAATAATAATAATAATAATAATAATAATAATAATAATAATAATAATAATAATAATAATAATTTGTTTGTAAGCCCATGTTTTCTCTTTACAGAGACTCCACCAGGCTAAATAAATCTATTCTATTCTATTCTATGTAGGCACTCTCCCCCTAGAGGGAAGAATTTGAACCATATTAATGTAGTTACACCTGTTTTCGTATAGATGTAATTTTGAGTGGTCCGTGGTCAGCGTTCCGCCTCATACTGACATCCACGAAACCAAGGTAGAACTAGGACGGGAAAATTCGGTAAATTTTGCTTAGAGGCCTTTTCATTCAGGCTTAAGGATTTTTTACGAGCCTGAAAATCTTCAGACTCGGGACTCACGGCTTAAAGTCCCTCCCGGAGGACTTGCTCCTTGGATTTTTCCGTCCTAAAAAATCCATCGACCCCGGCCGGGTTTGAACCCGCGACTCTCGGGACCAGAGGCAAGGAGCATAACCACTAGTCCATCGCGACCGAATAATAATAATAATAATAATAATAATAATAATAATAATAATAATAATAATAATAATAATAATAATCATTAACTTGTGCCCAACTCATAGTCAGGTCTCGAGGGTTAAGATGAAGCCCCTATATATATAGAGGTGTGTGAATGACATGTGTGCCGGTCGACCACGCCTGACGCATCATCACAGGAGCTGACTAAATAAAATAAAACGAAATAGATTACATTAGTATGGAGAAGTAATGGAATTATGTTTTTGGCAGGGAAAACGGGAGAAACCTTGAGGAAACTTGCCCTGCTACGATCCGTCCTTCACAAACTCCACATGGAGTGCCGAGACATAACTTGAGACCTAGAGAAAGAGCGATCGATTAATCACTTGCGCCATGGAGCCGTATTACCAGTTAACTTACGTCATAGTTCAATGTTTAATGTAACTTTAATTTTATTCATAAAACTTATGAAGTCATGCAATTCCTGTGATCTCATTTTCAATGTTCATATTTGTTACGAGGTTTTAAAGTTTTTTATATTATCGTGTGTTGATTTCTTCTCGATACAAGTGTCGATCTTTTTTGTTATTTATGTTAACTGTTGGAATGAATTTATCATAAGTAATGGCATTTGTTAGGCCTATTTAACGAATAAAATTAACTGTTTACTCACAAATCATTATTTAAATATAGTTGTTTTAAAATATATATTTATAGATTTAATGTAAATGGCGAAGTTTGAAAACAAATGAGAAACGATTGGTACGCTTCATTTGCTTCTTTTGTTCATCACTACAACCAGATCATATTATTTATTGCCAAAGGAACGCAATATTGTAAGAATGCACTCTAGTGGGGGCACGCTGTAGCGTAGTGGTTAAGGCACTAAGCTACAAGCCGGAGGGTCGAGGGTTCAAGTCCCGTTGGGGTCAGGATTTTTAAACTGACCCAAACCCTCTGGCGGCACTATGGCCCTGGGGTCGACTCAGCCTCTAACGGAAATGAGTACCAGACACTTGTTCTGGGGATAAAGGCGGCCATCACGCAGGGCTGACAACCCGGCTGACATAAAGTATCGATTGTCTAGAAAATGTGGGAGCCTTAACCTCCTACTACCCCAAGGGTCTCCGGGCCTGTTGTGGGATCACTTTACTTTTTTTCACTCTAGTAGAGAAAAAAATGGAACACATCAAACTGTAAATTAATTAATTTCTGATGTCCTATGACAATTATATTTTTCTGGAATGTTATTACCTGGGAAAAAACACATTTAAGAAAGTGCATACAGCGGTTTCTTTCTTTGGTGGTATAATCAATTGCTACAAATGTTTTTATATTAACTCCCGCATGCGCTATGTGTTGACATTCGTGCACAATATATACAATCTGGTAGCCGTATTTCTTAGAGGGTCAGTCACTGCAAAATAATGCTATGACCCATTCAGAATGTTAAAAAGGAAGTGCTTTCTTGATTATGATAAACTTTAGTTGGTAAATTCTAGGCGAAACACGACTGTGATTGGTTGTAAAAAAATCATTGAAACGTGATTGGTCATTGACTCCCATTTGGGGCATGAGTTAAATAGTCTCTGATCTTTCATTACAATTGTTCTATCTAAAGAAGAGTACAAATATAAATCATGAACATATTCACAATAAAAGTTGGATTAAAAATATTTTTATGAAAATTAAGACTTCCGTTGAATTTATTTTTAAAAAAGCATAATATTAACTATGCACAATCAAGTAAATTTATTTTCTAAGTAGAAAAACGAATGGTTTCTTTTTTTAAAGTTCAGTAAGAGTTTTTCATGGGGGAAATTTGATCAAATATTAAGTAAAAAATTATGAAAAAGATCCGACTATTGTAGCGTGAATTACTCTGTAAATGCATATTAACATCGGATCACAGGTTACAAACTATATCGATTGTCATCGATTATTTTCCATTACATCTTTTATTTTTTTTTTGCAATGAACCGAAAGTGTCTTTTGCGGTTCAGTTATCATCTTCGTGCTCCTTCCCGCTTACGAACATTTGTGAAGCCTGCCAATGTTTCCTGTGTTCCGTGTGGTTACCCCTTCCTTCTTTACCCTTTCCATTGCGCATCTTGGTAGCGCACATCCCTTCTCCTGGCGAACCTGATATATGCTCGGCAATCTCAGTGGACTTGAGCAGTCAGTCGATCGGCCTAACAAGTGGCGTTTGGGTTCTTTACGAGTGGATTCAGTGTTGGAATCCTACTCTGGTGTACCATGCAAAAGGCGAAGTTAGCATGGTAATGCAGAAGATAAGCATGTGGATTGTAAACCGAAGAATGGTTGTTTTTAATTTAATCTAAGTCAGCATGGAAGAAGGATTTCCGATTCTGCTTAGAGACGTATGAGTGTGATTGTTGGAATGGTATGTCGTTATCTTATTATGTTTTGTTTATTATTGGGGTTTGATTGATTGTTCCAAGATATAGTTCTGTTATTTATATTACTTTATTTTTTTTATAATAATCCACACTTATTTTGTATTAAAAACCAATATTTTATGTTACGCCCCTTGTTCTTATTTAAAGAATAGCCATTGTTCTCTATCCCATAACGAAATTAGTTCAGTCCATGCAAATTATAATCAGTGTTATATTTGTATGCATGTTCAAGTGGAAAAAGAAAGATGAATGGTTAGCCGCCTTCTATGGGCCCGAGGCAGGCTGTTTTGTTGTAAATAACTTCGTTGAATGTTTGGAACCCTTTACTAAGTACAGCAGTATCATAACCCAGCGATCCCGGAAGGTAGCAGTAACGTATTCGTATTCGTACTCTTTCTCTCTCTCTACGTACAAAATGATTAAGCAGCACTTGGTTGGTTCTACCAAGTCGCTACAAAATGGTAGCAGAGCGTGGTTAAGGGTTTTTTTTGGGTTTAATTGCGCCCAAATGGTAACAAAGTGTTTACTTTGTATTTTTCATATTGAAAGATATGCTGTACTTATGTTGAAGTTATTAAGTACTGGTTTACGTGTTTGTTGTACATTACGTAAACATTGATTCATCTTTCTTCGTTCCAAAACAGAGACTGATTTATGCAAGTAATACTACGTTCGCTTATTGTTGTTTACATCTTGTGTCTATCATACTTTATAAACATGCCTAGCTGGGTGGATGTAATATCCAGAGATAAGCTCGTTTGTGAATTAGGCCTGCTAGGTATAGAGGTTGAAGGTGATGTAAACACATTACGTCAGCGGCTTAAAAATTACATGAATTCTCTCTCCCAGCCTGAACAAATATTAATAAAGCGTAAGTTCATTGTCGATAACGCAACTCAAGAGGATTATTTGGCAGAACAACACAAGAGCATGAGTGATCGTAGACTTAGCTCTATCAAAGATTTATCTAGTGGAACTGTCTCCAACCTTTCTTCTTTTATGGAGCAGAATAATCAGCGGATTTTCCGAGAGTTGATTGGAAAGGTAGATCCCTGTGATGGTGAAGATAAGGAATCGCTAGTGGTCTTCCTCATCAAAATTAACTCGATTTTCGAATTAAAATTGGTTCCCGATGAGTATTTTGTGAACTCAATTTTGAGTTGCATCGGAGGAATCTTATTGAAAATCTGGAGTGAAATTGTTAAGTTGAGATTCTCTTGGATGGAAAGTTTAGAACATGTGAAGTGTTCGTTGTTGCCTCCTAGATTGTTGGAAGACTTTTGGATTAAATTTGTGTCACGTCGATTCCAAATGCCTAAGGAATCTTTGTTGGAGTTTATCTCCAATGTGCAAGGAGCTTCACTTGTGTTGAATCCTTCATTTTCGGAAGAGAAGTTAATTGATCTTATTCTGCAAAATATGTCCCCGGCTACTAGACAGCATTTGGTATTTTCTACAAAACCTCAAAATATAGCCGAAATGTGTCTCTTAGCCAGGAAAGTGGCGGATTTTGAAATTGCTGAAAGACAGAGGGACTTTAGTGAAAGAAGTAAAACCGACAATTTAAGTAAATCTAATACTTCGACGAATCGTCCTTCTGGGTATTCAAAAAAGAATCTACAGTGTTGGAAATGTCAGCGGTATGGGCATTTGTCCAGAGAATGTCAATCTTAGTTTACGTAGTTTGTTTATATATGTATATATTTTCGTTTGGGATAGTAGAATGTATTACTGATGAGCAACGTATGGGAAAACTTATGTTCAAATGGTCTGAACCGTATGTTGTAAAACGTTTTCTAACACCAGTTACTCTGGAATTGGAAAGCGTCAATGGCCATGTTATGAAACAACATGTGAGTCAGCTAAAAATATGTAGTGATATCCAGTAAATTCAAGCATGTTTGTTATAAATGAAAAAGAGCTGAATGTTAAAGCTAAATTACTATGTATTATGACACATGTTAAATTAGCATATCTATGGTTCTGCTTTCCTGTTTGCGCCTGTTCTTTGTTTCAGTTTGTATGCTTACCTTTCCTTAAACATTGGCAGTTCTACAGTCTATATGCCTGGAGTGTTCGGCAGTCGAGCGCTTGGAGGATCCGGCCGACCCCCGAGTGCCCAGCTGACCGACATAGTGGCTTTGGAACTATGGATTCCTGGAAAGCGGTGGAACGGGATTGCGATCCGGCAATCCGAGGATTATCGTCACCCGAGTCTTCACCTGGAACGCCGCAATGTTGTGCTATGGCGGCGCTGAATCAAATTGGAGTCTATTTTTCAGCGCTGGAATAGTCTACATGAAAGCAGGTGTGGTGATCGTGATATTGGGGACGATGGAAGATTTGCTTTGAAGTTACCGCTGGAATCCAATAGTGCTTATGTTCCCCTCCCAACGTGGGATTGCTTCTCTGGACTTATTTTGGAAGTCTATGGACTTTTTCTTTTTACCCGGAGGGTGTAGCGGGAGCTATTGAACCGAAAGTGCCTTTTGCGGTTCAGTTATCATCTTCGTGCTCCTTCCCGCTTACGAACATTTGTGAAGCCTGCCAATGTTTCCTGTGTTCCGTGTGGTTACCCCTTCCTTCTTTACCCTTTCCATTGCGCATCTTGGTAGCGCACATCCCTTCTCCTGGCGAACCTGATATATGCTCGGCAATCTCAGTGGACTTGAACAGTCAGTCGATCGGCCTAACAAGTGGCGTTTGGGTTCTTTACGAGTGGATTCAGTGTTGGAATCCTACTCTGGTTGTACCATGCAAAAGGCGAAGTTAGCATGGTAATGCAGAAGATAAGCATGTGGATTGTAAACCGAAGAATGGTTGGATTTAATTTAATCTAAGTCAGCATGGAAGAAGGATTTCCGATTCTGCTTAGAGACGTATGAGTGTGATTGTTGGAATGGTATGTCGTTATCTTATTATGTTTTGTTTATTATTGGGGTTTGATTGATTGTTCCAAGATATAGTTCTGTTATTTATATTACTTTATTTTTTTTTTATAATAATCCACACTTATTTTGTATTAAAAACCAATATTTTATGTTACGCCCCTTGTTCTTATTTAAAGAATAGCCATTGTTCTCTATCCCATAACGAAATTAGTTCAGTCTATGCAAATTATAATCAGTGTTATATTTGTATGCATGTTCAAGTGGAAAAAGAAAGATGAATGGTTAGCCGCCTTCTATGGGCCCGAGGCCGGCTGTTTTGTTGTAAATAACTTCGTTGAATGTTTGGAACCCTTTACTAAGTACAGCAGTATCATAACCCAGCGATCCCGGAAGGTAGCAGTAACGTATTCGTATTCGTACTCTTTCTCTCTCTCTACGTACAAAATGATTAAGCAGCACTTGGTTGGTTCTACCAGGTCGCTACAGCAACGTTGACAAAGTACTATACCATTAGTTTTATTTTCTTTCTTTCTTCGAGAATTGTGAATAAGTAAACGTTTTTAAGTTACATTGCATTACTTTAATTAGATTTGGTTAGGTTAGAACCGTTATGTTAGCTATAAGTGTACATTACGTAAAACCAACGGAGGCAATGCGACCAGTAGATAATAGAAACATTCCCATAAAGTGGCAGTTCTGTTTTTAATCATTCATAACTCTTTTTTGAATGTTTATATCGCGCCTTTTAGCGAATCCGAAAGGAATATAACTATAGGCCTAAAGGTTGTTCTAATGAAAATATTTTTGAAATTGTTTTACAAATCTCCGTTGATAATACTTAGTAGACACCGAAAATTAGCATATGTATACAATATATGTATGTATTGACAACGACGGTAATAATAATAATAATAATAATAATAATAATAATAATAATAATAATAATCAGGACTCAGATTTGATTACCTAAAACGTTTTAACACTACCTATAAAATAGCGGAGAAAACACCGTAAAATGATCTGAAATTTAAAAAAAAAAGTATCCAAAATGTGAAATTTATTTTCTCATTTAAATAGTGTAGTCTAAATTTACTTTGCACACCATCTCAAATATAATACAATAATCCAGAAATTATTACATTTGCAGTTTATACAAAAAAAAATGGAACATGAAATTTTCACACAGAACACTAACAACCAGACTGAAATATGAAATTTAGTTTTATACAGTTGTACCATCTCTGAAAGCTGTCCTTTTCATCTACAAAGTAACTTGCTCAGTGACAATACTTAACGTTTCCACCCCTTTCTAAATAATGAAATTTTTCCAAGACAGCTCGTAAGGGGTGTGAAAAATAACGAATTACCGGTAGCTTGTTAATCGAACGAAATTCCGGACACTTGAGTGCTATTGCTTATTATTAACTCGGACATTATCGATATGTCAACATATTCAATCGAGAAAAAAATCAAAAAGACAAAATAATGAGAAAATTGCAAATAATAACCTAAAAGTAACAAAAAATAATTTAAAATGAATATAAATTAATTTGAAATTAAAATTTTTAAAATATTAATCTGAAATTACAAGTAAATTACTAATGAATATGTATTTCTATAATCTGATTATGGTTTATGTGCACGTCAGCACTGTATGCACGATATCTCAATTAAAGGTTTATATGTCGTCGAAATCCTGGCTCTGATACTTGAGCCGATCCCTAATTCGAGAAAACCCTCATGTATTTCTATGGTCAAAAAAGTATGATACAAAGTTTAAATCTCCTTTCCCGACAGATCGTGTCACTGTAAGCTCGGGTGGCACAGGACACGTAAAGTATCTAAAAGTGAGAGGTTAAACTAAAAAAACAAATAAATAAATAATAAAAATATTATTATTATTATTATTATTATTATTATTATTATTATTATTATTATTATTATTATGTCCACCGCTGTGGTCTCGAAGTAGCGTGCTGCCTGATCACGCAGCGGGCCCAGGTTCGATTCCTAGTCTGGACAGGCTACTGGGTCAGGTTTTTTCGGAATTTTTCCTCGCCTGCAAGACAAATGTCAGGAAGTTTAGGGCCAACGGTCACCGAAAATCGTCCGGCCATCATCATCATCTTTATAATATCATCACCATCATTCACCAGATTCACCGGTGTGGAAAGCTATAATTATCTAGTAAAGATGCAAAACGTAACATGAAAATGCTGTGATTGCAGTAAAAGACCTGCCCTCGAGCAGAACACTACAGAATAAAATAGAGTTATTGTTGTTTTTATTATTATTGTTATTATTATTATTATTATTATTATTATTATTATTATTATTAAGTGTATTGTTGAGCTAGGAAACATGTTACGCATAGCTTATAAACATTTGATACATGTAGTACTCGTAATTTGAGTATATGCACCCTATGATCAGAATTCATGAGCAACTTAGCAATATGTTAACTATCTAACTAACTCACTGGCACAATCGAACCCGTAGGTTCTTGGTCGCACGGACATAAGCTCTCCACCCCAGTGGAACCCATGTCCGCATACCTTGACGGTTGTATTTTTACGGTGAAAGATCGTGACTCTTTCGAACAAGGTACTTTTTCCATCTGGCTTATCACCTTCGACCAGTCCGGCATGGGTAATCCTATTGGCAAACTTAGCAATATGTAGGGTGCCTAATTAAAAGATGACATGTCATCAAAATTCTGGCCCTAATTGTAATGTATTTAAAATACAACAAGGTTTAAAATGAATACACATCTGTGTATATTATGAAATGTTAAAAAAAGTTAACAAGAAAATTACAACAAAATTTATTGATTGTTTTGTTGATTATAAAGTAAAATGAAAGGGAAACTAGGAAACATGTTACGCATTACAAAATAGCTTATACAAAATTTGATAAAACATGATGCAGTTTGAGCATGTGAATTTGAATGATGGAAATGTTCCCCCTGTATACCTTGTTACAACAACCGGGGATGTCTGCCCCCAACACATGAAATGAATTGGTACAATCCTTTCAGTAGAAATGACCCGGGGCACTAAGTGCTACTGACATCACAATAGCAACATCAGCATCCAATGTTCGGTACACACTGCATTGTAATAGTCCGTAACACGTTCTCACTAGAGCCATTCTAAAGAACTTCCAACTTCAACTTTCTCTATCGAAATTGTTTTCTTATCTCACTTATAAAATCACTAATCTAGATAATTTGCACCTGACAAAAAATTAGAAATACAACAATTACGTTTTTTGGTTCTTAAATGTCAAAAAAAATAGTGCTTTCTAAAATATTATCCTATATAGAAGGGACATTCAAAGTAAGGCCCGCGGGCTGGACACGGCCTTCCATCACTTTCTATTCGGCCCCCCTATAGCATTCTCATAAATTAAAACATGCTAAGGGTAGGTTTATAATATTAGCCTATCAGTAATGGAAAGTTGTGAAATGTTATAACGACATGACATGAAAAGTAGCAAACCAACACACACGCTTATAATAATAATAATAATAATAATAATAATAATAATAATAATAATAATAATAATAATAATAATAATAATAATAATAATAATAATAATAATAATAATAATAATAATAATAATAATAATAATAATAATAATAATAATAATAATAATAATAATAATAATAATCATCATCATCTTCTAAACCCATTTTTCCCTTAACAGAGTTTTAGGCGCTCTCCCCCTACAGGGAATAATTTCAACCATACTAATTTAGTTATACTTGTTTTCGTATAGATGTCATTTGTGTGGTCCGTGGTCAGCGTTCCGCCTCATACTGACATCTAGGAAACCAAGGTAGTACTAGGACGAGAAAATTGAGTAAATTTTGCTTAGAGGCCTTTTCATTCAGGCTTAAGGATCTTTTACGAGCCTGAAAATCGTCAGACTCGGGACCCACGGCTTGAAGTCCCTCCCGGAGGACTTGCTCCTTGGATTTTTCCATCCTAAAAAATCCATCGACCCCAGCCGGGTTTGAACCCGCGACCCTCGTGACCAGAGGCAAGGAACATAACCACTAGTCCACCGCGATCGACAATAATAATAATAATAATAATAATAATAATAATAATAATAATAATAAATAATAATAATAATAATAATAATAAATAACGATAATAATAATAATAATAATAATAATAATAATAATAATAATAATAATAATAATAATAATTCTATAACCCGCGCCACCTTGCTGTTTCTTCTATTTGGCTCGCGATACAAATAAGTTTGGGCAGCTCTGCATATATATATAGGCTCTATCAGACGGCCGCGGTGGACTAGTGGTTATGCTCCTTGCCCCTAGTTCCGGGGTCGATGGTTTTTTGGACTGAAAAATCCAAGGAGAGCAAGTCCTCCGGGAGGGACTTTAAGCCGTGAATCCCAAATCTGAAGATTATCTGGCTCGGAAAAGATCTTTAAGCCTGAATAAAAAGGCGTCTAAGCAAAATTTACCGACCTCAACGTCCTAGTAATACCTTACTTAAGATTTTTTAAATACATTACGAAACTCCGTTGAGGTCACTATGGTAAAGTTTTAAGAATTGTAAAACAGTACCTGAGATCACAGTTGTCCTCAATAATCAGCAGTTTTGTTTTGTAGGAGGCCTTTCGATAACTTAAGTATCATCTTCTGCTTTCACTTTGGTACTGACTGTTGCTGGTAATTATTTTGTATACAGAGGATTCACATTACTGGGTAGAAACAAACACCTGTTAAATGAGAACATACCCAGTAATGTGAACCCTCTGTACAAAATAATTACCAGCAACAGTCAGTACCAAAATGAAAGCAGAAGATGATACTTAAGTTATCGAAAGGCCTCCTACAAAACAAAACTGCTGATTATTGAGAACGACTGAGATCTCAGGTACTGTCTCATATTTCTTAAAATTTAATACCTTAGTTGCCTGTTAGATTTCTCATTAGGTCGGAGTATTGATCGCATGCCATTCATGACATCTATGAGCAAATAAGGTAACTAAAAATTAACTTGATCTAGTAACTCCTTACAAAGGAGAGCCTATGGCTTAAAAATGGGCTACGCCATTATAGATAGATAGATAGGCCCTATCAAGAAAAGTTTTGATCGAAATATCCCGAAAAGATCAGTAAATAGTCTAAAACTATTGGTCCATGAATTTGAGAATGCTTTGAGAACTAAAAAATAAGTCCAGAAAATTCAATCCATCCATAATAATTCTGCCCGAAGGCAGGTTCTTCACTCCAATCATAGCATTTTCATGCTATGCTTGCAGCTTTACTAGGGAATTGTAGGTGTGGTAGCTTCCCGTTGCTTTCCACACCGGTGAAGGATGGTGATGATGATGGCCATATGATTTCGGGGACCGTTTGGGCCTTAAAATTTTCCTGACATTTTGTCTTACAGGTGAGGAAGACCTCGATAAAAGCCTCACCCAGAAAAACTGCCCCGACCGGGGATCGAACCCGGGCCCACTGCGTGACAAGGTAGCACGCTACCTCTACACCTAATATGTGTGTGTGTGTGTTCCAATACCATCCACTGCACTTTTCCAGTTTTGCTTTCCGCACTCGGTGGATAGTCGGCTTTTACACGGCCTATTTTCAATTTACACTTCAACAGACCACGTTACATATGTATAAATTCTAGGGCTCTACATGCCTAGAAGGCCCTCGGCTTATTAGTTGCCTGCTAGCCTCGCATCCCATGTTTTAACCACAGAAGTGGACATGTGGTCGCATGTTGGATCCCCCAGCCGTTATAGCTCAACCTGGTGCCGCTTCTTATTAAGCTACTCAAATTTCTCATAATGCTGGATGGGCAATGATCACATGCTGACGAAATTTCAGCGCAAATCCCGTAGCTCTGCATCAAGACATAATGCTATTATTTTTATTTTTAAGTTACTTTTGTATGGTGGTTGGAAGAGAAGTCACTTAAATACAATAGATGTAAATACTACATAAATCATAACATTTTAATTTTAATTATGCAGAAGGAATATCAATATATGCTAAACATATTATTCAGGCAGTACATCACAATACTGCACAACAAAAATAAACGTACTGGAAGAGATTTAAATGTTAAAAGAAACCAACAACCTGGTTATAATGAGAACACACCCCTCACTTTCATTCCTCTGTATCAAATTATCACTAGTGCTTTCAGGGTTAGTAGATACAGATCTTTTTCCTGCTCCTTCTGCTGATGATGGGACTAGTCCCGAAATGCCTACAGAGAATAACAGTTTACAATGTTCAGGAGACGGGCCTACTAGGTAACAATTTTATAATTTTTATATTATTTTAATTTTGTAAATCATAAAAAAAGTACAAAGAAATTCTAATTTATCAAATAACTTATGACAGTTTAAATAAAACTATAGGATTACTATTTATTATTATTATTATTATTATCATCATCATCATCATCATCATTATATCCACCGCTGTGGTCTCGAGGTAGTGTCCTGCCTTGTCACGCAGCGGGCCCGGGTTCAATTCCCGGTCGGGACAGGCTCCTGGGTGAGGTTTCCTTCGGGGTTTTTCCTCACCTGTAAGACAAATGTCAGGAAGCGTAGGGCCCAATGGTCCCCGAAAATCATCCAGTCATCACCATCATCCTTATAATTATTATCATCCTTCACCGATGTGGGAAGCTAACATACATATAATACCCTAGTAAAGCTGCAAAGCATAGCACGAAAATGCTATGATTGCAGTGAAAGACCTGCCCTTGGGCAGAATTACAATGGATGGATGGATTGATTATTATTATTATTATATTTTCCTTAGAGTGTATAAAATCTAACTATGGTTTTCTAGAGATAAAAATGTTCCTACTTAAGTTTTATTCATACATTAGACGGCTCAACATTACATTACCTTTACCTTCATTCTCCATAGTACATTCTTGTAACACTGTTACTATACATACTTCTTCTGTCTTTACTAACATTATTTAATATTCTAAACTTTTTTCAACGATGCTTATAACATTATTTTACAATTTTTAGGTATTTATTTATTTGCAAGAAACACTGTAACATTATGACAGTTTTAGACAATATTGTGAAACTCACTAACTATTTCTTCCCTCCTCTTCCAATGTTGCCACCATCAACAACTCAAGTACACATATTTTTGTTAGATTGGTACTATTTTTGTTAGGTTAATGTTAGTATTAGTTAGTTTACATCAGATTAGTGTACACTTCAGTAAATAATATGCATGTAATTTATTTTGTTAGGTTAGAAAGGGAGAAGTTAGTGTACATCCATTTCTAATAAACGTTTGGAAATTTATCTCAAGGTTGATCACACAGTGGTTGATCGTACCGCATGTGCTGCCATCTAGCGACATCTTTATAAACTTTCTGTAGGACTTCAAGGATATGTGGTTCAATCTAGCGACAGCTCTATAAACTCTGCGCATGCGCACTGCTATTCTGCAGGAAATATATTAGGAAATGTAAATTAGGAAAGGTAAAATACTGTTTCTCCCATTAGACATAACTGTCTCGATTGACGTGTGGTTAACGCGCGCTGCTGCCCTCACTAGAATTTTAGGTTTGAATCCTGGCGGTTCCGGAGGGGTATTGGTGGTGGGCCACACAGGTTTTTATTTTCTGGGGGTTATCCTGTTTCCCAAATTTCATCCCATTACCACTCTCCACTCCTCTTCCCTCCCCCATCACGTGATTTCATCTCCATTCATTCATTCATTCGCCTTTCGCCTCATCTCGTGTTAGATACGTAAAAGTAGTCAGGTTTATCAAACCATAGGTATTTAAAATATGTGGTTGTGATCTAAAGGGGTATACTTATGCACTTCCTCATGACTCCAAGCGTGTGTGTCAAATTGAGGCAGAATAGGACTAAAGTGTGGGTTATAGACCCCCTCGAGGCTTGGGCCCAGCTCAAAAAAAATGGCGTTATGTGTCATGTGTATGAATGCTTGATGTGTGTCGAATCAGAAACACCAGAACAGACTGCATATCACCATAGAGTAGGTTTCATCTCAGTCATCCCGTAAAGATGGGTAATTCTATTAATCAAAAATAAGTTCGCCTCTTTACTGATCTAATCTAATTTAATCTACATTATATTTTCTTTTTAATGATCGTATTACCTGTCAAGGAACACCTCGGAGATTTTATGTACGCGGGCTGAAAATCAAGTTATGCAAAACATAATTAAAGCTGGTCACCGAATGGACTCAATATAACAATAGTTGACAGAGAAAGACTTCCAGCAGAAATAAATATACTAGAGGAACTTGAAATCATGAAAGAAACCGACACATTAATAAATGAGTCCACCGCTGTGGTCTCGAGGTAGCGTGCTGCCTTGTCACGCAGCGGGCCCGGGTTCGATCCCCGGTCGGGGCAGTTTTTCTGGGTGAGGTTTTTATCGGGGTTTTTCCTCACCTGTAAGACAAATCTCAGGAAAACTTTAAGGCCCAAACGGTCCCCGAAATCATATGGCCATCATCTTCATCATCCTTATCATTATCATCATCACCATCATCCTTCACCGGTGTGGAAAGCAACGGGAAGCTACCACACCTACACAATTCCCTAGTAAAGCTGCAAGCGTAGCATGAAAATGCTATGGTTGCAGTGAAGGACCTGCCTTCGGGCAGAATTACTGTGGATGGATGGATTAATAAATGAGAACACACCCCAAACGTACAATCCATTATAAATCAGTCAGTTCCTACTAGCGACGCATCAAGACCATCAGCGTGTACAACATCTTAGATACATCAACTAGTAGCGCATACTCATCCTGCTGATGATGGACGTTAATTTCCGAAAGACCTCCAAATATATTTTATATACATCATTTTAACAAAGTTGAGGACTACGGCACCTGCCAACAGGTGCATTTTTAATTTTAATTTTTATCTTGTGACTATTCATATCAACGGAATTTCATATGAATTGTATTAGTACTTACCTGACTTCTATATAAAAGGCTGAATAGAGGACATGGGACAAAATTTCATTTGCTTTTTTTCAATCCATAACACTAATTTAAAATAGACTAAATAAACTAATATTTAATTAATGTTCATAAATATTATCAAAGACAATTGAATTGGTCATTGTTGAAAAGGGATATGTTACAAAACCAATATTTTGAGAGAGAGATAGATAGATAGATAGAGAGAGAGAGAGAGAGAGAGAGAGAGAGAGAGAGAGAGAGAGAGAGAGAGAGAGACAGACAGACAGACAGAGAAAGAGACAAAAAAACTGTTTAAATTGTATAATACACTTAATATTTTTATTTTGGTGATTTGAATGAATAAAGGAAACATGTTTTGAAATATGTGAACCTTCAGCATATTACATATATGCGCATATACCAACATGGCAGTAGTATAAAAAATAGCACATGTGCCCTTTTAACAATGACTCGCACAAAACTTTATTTTCCTTTGCTGTTATTTTATTACGAGTAATGTTGAGCATAATAAGGAAAAATGACTTGTGCAGCATTATGAAGTAGAAATAATATTAATGTAAAAAACACAAACGAATAAAATGCTTGTTATTTTATTACAGGTAATATTGAACACAATAAGGAAAAATGAATTGTGCAGTATTATGAAGTAGAAATAATATTACGGGTAATCTACAAAAAAACGCTTAAACGAATAAAATAAATATCCTCTACTCGATTCCAGTCTCATTCCATTATATTAATCTTCACTCATATAGCATTGTGGAAGTTTGTTTAAAAATCATAAGTTTTTGTTGTCTTGCATCTTATTCTTTACCATTTCCATCATCATTGTCTTCGCTATATACCTGAAATAATTTCGGATATTTTCAACTTGGAGTAGAAATCATAACCAACAACGTAAGGAGAAAGGGTTTCTAGGTCATTTAATTTATTTGCATTGATCGAAACTAGTCGTGTTGGGTAAGATCTTATGGTTGGTAAAGGTGTAACTGCACTGTTGTTAGCTGTCAAACCGATTGTATAGGATGTTGAACCAATCATAAACTCTTTAACATTAACTTTTCCTGGGAGACTGTTTTGGTATTCAAATTCTCTATACCTCGCGATTTTGAATGACATTCCTAACGATTTTGATGTGCCAGGTGCAAGTATAGACTCTTCGCTCTTAGAGGTTCTCTTATATTTCTATGGCCACCAGGTTTTAAATGAAAGGATGTCTTCTGTCTGAACCTCTTTCACAGTAAATTGAATTTTTGTGCTTTATTTGAGTATCAGCTCCTTATATTGTTCCACTCTGTAAATTATGTTACTTTTTTAAACGATCATTTTGATACATCCAAAATCGCTATCACATGTCCGCGTACTGGGAAGTGTTGTTTAATATTTTTAAGACGACCACTGTCAAACTAGTTCAACAGAAAACAAGTATTTTTTAGACCGAAGCAGCCATCACTGAACAAAACAATATTTTTAACTTGAAGTATCCCTGTGTTGAAATAGTCTAATAGAAATGAGCACAATTCATCTTATGTCTTCTTTCGTTGCCCTTCGTGATATATGTATATTTTTGCTGTATTTGCTTTTAAGTCATATGCACAGAAGACAAAACACCAGAACTGCCTCAAATAGAATATTTCTTGGGCTGATCTTGAAGATTTCCGGGCTGTAGGGCGTGGTCTCGAGGCTTGAAGTTCCCCGACGTTTTGCCAGACGCAGTCTCTGGCGAAACGTCGGGGAACCTCAAGCCTCGAGACCACGGCCTTACAGCCCGGAAATCTTCTTCAAGATCATCATAGCAACTCCAGCCGTGAAAGCCTAAGTCAATACATTTCTTAGACTGGTAGGTATAGAAAGTAGTGGAAGATTCTGCTTGTAATCAAAACATAATATGACAGTGTCTTCACATACATGCTCTTGAGCATTTTCATGGATATATAAAACACTTTGGCTCTTCGTTTGAGTACAATTCTTCGGCAATAGCTTCTTTCTTAATCTTATTATCCAAGCTAGGATCTTTAATCTTCACAGATAGACTTCCACACACCGAACACACGTCGACTTGATATCGCCCAAAGGAATATGCAAAGTTTTGATTTAAAATGTATAATATTTATAAGAAACATGTCCTATGAAATGTGGCTTCTCATCTATGAACACATGCACAATTTTATTGTTCAAATCTGCATCTAGATAGAGATTTTCTTTTCGTCGACGCAGCATACTGCAGTTATGTTTCTTAAGTTCATTGTCAAAAAGGGACATGTGCAACGCATATACCTTTTTAAAATTATATTTTCAGTGTCCATTATTGACATTTTATGATTATATACCCTCATATTATTTTCATTGAAAAAAGCACCTATGTACGTAGAGTAAGAAATAATTAATTAATCAATTTCGATAAAAGTGACACATATCCCCTTTTAACAATTACTTATTCTAAGAACATTAGCCCACCTACTGATCGCTTTCTCTCTGGTTTTCCTACAAGGAGTTTCCATACCTCTCTTTCATTCCTCATTCTTATCACATGTCCTGCCCATCGCAGTCTACAAGACTTAACTGTTCTTAGGCCTATTATATCTGGTTTCCCATGAAGATCATTTAGCTCACTGTAAGTAGCCTTCTCCATTTTCGCCTGTCATCATCTCTTCTTTGGTCCAAAAATTGTATTTTCAATTACTCGTAATATAACCTCTTCTCCTCCTTTAAAGTAAGAGTTTATGTTTCGAATCAATATAATGCAACCGGGAGAATAACAGTTTAATATATTTTCAGTTTGTCGTTTGAGAGAAATTGGGACGACAAGAGTCCCTGCATTGTATAATAGCAAACATTTTCAGAATTGAACCTGTATTTATTTCTATTGTGCACCTCATTCCTGTTTATGATTATTGTTCGTAAGTATTTGAATTCAGTAACTTCTTCAAAATTCCCCTCATTTGTCATTAACTGTCTATTTCTATTATATAATTATACATGTGACCATACTATTTAGTTTTATTGATATTTACTTCAAGCGCCAATTTCTTGGTATTACTCAACAGGGTGTGCTTGTTGGCTACACCTAATGAAACTAATCTTCCTCGGCATAAATTAACAGCATATTAATACCATTGAGTTGTAGGCCTGCTTCATCCTGACAGTTTAAATAAGTAACTAAATAAATAACTCATAAATAAGTAAATAATAATGATAATACTAATAATAATAATAATAATAATATCATTATTAAATATTATTATTATTAATATTATTATTATTAATGTTATTATTATTATTATTATTATTATTATTATTATTATTATTATTATTATTATTAATAATAATATTCCACAATACAGTGTTTCTCCTTCAATCCAAAGTGATTTGTCGCCAGAGGTTGCTGTCTAAGGCACCTTCTTCCCTCAAATCTCTAGTTTTCATACTTCTCTTCATTCCATCCATCCATCGTTCTCTAGTCCTGCCTCTTCCGCTTCTTGCATTAGCTTTCCAATTAAGGATCTTCTTTGGTATTCTCTCTTCTTCCATTCTTATGAGGTGTCCATACCATTTCAAACGATTTTCTTCTATTTTTCCCAATGTTTTTCGACTTTATTATTATTATTATTATTATTATTATTATTATTATTATTATTATTATCATCATCATCATTATTATCATCATCATCATCATCATTATTATTATCATTATTATTTGTATGTTCCAGTGACACTCACTGCACTTTTGTGCTTCTTGTTCCTTTCTATATGGATAGATGTTCTAATTTCAATTTACGCTCCGCTTCGGCAAACCTTTTACGTAGGTGATGTGTACAGGTGCATGTATTGTGTACAGAAACGAGTTAGAATGAGTGTAGTATAAGTAGCCTAGGTTGTACGATGGTCGATGATGAAACGGAAAGGAGAATGTGAAACCCGGTGCCGGCACGTAACCTAAACAAAGGGATCTCCGGACTTATGGCTCTCATTCGACGGTCGAATCGCTATCAGCAATAGCAACCGTCTTCTTACCGTATGTACTGGGGAGGAATTTGGAATTTCATCCAGGCATCTAGTGCATAATAGAGCGATTAAAAATTGTACACCACCGTATATCTTTGCTCCATCGCTGTGGTCTCGAGGTAGCTTGCTGCCTTATCACGCAGCGGGCCCAGGTTCAATTCCCGGTCGGAACAGGTTCCTGGGTGAGGTTTTTTTTCGGGTTTTTTCCTCACCTGTAAGACAAATGTCAGGAAGCTTAGGGCCCAACGGTCCCCGAATATCATCCGGCCATCATCATCATCCTTATCATTATCACCATCCTTCACCGGTGTGGAAAACAACGGGAATCTACCACAATTATAATTCCCTAGTAAAGCTGCAAAGCATAGCATGGAAATGCTATGATTGCAGTGAAAGATCTGCCCTTGGGCAGAATTATTATGGATGGATACATCTTAGTTCCACAATTTAATATTTTACAATTAAAAATTCTAACCGCGCCGGATATCGAACCCGGACTCACTGGCCAGAAACCAGCTTGCTGCAATCTGACCCAGCGCTTCGGATTATTATTATTATTATTATTATTATTATTATTATTATTATTATTATTATTATTATTATTATTATTACCACAGTATAACTTTAAATTGTTTCTAATTTCTTTTAAATCTCCATGGTGTGACAGGCCTAGAAGGCCTACCATCCGGCTTGTGGCCTCATATCCACGTCATTTACAGACGTGGACGATCATCCGGCCATTGCCCTTAAATTTAGTAAGAACTATTTAACTCATGCCCCATATGGGAGTCAATGACCAATCACGATTCAATGAAGTTTGTTTTACAACCAATCACAGACGTGTTTCACCTCGATAATATCGTCGAATTTTGATTACCAAAATAAAGAAGCATTATTTTGCAGTGACTGACTCTCTAACAAATACGTTGAATATAGCAAACAATGAACAGATTCCTTCGACCTACACATTTGATAATTGTGTGTTCAATAATTGTGTTTTTCAGTACTGATTTTACCGAGATGTTTCCGAAAAAAAAAGAATTAATAACCTATAATGTTGGTTATAATATACAGTTTAATGTGTTTCGTTTTTTCTCCACTAGGGTACATTCTTACAATATTGAGATCCTATTTGGCAATAAATATTATGATCAAATTGTAGTGATAAACAAATGAAACATTACCAAACATTTCTTATTTGTTTTCAAACATCGCCGTTTACATTAAATACATAAATATTTTAAAACAACTGTATTTAAATTGCCCACCACTGTGGCCTCGAGGTACCGTGCTGCCTTGTCACACAGCAGGCCCGGGTTTAATTCCCGGTCGGGACAGGTTCCTGGATGAGGTTTTTTTGTTTTTTTTTTCCTCACCTATAAGACAAATGTCAGGAAGCTTAAGGCCCAACGGTCCCGGAAAATCATCAGGCCATCATCATCATCCTTCACCGGAAAGCAACGGGAAGCTACCACACCTATAATTCCCTAGTAAAGCTGCAAAACATAGCATGAAAATGCTATGATTGCAGTGAAAGACCTGCCCTCGGGCAGAATTACTATGGATGGATGTATTTAAATAATGATTTGTGAGTAAACAACTTAATTTTATTCATTAAATAGTCCTAACAAATGCCACTCTTGATTTCCAAATTCTCTGGATAAATTCATGAGTCACTTCATGATTCGTACATTTATCGATAATTTGGAAATCACTCGTGGCATTACTTATGATTAATAATTTTGTCGTTATGAACTGTATGGGATTAATGCGCCGATGAATTTATCATCGTCAGACTACATTTGCAAATGTATTTACTGGTAAAAATAACATCCATACGTACTATACGTACGGGATAAAACTCAATATTGTGTCTTTCACTGACATTACATGAATATTTTGTATTTACTAAAGTTAATTCAGAACCGCTTGATAAACTGAACTTTATATAGACATGTAGTAACACATTTCCATTATACTTTTCATTTTTGATTAGGCCTATAATTAGAATTCCGTATGTGTGTTCTAATTAACT
Source organism: Diploptera punctata (assembly GCA_030220185.1). Taxonomy (NCBI): domain Eukaryota; kingdom Metazoa; phylum Arthropoda; class Insecta; order Blattodea; family Blaberidae; genus Diploptera; species Diploptera punctata. The sequence continues at coordinate 827,776 of JASPKZ010009369.1, read as the reverse complement.
AATTAATTGATTGCATCTTCTATATTTATTCAATGTACACGTTTAGAAACTTTTCCATTTAAACGCATTGTAACACAAGTTTGTTCCTGTTTAAAATTGAAGCTATTTCCAACTGCACTCCGAGAGATAATCGATTGTCCAATTCATGTGAAACCAACAAAATATTTATAGACAGTTTAAATGATTAACCATTTCCGAAACGACGTGTTGACAGCTTTGAACTTGCTATTGATTCTTGTCACTGTCACTCTCTGAAAAATTAACTAGTTAAAAAAACTTACTTTTAGGTTAATTAAAACTTGTTTAAAATGTTGGATTTTTATTTTGAACTTTGGAATATTTAAATTGTTTTCCTCTAAATCAGGTAGGCAGTTTCCAGATACTTTTGAAATTTACAACGAGTTAAAGCAAGGAATTGCACTATCTCATTTACTATTCAATTCTGTAATAGAACGTGGCATCAAATCTTTAGAGGACGAAGAAGGCCTACAGCTGAACGGTGTTGATAAAGCTGATAGTTTATGCTGATGACGGAGTTTTTAGTTTTATTAGGCGATAGCGAGGAAATCCTAAGAGCCAACATGCGCACTCTACTGAGCAACACTAAACAAATTGGGACTGGAAGTAAAGATCAATAAAACTAAATAGGCCTATATGGTCACACATTGGAATGCATTATATAATGGAAACGGACAGTTAATGACAAATGAGGACAAGTTTGAAGAAGTGGCTGAATTCGAACACCCAGAAGCAATAATAATTACAAACAAGATTGCAGTACACAAATAAATTAAACATTGGCTGAATTCTGGAAATGCATGCAATTATGCATTACAGGGACTCTTGTAGTCCCAACTTCTCTCAAAATAACGTTCAACTGAAAATATATAAAAATGTTATTCTCCCAGTTATATGGCTGCGAGACATGAATGCATGCTTTAAGGAAGGAGAAAATAATGGAAGTATATGAAAATAAACTTCATAGGATTTTTTTTATACCAAAGAGAGATGAACAGACAGGTGAATGGAGAAGACTAAATAACAGTGGACTACATGATATTTATGGGAAACCAGATATAATAACAGTTAAATCTCAAAAATTTGGATGTGCAGGTCATGTGGCACGAATTGAGAACGAAAGAGGAGCATGGAATCTCCTTGTAGTAAATCCATAAGAAAAGTGTCCAGTAGGCAGGCCAAGAATGAGATGGGAAAATAACATTAGCCATGATTTGAGAAATTACATTATACAGGAGATGATTGAAAAATATTAAGTCAAGATAGGAATGTGTGGAGAGCTTATGTCCGCGCGACCGTAAATCTATGGGTTCGATAGTGCCAGCGAGTTAGTTAGGTAGTTAGTTTACTCTGAATCAGTCTAATGTCTAATTCACATAAAGATTTTCTTCATTTATTCTTTTAATTCCTGAACCGAAACTTTTTTCTTCTTGAAAATAAACTTGACTTCATGCAATTTTGAACAACTCTCATTTATTAGGAAATCCACTAAACTTCTCTTCCTAAGAATAAATAAGATATGAGTTCTGTGGAAACCGAATAAGTGAAGGATCACAATATAAACTTTACATTACTGAAGATAGTTTTAAAAAAATCGTTTTATTTAAAGATCCTTGAACATCTTAGATAATAGCGCTTCAAGTATGTACCAGAAATGTGTAATGCAAGTTAAAAGACGATTTGAACCTAGACCAACGGTTCCAAAACTGTGCTCCGCGAAACATTTCCTAGTACTCCGTGAAGAGAATGAAATAAATTAATAAAAATATGTTTCATACATATGTTGGAAGAGTGATTTTGAACTCTGTATCATACACATGTTTTTTTGACCAGTCAAGAATATAGAGGGCCTCCCGTTAAGAGTGATCAGCTCTTCCGAGACAATATAAGACGAAACACACCATTCGCGCACACATTAGGTCCTAATATTAAAATAAAACCATGGATAATATGATAATGATGGCCAGTTGATGTTAAGGGTTATTTAAGCCTTAGTTTCCTGACATTTGTCATATAAGTGTCGAAATAAAACCCGAAAAATCACCCGGGAAATTTATCCGGCCGAAGATCGAAGCCAGATTTTCTGTGTACATGGCTGCGACCACAACGTGGACGTTTCACATGTATAAAGAACTAAATCCTGAATTCTACCTTCTATTCTCAGATATAAGTGCCAAGTAAAAATTAGTTAACAGTGACTATTTAACTCATGCCCCAAATGGGAGTCAATGACCAACACGTTACAATGATTTTTGATTTGCAACCAATCACAGTCGTGTTTCACCTCGATCTTTATCGATTTCTCTTTATCAGCTCCTGCTTTGTGATAAAGAAAGCTCCTCCTTTTTATGTTCTGAACAGGTTAAAGCATTATTTTTCTCCAACAAATACATTGAATATAGCAAATAATGAAAATATTCCTTGATTTTACTGAATTGTTTACTAAAAAAATAAATGAATAGCCCGTAATGTTGATTATGATATATAGTTTGATGTGTTTCATTATTTCTCCACTTGGGTGGTGCATTCTTACAATATTGCGATCTTATTTGGCAATAAACAATATGATCAAGGTGCAGTGAATGAACATAACCTCACATTTCTGATTTGTTTTCAAACATCGCCGTTTACATTAAATATATGAATATTTAAAAATAACTATAGTTAAACAATGATTTGTGAGTAAACAGCTTAATTTTATTCGTTAAATAGTCCTAATAAATGCCACTCTTGATTTCCAAATTCTCTAGATAAATTGGAAATCACTCGTGGCATTACTTATGATAATTTTTTCCTTCTGAAAAATGATCTATAAGATGGGAACCGCTGTCTTAGAACATAAAGCGTTTTGGATGTTTGCATTAGACTCAACTGTTGCCATTATTCAATCTTATGCACTTTCAGCCTTTAGAATCTGTAGAAACAAACTAACAACGAGTTCAAATTTTTGCACAAATTTTACTACAAATTTAGCGTTAAATTCTCCAATACACATTTTCCAGTGCTAATTATTTTAAGAAGTTCATTGACTAGTGTAGTCATTAAAAAATACTTAAGCATGAATTCCATTTCTAAACTATTCTCTATACAATCTAACTAATAAATAAAACTTCATATTCCAAAATTCAAATTTGGCATCATACCAAAAGATGATGATAGACCTAATTGAGAAGCCGGTCCCGTGTTCAAATCCCTGGGCCGATCAATCTGAATGAAGTTTTTTTCATGATTTTCTTAAATTTTAACGCAAAATTCTAGTTTGGAATTAAAACACAGTCCATTTCATTATTAATTATTTCTAGTTCATTATAAGTTAATGTTCACACGTGAAAACACAAGGCCTACTCTACAATAATATAGGCCTACATACAACCTATAGGAAATGTGAGTGAAGATATTGAAGAGTAACAAAATAGAACTGAAATAATTTGACATTTTATTTTAGAATATTATAGGGCCTAAATTAATTTACCATACTTTTTTCTTTTGTTTTAGTTCACATTTACTTTCTTTCCTCCTTTTAAAACTAACATAGGCCTAGTATTTTTCATTCTTATTTACAGATCCTTTAATATCTAAGGTCTTATCGTATCTGTTTATTTTTAATTATAATATTATGTAAATGTGACTGTTATGAAAACGAGTCCTGGCAATGAAATTTCCAACCCTGCATAGGGCTTAACGACGGGGCTTCCTGCATACGAGTCTCAAACACTAGCGCTTCAGCAACTCGCTCGGACTTTGTGTTGTTTTCTTAATTTCGATCAACTAATTTTTGTATAAAATTTATATTGAGACGTTTGAACACATTAGGCCATTTTGTGTCCAGTATTTGTGAATATATGCAAATAAGTTGCGTATTTATATAATTGTGCCATTGTGTGCCATTACTGTTTTGTCAAAGCTTAAATTATTATTAGATCTATTAATAAGCCTGCCAACATTGTAAATATTAAACGTAAGTTCCATCCATCCATCCATCCATCCATAGTAATTCTGCCCGAGGGCAGGTCTTTCACTGCAATCATAGCATGTTCATGCTATGCAGCTTTACTAGAGAATTGTAGGTGTGGTAGCTTCCCGTTGCTTTCCACACCGGTGAAGGATGATGATGATGGTCTTATGATTTCGGGGACCGTTTGGGCCTTAAAGTTTTCCTGACATTTGTCTTACAGGTGAGGAAAAACACCGATAGAAACCTCACCCAGAAAAACTGCCCCGACCGGGGATCGAACCCGGGCTCGTTGCGTGACAAGGCAGCACGGTACCTCGAGGCCACAGCGGTGGACAAACCTAAGTTATTGTACAGAATTCAAATTGGTGTCATGTTGGATAGGGTTAAGACTAAAATTATTATATGCTGTAATAAAAAAAACTATTTTATATATAAATAGGGCAAAATCAACTTTATTCGATACAATTCTCATATTTTTGTTGTATTTTTACTATGCGGCGAAATATTTTATAATAATAATGATAATAATAATACTAATAGTAATAATAATAATAATAATAATAATAATAATAATAATAATAATAATAATAATAATAATAATAATAATAATAAATTACTATGCTCATCTCCCTTGTTGAGAGGATTTTTTTATTTCCTTTCTCACGGAAATCTGTGATCCGAGACGTAACAAACGCAGTATTCCTATGAGTGCAATAATGGTAAGATAGTAAATAGAAGAATTATAGCGCCGCTGGTGGGCAGGGGTACTATTGTCACTCGATCCTCTGTTCCCAAGCTCACCCCCTGGTGATTTTCGCAACAATCACGACCGGGGATCGAACGCACTACTTCCTACCATAATCACTAGGTGGTGCTTCGATCAGGGCGCTGTCCCCAATCTCGGAAAGGGGTTTTCTCGTTAGAGAAGAGCAGTATGAAGCTTCTTTCTTCCCTCGACCGTCAGTCAATATTGCCTTCTCTGACACGTCATAGGAGGCGGTCTACCCCCGCGGCCTCCATAATGGATTCGTCCACAATTCCAAGTCACGTGACCGGTCCCCTCCCTAGTGCTGTCCGCCATTGCTGGTATCAGACGAGAAAAACCAGTTTTTAGTTGGGATACGGCCTTCATGTGTACCGAACGGTAGCTACACACTCAAGTGACAAGGGGAAAACCATCTGCTTCTAATTCTCGATTCATTAAGTGTTAGATTTATCGATTTCCAAGTGTTATTAGTGCTTGGGTCCTGTGTTTTCGTCAATATTTTGCTAGATGTCTACAACCATGTTACAAATGTCGTCAGTGTTCAATTAGAATAAAAATATTAACAATTTTTAGCTATATGGTGATTAAAAATATAATATACTTGTAACTTTATAGATAATTATTAAAGTGATGTGTTGAATTCTATGTGAATTGATGGAGGTGTTGTCAACTTGCAATTGTTTTCTGGATCGGGGATCCACCTTTTGGAAACACCTGACAGTCTACAATTAACATCTTTCAAGGTGACTAAGTTCTGTCATTATATATTATTTAGTCTAGTAAATGAAGTTCTCACTTTGAGGGGAAAACATAGTAGCTATGGATAGCAGATGGATAATTAAGTAGGGATAGACCGTAATTATTAATTTACCGGTATGACGTCACTATTGATCGTAGGGAGTTAATATTTAATGATAATTGGCGTTTACGTTATGCTGGTACATAGACTACGTGGCTTTTTCATTCCAATTTTGATTACTATGCCAACTGTGCGCATGGTTTTTAGGGTCCAATGTTTTGACGGTCATTTTGTCACGTACTTGCGACTTGGGTGTTTTGTAATTGTATGTTTCTTGGTGTGGAGTTCCCTCCAGTTTGATATTCCATGAGATAAGATAATTATACGTCAAATGTCTAAAAAAGAAAAAAAAGTGCTCGGAAGGCAGTGTTAGGGAGCAGGTAGTTCAGGTCAGAAACAATTAAAAAAATGTTTTTTGTTACTTTCAGACTTGTTTTAATGCACCTGTCTCCGGTAATTGTTTACAGAGCAAGGTTGCCAAGCTGTTTTTGTTCGTTTTCAGAGTAGTAACAGAGATATCACGATTTGAAAATAACAGGGAAATCAATATAGTGGGAGGTGTTAAAAATCCCGCCTAAGGACATAAAAAATGGATAATGAATGATTTTTGTGTTTTAGGGGATATATTCATTATTGATTACAAAATTAAAATTTATACAGCAATTTGAAAAATATTTTAATGTCCCATAAATAAATCAGCAGTTCATTACGTTCATGGAAGACTCCACCCCAATTCATGTTGTGCTCAGTTTAAACCTGTTTTATTATCTTATATTTACCAAAGTTACACGAAAAAATACTTGAATTGGTAGAATTGTATAATATACATACAAATATATCATAAATGAGTAATTTTATTTTTCAAGAGGCTCCCGTTTTACCGAAGGAAATTATTTAATTGTGTGTATAAAACATATTTTTGTATCTTTACTAAAACCATAGACTAAGCCTGTATCCATTAACCATGGATCGTGATAACAAGCATATATTCCCACAAAAATAAACATTAATAGATTAATTTAGGCTGTATTATATATTATATAAAGTCTCGTAGACTGCGATCGGCAGGACATGTGGCACGAATGGGGAATGAAAGAAGTGCATGGAAGCTTCTTGTAGAAAAACCAGAGGGAAACGCCCAGTTGGTAGATAAAGAATGAGGTGGGAGAATAACATTAACTATGATTTGAGGGAAGTAGATTATACAGGGGATGATTGGAAAACATTAGCTCAGGATAGGGATATATGGAGAGCTTATGTCCACGCGGCCATGAAACTACGGGTTCGATAGTGCCAGTGAGTGATATATATATATATATATATATATATATATATAATTGATATTTCCTGGGTGATGGTATATTTCGGGGTTTTCTTCGCCTGTTAGACAAATGTCAGGATACTTTAAGGCCGAAACGGTCTCTGATCGTCATATGGCCATCGTAATAATCATTATTATATTCGTCATGTTTAGTATGAATGTGTGTGTGAATGGTGTATTTTGTCTCAGTGTTGTGTTGTCTCGGAGGAGGCCCCGACATTGAGCTGATCACTAATACGGGGAGGACCTCCATGTCGTGTGGTCAAAAAGGCGTATGTGTGATCCATAGTTTGAAATCGCTCTCTCAACAGGTCGTGTCACTATAAGGCCTGGATGGCGTGTGGCACATAAAAGTATCCCTAAGGCGAGAGGTTAAACTGAGATATTGGCTGGAATAATTAATATGGTAATATTGTAATTATATTTTTTTAGCCTTGTAATTTGTTATGATATAGGTAAATGTTTTATCTATTTTACAGAAGAATTTATAGGGTAAACATTTGTTATATTCATTTATAGACAAATTCTCGGATCTTGGAATGTTATAAAATAAGCCTATATTATTGTAAAATTAAATAGGAAGTATCATTATGAGTTAAGGGAGGAAAGGAGATTACGAGTATTTGAGAATAAAGTTCTTAGGAAAATTTTGGACCAAAGAGAGATGAACAGATAGGTGAATGGAGAAGACTGCATAACAATGAATTACATGGTCTTTATACGATGCCAGATATAATGAGAATAGTTAAATCTCGTAGACTGCGATGGGCAGGACATGTGACACGAATGGGGAGTGAAAGACGTGCATTGAAGCTTCTTGTAGGAAAACCAGTGGGAAAACGCCCAGTTGTTAGACCAAGAATGAGATGGGAGAATAACATTAACTATGATTTGAGGGAAGTAAATTATACAGGGATGATTGGAAAACATTGGCTCAGGATAGGGATGTATGGAGAGCTTATGTCCGCGCGGCCATGAACCTATGGGTTTGATAGTGCCAGTGAGTTAGTTTAGTATCATTATGGGGTTCTTCTCAATAAATAAGTTCCTTCTTAGTAAATAAGGCGAGTCTTGCCTCATAAAAGTCTGGACAAGCTGAAGGTAAAAACAGAATTGTGTTGAATCAGTCCTAGAAGAAATAAACTTTTATGATGTAAGATGCAACAGACACACCTTACTTATTAAGCCTCTATAATATTATTTTTTATCTGTAGACCTTTTCAATGTAAATATAATACTCCCAAATTGAGCGGAGGTCCACAAATTTGCTAACACTATTAGGTCTACTTGATTTGCTAGTATTTTATAGTAATTGGGTTCAGTTTATTTATTTATTTATTGAGCAATTAAACCTAATGGGTACAACTTGGACACAACACACACCCACTCCCAAGGTTGAGATTTTAAAAATCCCTTACCCCGCCAGGAATCGAACCCGGGTCGCCGGAGTGGAAGATAGGGACTCTACCGACTACGCCACAGCGACGGACTTCAGTTTATTATTGATAATAGGCCTTTAAATATTCTGAATTTAAAGTCAATGATGAATAAGATGCTAGTTTTATAGACTTCAGATTTGATACTTGATATCAGCTGCTATAAAATATTCTGAACCTCAATGATAATTACACAATTATCATTGATTACCATCGTAAAAGTTATTAAAATTTATTTAGATTTATTTTTTCCTGTTCCTTTTTTAATTTCTCCTTTTGTAGGTCTTCCGGGCCTTACACGGAATCGAACAACCTGTCAGGAGGGGATTTTTAAATAGACATACTTTTTCATCATTCAAGGACATGGAGGTCTTCCTGGATGAGTGATCAACTCAATGCCGGAGCCATCTCCGATACAACACGAACAATTAAGACATGACACGCCATTCACTCTTACATTCATACCAAACAAGGTGATTGTGATAGGGTGATTGGAGGCTATTTGGCTCTTAACGATTCTCGACATTTTCTTACAGATGAGGAAACATCCTACACCCAGGAAACTTATCCCGACTAAGGATAGAACCTGAGCCCGCTGCGACTGAGGCTGCGACATTAACCAGAGTCCATAACTTTGAACTAAATTTATTTAAAGTTTCATTTGACTGTATGTATGTATGTAAATAATAATTTACTTGTTTTATTGCACTATGTAACATCTTAAGCGCATCTTTTTAAGATCATATCTGATTATATGGGATATTATTTTATTAAATAATATTCCTCTCTTTAAAATTTGGGGCTCAAAGTTAGGCCAACGAAATTGTACCGTAATCATTTTGAAAAGACGGTTTCTTATAGGTACAACTGTAATATTAAATTTTTTGTATGTCAACTGGTTGTAAAAGAAAATAACTTATTCAATTCACAACGTTGAAAATAAGTATTTAGAGGCTGTAGACTAGAATAATTACATACTCTTTCCACAAAATATGTTCAAATAAGTCCTGCCCCTTAGCCCGATGCTCTAAGCTCTAACACATCATGTTTTGGCACTGAGCTATGGGGCAAGCACTGGTTCAACCTTCCATGGGGAAGAATTTTTCTCGTGTAACTTTGGCCAGTATGGGACCAGTATCCACCTGCATCATGGGGAATTTTGGAGGTATAATAAGTAGTGTCTCCATATTGAAAATAACAGCTATAACGGCTGGGTGGACATAGCATTCTGGCACATGTCACCCGTCTAATGGCTGGATGATCATTCACCTTTGTAAATTCCACATATGGATGTGAGACAAGCAGCCAGCTGGTAGACCTAGGGGCTTTAGGTCTATCGCGCCATAGAGTAAACATACATTTCCAAAGATATTTCAAAACAACAAAACTAATACTAAAGTAAATTCATTATTTTATAACAGATAGTGCGGTGCTGTTTAAGAAGCACCAATTGTAAAATGTGCTGCCAGCAGCTGGATGATAGGCCAAGGGTCTTCTAAAGCTGTCGTGTCATGGAGTTTTTTTATCTTCAAATAAAGTATATGAAGGTTAATAGATACCCAACTCCTTTCAAAAAATGTAAAACTGAAAATATATAAAACTATTATTCTACCAGTTACATTATATGGATGCGAAACATGGACTCTTACTTTAAGGGAGGAAAGAAGATTACGAGTATTTGAGAATAAAGTTCCTAGGAAAATTTTTGGACCAAAGAGAGATGAACAGACAGGTGAATGGAGAAGACTACATAACAGTGAACTACATGATCTTTATAACAGTTAAGTCTCGTAGACTGCGATGGGCAGGGCATGTGACACGAATGGGGAATGAAAGACATGCATGGAAGCTTCTTGTAGGAAAATCAGAGGGAAAACGCCCAGTTGGTAGACCAAGAATGAGGTGGGAGAATAATAAACTGTGATTTGAAGGAAGTAGGTTATACAGGGAATGATTCGTAAACATTAGTGTAGAATAGGGATGTATGGAGAGCTTATGTCCGCGCGACCATGAACCTATGGGTTTGATAGTGCCAGTGAGTTAGTTAATTAGAAGGTTAATAGATAAGAGTGCAGCTATAAACTCTCGAAGTTTATGTATTATCAATCAATCATTAAGAATACAATTAATTATGGTTGCGCGTTATAATTTTTTAACAAATTATAGGGTCAGTGTTAAAAAACAGAGCATAATGAATTAGGAGATTTTGCCTGTTTATTGAAAAATAAACCTGATAATATGATATCCAAGGAGACACGATTATACTAGTGCCAAGATATGCTGTTTACACAAGACACAAAGTTAACAAATGACCTCATTTAAACTAGTTGATATTTACTTTCCTTGTAACCTTCATAGCATATACTTATGTTAATTAACCTGTATGATAGACATTATGAACTAACTCACCAGCACTACCGAACCCGTAGTTTCATGTCCGTGCGGAATAAACTCTCCACGCAAACCTATCCTGAGCTAATGTTTTCCAATCACCCCTGTATAATACTTCCACCTCTTTCTTGGAAATTGTAATTAAAATATTGCTCAGACTAATTCCTAACCATCCTAGGATTACATTGAGCAACAAAAAAGAAACTTTTTTTTTGTCTCAGAAAGAAAAATATGTGATTCTGATAGTATTGTTTCTCCTGAATTCAAATATGATATTGGTTTTTGTCCATCACGCAAGGTTTCCGAGAGACAGGCATTTATAATTTCAAACTCTTTAATATTTTCTACATTCGTAACTACACAATATTCGAACATTCGGACTCAACTAGAAAGTAAGAAATGACGATTTTCTGCTGTATTTCGCCTGTGGAGCATCCCTCTTGATTGTCCAACAATAATCGGCCAACATATTAGGATTCCATTTGCTTTGATATGTATTTTCCATAGCTGACATCATTTGAGTTAGCTCATTTGGTTTTATTTTACAATGGACAAATGGACGAAAAAACGTTTATTAAAAAATAATTATTTAAATTCATTAATTGAAATTGAAATAAAAAAACTGTGGATGATGGAGAAATTCCGAATACATATTTGAAAACACGATAAAAAACCGCATTAAGTACAACTATTAGTACTCATGAGACAAAAACCATGTTGATCAGTGTTATCTGTAGTCTGCAATATTTTACTTCTCTTTCTCTCTCTTCCTCTCTCCCTCTCTCTCTCTCTCTCTCTCTCTCTCTCTCTCTCTCTCTCTCTCTCTCTCTCGATATGACATGTAGCCTAAATTTAATTTAGGTCCTATTACTAATTGCAATACCATACAAGTCGGAAGGTCATGGGTTCGATTCCCAGTGCGCCAGGATTTTTAAACTGACCTAAACATTCCAGCGGCATCAAGACCCTAGGATCGACTCAGCATCTAACTGAAATGAGTACCAGACTATGTTCTGGAAGTAAAGGCGACCGTCACGCAGGACTGCCTGCTGACATCTCGTGCCGATTGTCTAGAAAGGCCTGAGCCTTAACCTCCTCTTACCTCAAGGACCTGATAAGGCCTGTAGCGGGACCATTTTACCTTTTTACCTATTACGTATCTTATTTTGTTTATTCTGATCTAGATCTTCCCAATCAATTCAGAAAACCGTCTTTTATTGTTGTTATATGTTTTGCATCATCATCATCATCTTAAGGCACAACTTCAAAAGTGAAAATTTTGGCCTTCTCAACAATCCTCCTCCATGCCAATCTGTCTCTTGTCATATTCAAATTAGTCACTTTCATTTTCTTTAGATCGTTCATTGTGTAATCCTCCCATCTGATCTTCGGTCTTCCAACAGCTCGGCCTCCTATAGGATATATGACATGATTCCATTCCATTTCATAGTGTTCTGCCCGAGGGCAGTCCTTTCACTGCAATCATAGCATTTTCATGCTATGCTTTGCAGCTTTACTAGGGAATTATAGGTGTGGTAGCTTCCCCTTACTTTCCATACCGGCGAATGATGATAATGATGGCCGGATGATGTTCGGGGACCGTTGGGCCTTAAGCTTCCTGACATTTGTATTACAGGTGAGGAAGAACCCCGAAGAAACGTCACCCAGGAGCCTTCCCCGACCGGGAATTGAACCCGGGCCAACTGCGTGACAAGGCAACACGCTACCTCGAGACCACAGCGGTGGACTATGACATGATAAGAAAAATAAATGCCTGGACGGGATTTGAACCCGGACCTTCGGGATGGTTCCCCAGCGTGCTATCCATTACACCACCGATCAAATCCAATACAAATATTTTTCTTATCATGTCTTATTAAGCTTGCATTGCTCAATGCCAAAAATTTAATTATAACATCTATAAAGCGTCACTGCTATAAAGTAAAAATGTACTCTTTAATTTGCTTACTTGTTATAGTTAGCTACCAGATGGCAGTGAAGACCGAGTTCTCGTTACATCTAGTAATATTGGAGAATATATATATATATATATATAAGAAAAATATTTGTAATGGATTTGCCCGGTTGTGTAATGGATAACACGCTGGGCTACCAACCCAGAGGTCCGGGTTCAAGTTCCGTCCAGGCATTTATTTTTCTTATGTCATATAAAGCTTGCGTTGCTCAATGTCAAACAAATTTAATTATAACATATATATATATATATATATATATCCACCGCTGTGGTCACAAGGTAGCGTGCTGCCTTGTCACGCAGCGGACAGGGTGCGATCCCCGGTCGGGGCAGTTTTTCTGGGTGAGGTTTTTATCGGGGGTTTTCTTCACCTGTAAGATAAATGTTAGGAAAACTTTAAGGCCCAAACGGTCTCCGAAATCATATGGTCATCATCATCCTCATCCTTCACCGGTGTGGAAAGCAACGGGAAGCTACCACACCTACAATTCCCTAATAAAGCTGCAAGCATAGCATGAAAAATGCTATGATTGCAGTGAAGAACCTGTCTTCGGGCAGAATTACTATGGATGGATATATATATATATATTATATATATATATATATATAATTTCATATCCATGTCTCCGTGAGGTACATGGACAACATAGAAAACTCCGTGGCGGGACAGGTCTAGAAGGTCCTTGGCTACCAACTGGCTGCTAGCCTCATATCCACATGTATTAATCACAGAGATTATATATACTAGCCAGTATAGGGTGACATGTGATCATCATGTCGGGTACCCCTGCTTTTTATTATAGCTAGGACATCGGTCCTATACTGGCCGAAATTCCATGAGACTTTTTTTCCCCCATAGGGGCTCGAAAGTAACGCCAGCCCCATAGTTCTGCACCAGATCCTAAAAAACTTCTGTTGAGAACTCTTATTTGTTTACTTGTAAAATTACTATTCAAGTTTGATAGTGTTTTATTTACTTTTTTTTCTATTTCGTATATATTATTTACTTGTTTACATTTTTCACACAAAGACCCAAGGTGGAGTTAAAATCTCTTCACCGTCAGAAATCGATCCCGTGTCGCCAGATTGATAGATACGGCTTTTACTACTACGACAAGGCGCGGCGACTGATTTATTTATTTCGTCCGTTTTGTTAGTATTACAGTACATGGAATTGTACTTAATTTGTCAGTTATTTTGTAAGAGGGTAAAATACTAAAATGAGATATTACGAAACGAATTAGTATGAAATGCTAGTCTGCATTCTGTTTTTTTATACTTCTTGGTGCCAACGTACCGCAAGACTAGCTCTATAACTAGACCGGGTTCATAATCATCATTATCAACAATCACGGATTAAGCCCATGTGGCTTGTTCCGGTCTCATAGATTCTCATTCAAAAAGTTGAATCCATCACTTTTTCGGTCTACCAACATTCTTGTCTCCTTTTGGTTTGTAATTAGGTATAATTTTTGATATGCGTTCATCATTCATTCTTTGAACATGTTCGTTCTAGTTTTTTTTAGATTCTTTTATTTTACAAAATTAGTACGCCATAGCGTAGTGGTTAAGGCACTGAGATACAAGCCGGAGGGTCGAGGGTTCAAGTCCCGTTGGGGTTAGGATTTTTAAACTGACCCAAACCCTCTGGCGACACTATGGCCCTGGGATCGACTCAGCCTCTAACAGAAATGGGTACCAGACGCTTGTTCTGGGGTAAAGCCGGCCGTCACGCAGGGCTGACAACCCGGCTGACATAAAGTGCCGATTGTCTAGAAAAAGTGGGAGCCTTAACCTCCTACTACCCCAAGGGCCTCCGGGCCTGTTGTGGGATCACTTTACTTTTAGTACTTGGAGAAATAATCATCTTTATTATGTTTCTCGTTTTATTCTAAAAATAATTTTTCTGGGAAAAAATCATAAATAATGCCACGAGTGATTTCCAAATTATCGATAAATTCACGACTCACGAAGTGAGAAGTGAATTTATCTAGAGAATTTGGAAATCAAGAGTGGCATTTGTTAGTTCTATTTAACAAAAAAATTAAGCTGTTTACTCACAAATCATTATTTAACTATAGTTATTTAAAAATATTTATATATTTAATGTAAACGGCGATGTTTTTAAAACAAATGAGAAACGATTGGTACGCTTCATTTGCTTCTTTTGTTCATCATTGCAACCAGATCATGTTATTTGTTGCCAAAGGATCGCAAATATTGTATGAATGCACCCTAGTGGAAAAATGTATAACCAACATTATATGTATCAATGAATTTCTGATGTCCTATGATGTAAATAAGACAATTATATTTTTCTGCAACTTTGTTTCCTGGAAAATAATTCGTTTAAGAAAGTGCAAACAGTGGTTTCTTTGTTTGGGGGTATAATCAATTGCTACAAATGTTTTTATATTATTTCCCGCATGCGCTATCTGCTGACATTCATGCACTATATGTATACAATCTGGTAGCCGTATTTCTTCGATAGCCAGTCACTGCATAATAATGCTATGACCTATTCAGAATGTTAAAAAGGATGAGTTTTCTTTGATATGGTAAACTTTCGTTGATAAATCCGAGGTGAAGCACGACTGTGATTGGTTGTAAATAAAAAATCATTGAAATGTAATTGGTCATTGACTCCCATTTGGGGCATGAGTTAAATAATCAGGTCAACATCATTAGAATTATTTTTTGTATTTTGTAAACATAGTCATGGAGGCTGTTGGCTAATAAATCCAAAGGCAGATAAGGATACTTACATACATAGTGTTCTGCCCAAGAACAGACCTTTCACCGCAAACTCAGCATTCTCCACTCTTTCCTTAACTCAGCCTTCCTTTTTTTATCCGCATATAAACAATTTATTTTAATATTGTCTATCATCTGATGTACTTTTCTGCCTCTAACCATCTTTCCGTTGACCATTCCTCCGTCAGCAGGCAGTTTTTTCTTAGCCAGTGGCCAATTCAATTTCTTTTCCTCTTTATGAATTCCAGCATAGTTCATTCTTCAGCCACTCTATCTAGCACATCTTTATTATTTATTTTCTCTGTCCATTTTATACGCTCCATCCTTCTTCATATCCATTTCTCAAAACCATCAGTCTCTTTTCCTCATTCCGTCGTATGCTAATGTCCAAGTCTCTGCACCATACATTGCTACGCTCCACACAAAGCACTTCACTAGCTTCTTCCGTAATTCTTTTGCCAAAAGTCCGCAGGAAATGCTTCTCTGCTTGTTAAAACTTTTTTGCCATTGCTATCCTCTGCTTTACTTCTTGACAGCAGAATGGTAGAAAATTGTCAATTCTGAGAATAAACAGTATGAACATAGTTCTCTATTCTAGAACATTGTGTTGAACATTATTAAAAATTGCTTGTTAATAGTTTATAATCTTCATGTAGGCCATTAAGGAAACATGATGAAATTAATAGGTAACTGTACTGAAAAAAAAAAAGTCCTTGAATATTGTTGTCCACAGAGGATAATACATTGTATTAGTGATGTCCTCAATATATCGATAAGTTGCCTATATTTCGACAAGTTACATATATTACACTCAAGTTAACTTCTGCAATTTAAGAGTTATGGGTCTGTGTTGCTATTGCAAAACAGTTAACCTTGACAACACTTAATCACTGCCTGATCACACCTTACCCTCCTGCTCACAAACTCACATTCTAATAATATAATATGATCCATTATTGGAACTGTGTTAAAATAACAGTATTGGAAAATGTAAAAAAAAACTCACATTCGCGCAAAATATGTTTTTGCGCGGTAGTGCGTATTGTCGTATATACTTGCCAGCAATGGCGACCATTATTGAAAGTTCAACTTCCTACATTTCGGGGTTGCCAACCTAAATAACTATACTGTAATATTACATTTACACTCACGTGCGGGAAGTAAATCCACTGTCCTCTATGTATACTACGTACAATGTATATACAGAAAATATCCTAAAGGTAGTGTTAATATACATTATACGAAACAAATTACTGCATTTTAAATGAACTGAACTTTATTTGAAACAATATAAAACAATAAATACGTTTTCGCGGCCATGTTATCAATAATTGTTCTCAAGGCCTCCTGTTGTTTCAACTAATAAACATTGCCCACACTGTTAACGTTAGTCAATTGTCTATAATGAACGCAAATTTTTCCAAACAAAGAAGTTATTATTTTACTATTATTTATTATTTTGAAAACACCATCGCGCAAAAAAAAGTAATGTACAACGCACGTTTGTGAAGTGTTTTACAGAATATTGGAAATTAAAAAAAAAAACCTCGCTATCGCTCTGTTTTTAAACATTTTTGCACGATTCTGTAAAAACCACTTCCCAACCTCGCATCGTAATAAGTCAGCTTTCCAAAATACAACCATATAGTTTTCGTTCATATATTGTTCATTATGTTTTTTTTATTTTATAATATTAGTGTTCAGTTAAGTAGTGAAAGTCTTTTTTTTATAATGGTTAATGATTATTTCAATTTTTAATATCCTTGGTGAGATTTTACCAGATCTGAATTACAAATTCTGGCAAGCTCGTATTCCCTTCTTCATAAACGCCGTCACTTCATTGTTAGCGGCAACATTATAGAATCGGCTCAGTGATTAAGTTTACAGGCGGCATCAAAGGTAACTGTTTATCTCTGGTTTAAAAAATACATTATTATTGCCAGGTAGAGACCGGGAGTTGTTCTTACAGGCCTCTAAGGCGCCGCGCCGCTCCAAACACCAAAAACTGAAAACACCTCCTGCCAATAATGCCTTCGCATTTTTAAATGACGTTTCCATGCCTACTCTACGTGGATATAAATATCCCAACATCGTTGCAACTTTTGTCTTTTGCAATATATGTTTTTTCTCCCTAAATGCCCCAGGTAGTCATTTCGACATTTCTGATGATCTCTCCTGGCATGGCGTACTTGTAGCCCACCTCTGAGGTTCGGGTGCCCCGATGATATGAGAGTTGATGGTGATGATGCGCCAGGAGAGGCCTTAAACTAAAGATAATTAGGCGAATATGATATTGATGATAATGATGGCCAGATGATGTTCGGGGACCGTTTGGCCTTAAAGTTTCCTGACATTACAGGTGAGGAAAATCCCCGAAATAAACCTCACCTAGGAAACTTGTCCCGACCGGGGATCGAACCCGGGCCCGCTGCGTGACAACGCAGCACGCTACCTCGAGACCACAGCGGTGGACCTTTTGCAATATCTTTAGTTGGTAAAAATTTATTCTAGTAAATAAAACGTGACAAAGCCGTTTGATACGCTAAATACTTATGCGTGCAAAATAGACCTACCTAACCACAAAGCAAAGCGCCTGTAAACTAAATGAATGAGCCGACTATACCCTGCAGACTCCAGTTATTGATGTCAGAAGTTCGAAGATCTATTAATTCATCTGCACATGAACAATGACCCCATCACGCTGTATATATAAACTACACTGCTCAAAAAAATTAGGGGATATTGTAGAATAACCTATTAAGACTATGTTTTTTGGAATAGTATTAGATGCAATCACTTTCTATTATTCCAAGATAATGTAAATAAGAGTTTGAAGTTGTTACGTAACCTCGGTACCACACCAGAGGGCAGTGTCTGTACTGTTGATGTGAAAGGGTGGTGTGGAGGTGAATGTTTTGTTGCTGTTTTTAAATCCAGTCCAGTTTTCAGTTAGTGAATGACTTGCCTTAGGGACAGTGATGCCTCGACAACGTGATTTACCTGAACCAATGGCTTGGAGGGCCATAGGAAGGATGGAAGCTGGACAGACACAACAAGAGGTGGCACAAGCCATTGGGGTGTCTCAAAGCGTGATTTCCAGACTTTGGAATCATTTTCAAAGAACATACTGTTCACAGAAGAGCCGGACAAGGTCGACCAAGGGCAACAACAGCAAGGGATGACCGTTACCTCTTGTTAACAGCCCGTCGGAATAGACAGCAGAATGCAACTCAATTGCGAAATACACTTCAAACAGCAACAGGACGCAAGGTGTCAACTCAAACTGTCCCTAATTGACTGCATGGAAGTGGTCTCTATGCCCGTAGGCCCATGGTGTGTACCAGGTTAACTCCACAACACCGTAGATATTGCAGAAACTGGGCGGAGGAACATCGTGGGTGGAGGCATGCTGAATGGAGATCAGTTCTTTTTTCTGATGAGTCGCGATTCAACGTGGAATGTGATAGTCGGCGTGTATTCATCTGGAGAGAAAAAGGGACACGAAACAATCCAGCTTTTGTATGTGAAAGATCCCCATATGGTGGCGGTGGATTGATGGTGTGGGCAGGAGTCAGTAGTGGTGGACGTATGGACCTCTATGTCATCCAAGGTTGTACTTTGACTGCGGTAAGGTATAGAGATGAGATTCTCCGACCTTTTGTCGTGCCTTATGCTGGTGCCATAGGTGATTCTTTTCTTTTTATGGACGATAATGCACGACGCCACAGAGCTGGCTTGATGGACGACATGCTGGAAGTGGAGGGTATCAAGCGTATGCAATGGCCAGCTTCCTCCCCGGACTTAAATCCGATTGAGCATGTGTGGGATGCATTAGGCAGGCGCATTGCAGGCAGACCAGCACCTCCCACAACTGTTCCAGAGCTGCACATTGCTCTTATGGAAGAGTGGCCACGTATCCCCCAAGAACTCATTGCTAACCTCATTGCATCAATGCCACACAGGTGTGAGGCAGTGCTGGCCGTTCGAGGAGACCATACACCATACTAAAGAAACATTTTCACCCATGTTAATGTTGCTTTGTTTGTTTGCCATATTCCTAATCAGGATCTCTTTGACATCTGGCGTGGTACAGAGGTTACATAATGACTTCAAACTCTTGTTTACATTCTTTTGGAGTAATAGAAAGTGATTGCATCTAATACTGTTCCTAAAAACATAGTCTTAATAGGTTATTCTACAATATCCCCTAATTTTTTTGAGCAGTGTACTTTTTTTTATCAGTTTTCAAATTATTCGAAGACCTCCATGACACAAACAGCTCCATGCAGTTAAGGCTGACTGAAGTGGTTCCTGTTATAATAATAATAATAATAATAATAATAATAATAATAATAATAATAATAATCCATCCATAGTAATTGTGCCCGAGGGCAGGTATTTGACTGCAATCATAGCATTTTCATGCTATGCTTTGCAGCTTTACTAGGGAATTGTAGGTGTGGTAGCTTCCCGTTGCTTTCCACGCCGGTGAAGGATGATGATGATGGCCATATGATTTCGGGGGCCTTTTAGGCCTTAAAGTTTTCCTGACATTTGCTTACAGGTGAGGAAGAACCCCAATAAAAACCTCACCCAGAAAAACTGTCCCGACCGGGGATCGAACCCGGGCCCGCTGCGTGACAAGGCAGCACGCTACCTCGAGACCACAGCGGTGGACATAATAATAATAATGCTTTATTTAGCTGATAGTGTTAAGGTCATAAGGCCTACTCTTCCACTCAAACAGCGAATAGTAAAATTAAACAAAAATCACGTATTTATTACAACTTTAAGATATTATTAAAATATAGACTTAAACAAAAGACTGTGTTGATGTGATCTACTAGGTAATACTAACAAAAAACAGGAAATATAATACTATAAAATATATATTGAGGATATAAAATAATAAGGATATTTGCATTATACAATAGTTTTTCATCAGCCAAAAGTAACTTCATTTCTCCACAAATGTCTGTCTTATGTATCTTTTTCCATTAGGCCTTTTCACTTCGTACGCATGATTCTGTTCATCCAATTCTCTTGTGGTTTTGTACTTCCTCCAGCCTTCTCCACAAATATGTCTTATGCATCTTTTTCCATTAGGCCTTTTCTCTTCGTACGCCTGATTCTGTTCGTCCAATTCTCTTGTGGTTTTCCTTCTTCCTCCAGCAATCTATTCCAGAATAACAGGTAAAGGGATCCCGCTACTGGCCTCAGGATGTCATTGGATTAGTAGGAGGTTAAGTCTCCTATCCTTTTAGACAATCGGCTCAAAATGTCAGCTAGGTTATCAACCCTGAATGACGGTGTCAGCTAGGTTATCAACCCTGAATGACGGCAGCTTTTACCCCCAGAACAAGTGCCTGGCACTTATTTCTTTTTGAGGCTGAGTTGACCCCAGGGCCATGATGCCTCCAGAAGGTTTAGGCCAGTTTAAATATTCTAACCCCACCGGGACTCAACTTCAGATCTTCCGGCTTGTAGTGTATAGCCTTAATCAACTACGCTATGGGATCCCCCTATTCCAGAATCATCTTTGGAATGTTTTCTTTCCTCCACTCACTAGGATGACAAAAGCATTCATTTTCTTAAATTACTTAACAGCATATTCCCATTATATCTGGTCTTTATACGAAGCCAGATATAATGAGAACAGTTAAGTCTCGTAGACTGCGATGGGCAGGACATGTGGCACGAGTGGGGAATGAAAGAGGTGCATGGAAGCTTCTCGTAGGAAAACCAGAGGGAAAATGCCCAGTTGATATACCAAGAATGAGGTGGGAGAATAACATTAACTATGATTTGGAAAACATGATTGGAAAGCATTAGCTCAGGATAGGGATATATGGAGAGCTTATGTCCGCGCGGCCATGAACCGTTAGTTATATTCTTATTTAATTTCGTAACCTCTCTTGCTACCTTAGAGGAAAATAATACAGCTAGAGTCACATAGTTAGAGTGATGCACAATTTCATATTTTTCTTCTTCTCAAATTAATTAGTTGTTCATTTCTCTTGAGACTGAGTACATCCTAGTCTAGACTATATTCACAGAAAAAGTTCTATCGCGTAACAGGGAATCGAATCCGAGGATGCTAACTGTTATATCGTAGAACGGAAAATTAGTGACTTAATACGACAGAATTTGCTTTTCAAACAAATTAATTAAAATTTGATTGGAATCGTTAACTGGTAGGCACGTTTATATTTTATTTAATTTCGTGCTAAAATCCTCAATAGTTTTAATTAAATTAGTTTTTATTTTATTGTTGAAAATTTTACGAGTTGTGAAAAATAACGACGGCTTAAATCGTGCAAAAACGGTTTTAAACAAACATTTCGCACGTATGTCAAAAGCTATTTTAATATTTGGGACGATACACATTTCCCTCTCAAGATGGAGGGGGGAGGGGCACGCCATAACATAGTTGGTTAAGACAATAACGCTACAAGTTGGAAGGTGGGGGTTGAGTCCCAGTAGGATCAAGATTTTCAAACTGGCCCAAATCTTCTTGGCGACGACACGGCCCTGGGATCGACTCAGCCTGTAACGGAAATGAGTACCAGTAGCTTGTTCTGGCGGTGGTCACGCAGGGATTTACAACCAGGCTGACATCTCATGCCGATAACACTGAACAACAAAAAAGAAACTGTTTTTTTTTTCTCAGAAAGAAAACTATTTTATTCTGATAGTATTTTTTCTCCTGAATTCAAATATGGTATCGGTTTTTCTCCAGCACGCAAGGTTCCCGAGAGACAGGCATTTATAATTTCAAACAATTTAATATTTTTTACGTTCGTAACTACACAATATTCGAACATTCGGACTCACCTAGAAAGTAAGAAATGACGATTTTCTGCTGTATTTCGCCTGTGGAACATCCCTCTTGATGGTCCAACAATAATCGGCCAGCACATTAGGATTCCATTTGCCTTGATATCTCTTTTCCATAGCTGAAATCTATTTGAGTTAGCTCATTTGGTTTTATATTTTACGATGGACAAATGGACGAAAAAACGTTTATTAAAAAATAATTATTTAAATCCATTAATTGAAATTGAAATAAAAAAACTGGGCGATGGAGAAATTCCGAATACATATTTGAAAACGCGATAAAAAACTGCATTAAGTACAACTATTGGTACTCATGAGACAAAAATCATGTTGACCAGTGTTATCTAAAGATAGGAGTCACTAACTCAAGGGCCATTTTAAGGCTTGTAGTGGCATTAACATTTACCCTTTACCTCAAGTTAGGCCCACTGACTGTTTCAACGACGAATAATTTTTCTTGGAGCACAAGCCGAACGGTAAGGCACCATGCCTTTGTGCAGAACTGACTTGCTCTGGTTCCATATATCCCTACACTGAGTTAATAGTTTCTAACTCACTGGCACTATCGAACCCGTAGGTTCATGGCCGCGTGGACATAAACTCTCCATACATCCCTATCCCGAGCTAATGCTTTCCAATCATTCCCTGTATAATCTACTTCCCTCAAATCATAGTTAATGTTATTCTCCCACCTCATTCTTGGTCTACCAACTAGGTGTTTTCCCTCTGGCTTTCCTACAAGAAGCTTCCATGCAAGTCTTTCATTCCCCATATGTGCAATATGTCCTGCCCATCGCAGTCTACGAGACTTAACTGTTCTTATTATATCTGGCTTCCTATAAAGACCATGTAGTTCATTGTTATGTAGTTTTCTCCATTCACCTGTCTGTTCATCTCTCTTTGGTCCAAATATTTTCCTAAGTACTTTATTCTCGAATACTTATAATCTCCTTTCCTCCCTTAAAGTAAGAGACCATGTTTCGCACCCATATAATATAACTGGTAGAATAATAGTTTTATATATTTTCAGTTTAACGTTTTTTGAAAGGAGTTGGGACATCAAGAGTCTCTGTAATGCATAATAGCACGCATTTCCAGAATTGAGCCTAATTTACTTGTGAATCTCATTCCTATTTGTGATTATTGTTCCTACGTATTTGAATTCAGCTACTTCCTCAAAATTTCCCTCATTTGTCATTAGCTGTCCATTTCCATTATATAATGTGTTTCTACGTGTGACCATATATTTAGTTTTATTGATATTTACTTCCAGTTCTAATTTCTTAGTGTTACTCAATAGTGTGTGCGTGTTGTCCTTTAGTATCTCCTCGCTATCGGCCAATAGTACTATATCATCAGCATAAACTAACAGCTTATTAATTCCATTGAGTTGTAAGCCTTCCTCATTCCCTAAAGATTTAATGGCATGCTCTAGTACAAAATTAAATAGTAGAGGAGATAGTGAATCTCCTTGTTTCAACCCATTCTGGATTTCAAAAGTGTCCGAAAACTGTTTGCCTACACGCACCCTACTCTTTGTGCCATTTAGACACATTCGTATAAGTCTAACTAACTTTTTAGGAATTCCGAACTCCAACAGGATACTATATAACTTCTCCCTCTTAATTGAATCATATGCCTTTTTGAAGTCTACGTATAGTTGATGTACAGTCCAATTATATTCCCATTTCGTTTCTAAAATCTGTCTTATACTAAAAATCTGATCTGTTGTAGACCTGTTTCTTCTAAATGCACATTGATGATCTCCTAGAATGTCATCAATATAGGGAGTAAGTCTGCTTACTAATATATTTGTTAGAATTTTGTAGGAAGTTGAAAGTAATGAGATGCCCCTGTACTTTTCTAATCATTCCCTTTATAATTCACTTCCTCAAATCATGATTAGTTATTCTCCCACCTCACTCTTGGGTTACCTGCTGGGCGCTTTCCTTCTGGTAATAAATACATTTTTGTCCTTTTCTTTCATTTACAATTTGTGCTACATATACACCTGGATTTTCCCCATAGAGATTAAGGGACTTGATCATTGTTGTGTAGTTGCCTGCCTATTCATCCCTTTCTGGCCTATAATTTTCCAAAGTAGGCTTACTTTATTCTCAAATAATTGTAAAATTGTCTTCTCTCTTAAGGCAAGAGACAGTATTTCGCATCCATATAGGCCTTAAAAAACTGTAAGGATCGCCGTTTTATATATTTTTATGCTTTTTGAGAGAATTTGGGATGACAGGACTCCCTGTAAAGCTAATAGCATGCCGTTCCTTTTGTTTGAGAGAATTTGGGATGACAGGGTGAACGGTTTTAAAAATCTTGGTTTCAATTTATCATATGTTAAAATTGAAGATATTAATGATAAAATAAATAAATTTAATCTAATGTGTGGCACTATTAAAAGAACCCTTAAAACACAAGAAAAGAAACAAACACGAAATTTTGTGAAGTAATGGTTGTTCTTGTATTGATGTATGGATCAGAATCTTGGACGATCACTAAAAGACGAGAACAAAGATTGGAAGCAGTTGAGATTAGATTTTTAACAAATATATCAGGATATACCCTGCTGGATAATCAAAGAAATGAAGGTACAAGAAAGGAAGTAAATATTTTCAAACTTACAGATCGATTAATTAAATATACACCTGGAAAGAACATGTTGATAGAATGCCAGAAAAATATTTGCAAAATTATTGCTAAATTATAAACCACACGGAAGGACAAATGTTGGACGCCCACACAGAAGATGGTCTGAACAGTTTTAACAATTCTAGCTTTCATGAAACCAGAACGAGCCAACAGGCTTAATCCCTGGATGAAGAAGAAGAAGAAGGGTGTCGAAAATCCTAATAGCATGCATTTCCAGAGTTGACCGTATGTTTAATTTCTTTCTGTGCCACATTCCTGTTTTTATCTTTTCTATGTAATAGGATTCCGTATAATTTCTTGAAAATATCCCTAATTTGTAAAGTGTCTATTCCATTTTAATAATGAATTTCTAGTGTAACTATGTAATTAGTTGTATTGTTTTTTTTTAGTATTTCCTCGTTATCTCCTAATATATGTAAACAGCATACTGTTTATTGCTATTGAATTGTCCTCTAAGATTTGATTGCATGCTCTAGTACAAAATTGAATAGCATAGGAGTTCTTGCATCTCCTTGTTTTATCTCATTATGGATTTCAAAATATCTGATATTTTTGTCTATTCTTAGGTAATTTCATCTTCTGAAATAATTATTATTTAAGTATAATATAACATGAAGGAAGGTTTAATAATTCCAATAATTATCCCATAAATTGGCAATGTATATCATAGGATACATAAATTGATTTATTTATATAATATTTTTAATAAAACAGAAGAAACCCAACTAGAAGAAATCGCTTAAATGTGTGTCGAATTACACAATATACCTGATAATAAAAAAATACACAATATTTCGTTTTCACTGCGGTCCATCACATTTAAATAACTGACACGATAAATTAACGTTTTGCCAATTTAAGGGTTATACACTCAATAAAAGATAATAATGTGGTGCGTGGTATATAAATAATAATTATCTAATATATAAAAATGTTTGTTTGTTTTGTTTGTTCGTACTTTATGCGCGGCCATACCGTTGATCCGATTGTGATGGGGGCTTTTTTGCAAAATGTTCAGGAGATTTCCAGGATGAACATAGGTTATAAGAGAGTTGTGATACTCAACTCCTACATCCTTAAAAATCGCCCTTTGTAGTGGAATACGTGAAAAAAGTGGCTCTTTAGACGCTTAAATGGCTTACGCTGCCTAAACATAACAAATACACAAAATTAATGTACACAGAATTGAATATTTGAAAAAGCTCTACAAAAAATTCCGCGATAGAATATGTTTATCTCTTACGGATAACTCTCAATAACCATTTTTGTCTTTTATTGATGCCAAGAAGATCGAGACAAGTACGTAGATTCCTGTGCAAGCATAACAGCACATGGCGGGTGTTCTTTTACGGATAACTCACAATAATGCATTTTGTCTTTTAGCGCATTTATGCCAAAAAGATCGAGATAAGTAGATTCCCGAGCAACACCGGGTAATCAGTACGGGGAATCTTAAAATAATTATGATATACATTTATAATTATTTTTCATTCTACTTATTTAACTAATCATAAGAAGTACATTAATGTTTGTCTTTCAGCTCATTTATGCCAAGAAGTTCGGGATGAGTAGATTCCCGGACGACGCCGGGTAAACAGCACGGGGTATCTAAAAAAATTACGTTATACATTTTTCCTCTTACTTATTTAACTAAACATAAAACAAATTTATTTTCGTATTCCAGCTCATTTATGTTAAGAATATCGGGATAAGTAGATTCCCGGGCAACGCCGCTTAATCAGCACGGGGTATCTAAAAATATAAATTTATTATTATTTTTCCTTTTACTTATTCAACTAAACATAAAAGCATATTAATATTTTAATTTATTTAGGCGTAGCAGCGCACGCCGGGTATTAGCTAGTACATTATGTATGTATATAACTAGCTAATACCCGGCGTGCGCTGCTACGCCTAAATAAATTGAATATTAAAGGTTAATTAAATTGTATGCTGAGATGAACCAAACATGGCGGTTGATACTTTTTTATGTCGGATTTCTAATTGTCGAATTTCGCTTATTTTTGGATTATACGTACCTCGATTTATTTCAATAAGATGTGTTGAGATTCGTTGTGAAACATCGAATATTGTGACCGCTAGAGCGATTTTTAAATTTTAACTTCAGGTGAACTCCTACACTAATGGTTGTAGAGGGTTCATTTGTGAATCTAAACCATCCATGGACCCACTCACACACATAAAATTTCATCAAAATCGGTCCAGTCGTTTCGGATTTCAGGTAAATCACCACTTCTAATTGTCGGGTTTCGTTTATTTTTGGATAATAGCTACCTTGGTTTATTTTAATAGGGTATATTGAGTTTCGTTGTGATACGCCGTAAAATGTGACAGCTAGAGCGATTTTTAAATTTTCACTTCAGGTGAACTCCTACACTTAATGGTTTTAGAGGGTCCAATTATGAGTCTAGACCATCCAGGGACCCAATCAGACATAAACAAAAAAAAATCGAAGTCTCGGTCCAGTCGTTTAGGAGGAGTAGAATGACAAACACACGATCAGACGAATTGTATACGTATTGTATAATATACGTATTATCTACATTAATTAAAACGGAGACATTTATGTGGTTATGGATGTGTTTCAACTTACGAATTTTAGATAAGGATCCTAGTTAAACGAAACATGCTGAATTAATCTATCGTTTAGATGTGATACCCATAATCCAGCATTAAATTAAATGTATAGAATGAGGTAGCTTTAGACCTTATTTAGAGATTGCAGAAAACCCAACTGATAAAATTAGCCAACCGTATTTTGAAAATTTACATTTTGGTTCGATCCCCGGTCGGGGCAGTTTTTCTGGGTGAGGTTTTTATCGGGGTTTTTCCTCACCTGTAAGACAAATGTTAGGAAAACTTTAAGGCCCAAACGGTCCCCGAAATCATATGGCTATCATCTTCCTTATCATTATCATCATCACCATCATCATCGTTCACCGGTGTGGAAAGCAACGGGAAGCTACCACACCTACAATTCCCTAGTAAAGCTGCAAGCATAGCATGAAAATGCTATGATTGCAGTGAAGGACCTGCCTTCGGGTAGAATTACTATGGATGGATATAGCTCGATATTTGCTGAACTATTCTGTAAAGACAAAATTTTGTAAATATAGTTCGTTATTTCCTGTTAATCATCGAGTTTAATCGAACCACATTTTTATTTATTTTAATTCCTAAATATGTGATCTCACTACAAGATTTTATTGATTCTCCAGTATCCAAAATTAAATTTTGTTCTGGTTCACCAATTGATAAATATTTTGTTTTTTTCATGTTCAAATTTAATCCCCATTTTTTATATTCTTCTATTAATTTTCTAGCCATATATTCTAAATCTTCATACTTAAATCATTAACCAATTATAAATTCATAATATTTCAACAATTCCTATTTATAAAATATAAACAAGCTTAGCCCTATCTATTTTAAACTAAACTAACAAATTAATTAATAATTAAAAAATTAAAGAAAAGTTTTAAATTGAATTTTTTTCCCATAAAACTAATCTTGTGCAATTAACAATTGATCATCTGCAAAATGTAAGTTGTATAAAGTTTTGTTGTTTGAAATAGGAATTCCCATGCTTGAACATCTTCTCCTCCAATTCTTTAATATTTCATGTACATATATTTTTAACAGAGTCGGTGATAGACAACAACCTTGACGAAGGCCTTTATTTATCGTAAAACCATGTGGCAATTTACTGCCAATTTTAATTTTAGACATACAATTGTCATATAAATTTTGTATAGCTTTAATTATTATAGTCTTAATTCCCATACGTCTTAAAGCAATTCATAGTTTCTCTATAGGGACATTGTCGTATGCTTTCTCTAGATCTACAAATAGTAGGTGCAAAGGTTGTCCATATTTCATTTTCTTTTCTATTACCTGAGTAATGCAAAATAAGTTGTCGGTTGTGGAACGGCCTGCTCTAAATCCTGACGGTTCCTCTAATTCCTTATCACTATAGTTTTTTCAAAATAATATTTTAGTATACGTCCATAGAGTCAACTCATAGTACTTGTTACTGTTATACCTGATAGTATTCTTTTAGCAATATTAATATATTTAATTATTTATGTAAATAATATTAAGAATAACAAATATTTTTATTTGTTTTGTTTTAAATATTGTATAATCGTAAAATTAGTTTTCTATATCTCATTATTTTCCTGTTTTTATATACACTAGACAGGGACAATTTAATATGTCTTGCTTGTATACATTTTATTATTAGTTTTAGTCTTAATTTTAATTAATATTAACTGGTTGTATTATAGATCGTAATATGTATATTAGATATTATCTTTTGATCAAATTTTTACTTAGTGTTTAATATTAGAGTTAATTAAGATTGTTATATTCTTATGTAATATATGTTTGTCCTGGTGAGTGGAAGAGAAGGCCACATGGCCTTAACTCCACCAGGCTAAATAAATCTTAAATCTTCTATAATTTTCACATTGGTCTTTTTTTTTCCCCCTTTTTTATGGATTGTCGAAATGTATCCTAGTTTCCATTCTTCAGGAACTTTTTCACCATTCATAAATTTTGTTCAAATAAATGGTCGGATCCATGTTTTAATATTTCCGCTGGAATTCCTCCTGGACCACTAGCTCTTTTATTTTTTATTGATTGAACATTCATTTTAATATCCTCTATGTCCAATTGTATATGTTCATCTTCATTTATTTCTGGAATATTTTGAACGTTATCTAAATTGAATACCCTCTTTTCTGATAGTAACGTTTTAAAATAATTTTCCCATTCAGTCATAGGTATTGTTTGTACATTTGTTTGTCCACTTCTTTTATGTCTCAAATTTTTAAAAATTCTCCAAGATTCAGTACTTCGTTTTCCTCCAATACATGTTTGAATTTTTAAACAATTTTGTTCCCAGCTCTGATTTTTAGTTTCCGTAATTTTCTATCTAACTCTTGCTTGAGCTTCTTTATATTGTATTTTGTCTTTCTAATCTTTGGTATTCAACCACATTAAATATTTTTCTTTTTTGTTTGCTATTTCTTTTGCTAAGTCCTCATTCCAAAAATATTTTAATTTATTTATTTCTCTCTCTCTCTCTCTCTCTCTCTCTCTCTCTCTCTCTCTCTCTCTCTCTCTCTCTCTATATATATATATATATATATATATATATATATATATATATATATGATTTGTAAAACATTTAACTCAATTCATGTGGGTTACTATAAGGACTGCATATTGAGGTGTTATTTCTTGTGCTGTTGTCTAGATATAATATACATAATTGATATAGATAATACTATATACAAATATTATGCAACATGAATACAATATGGCGACTTTTCTGAAAAATTCACATTGAGATCTGTTTAAAAGTATTCAAAGGATAATATATTTTGTTATTACACGCTTTATATTAGCTTGACCTGTATCTATCTATCTATCTATGTAACGGAATCTTTCAACGCGATTTTCACCTACTTAAAATCATTGGATCGACTTGAAACTTTGTATACATGTAAAAGACCCGTGACAATACATTCATTTCATATTTTGTTTCTAAAATCATGGCCAGAATCATCAGAAAATCAAAAAAAGTGTCTTTGTATTTATGTAACGGAATTTTTGAACACGATTTTCACCCACTTAGAAACATTAGATCGAATTGAAACTTTGTATACACGTAAAGGACCCGTGACAATGCAATAATTTAATATTTATTTTTTAAAATCCTGGCCAGAATCATCAGAAAATTAAAAAAAGTGTCTTTGTATCTATGTAACGGAATCTTTGAACACGATTTTCACCCACTTTGAAACATTGGATCGACTTGAAACTTTGTATACGTGTAGAGGACCCGTGACAATACAATTATTTCATATTTTGTTTCTAAAATCCTGGCCAGAATCATCAGAAAATCAAAAAAATGAAAACTGGTATAATAGGTTGCGGACTTGTCGACTTTGTAGTCAATCGGTGTAAGAGCTCAGTTGGTAGAGCGGTGAACTGTTAGTGGTATATAATTTAAGTAATCCATAGTTCGCTAGTTCAAATCCGGCTGGGAGGTTTTTTTTAGAAGAGTATTACTTTTAGCTCATACTATAATAGTATCGAATTTAAAGATATTTACATTTTTATCTTATTCTGTAAAATATTAAAACTAAAAAATAAAAAATAGTTTTAAAAAACTAAAACGACACGCTTTATTAGAAAACCGAACTAAAAAAATGAAAAATAATTTTAATTCCCAACACGCTTGGGATAAATAATTTTACCATCAAAAGCGTGGGGTGCTTTTTATGATTTGTACATTTTATTCTTAGAGACTTTAGTTTTACCAATATCTGTTTATTATCAAATATATTAATTGATAAAGAGCACCCCGCGCTTTTGATGGTAAAATTATTTATCCCAAGCATGTTGGAAATTAAAATTATTTTTCATTTTTTTAGTTCGGTTTTCTAATAAAGCGTGTTGTTTTAGTTTTTTTAAACTATTATTTATTGAGATATAATTTTTAATATGAGGAAATGGACAGGCTTATTACTACATAATACAATTTTACAGCAAATTCAAAGGAACCCGTTTATGAGATTCCATTAAAATAATATTCTCCGCAAACTATATCACAGTTGCATAATACTAACAATAAAGGGCGAAGTTCGAATAACAAAACAACGAATTTATATTTTGAATGGATTAATCGGTATAGTAAATGGGGTCTCAAAAAATATTGAAACTCTTTTCTGTAAGATATTCCATTAGGGAAGATCAGTAAAAAATAGTCATTTTCAATAAGAGTTGTAAAATCCATATCGTGAAATGAAGATGAAAACTGTTAAACAATACTTCCTAGAGATAATTTAAGAAGTACGTGAATTAATGCAAATAGACTATTTAATTATTATTACCACTATTATTATTAAGGCGGCTCCGTGGCGCAAGCGGTTACACGCTCGCCTCTTACCGCCGGGGTCCCGATATAGAGTCTAGGTCACTCCATGTGGGTTTCGTGGTGGACGAAACAGAACTTGGGCAGGTTTTTTCGGGGTTTTCTCCCGTTTTCCCCTGCCACAATTTCATTCCATCATCTCTTCATACTCATCCATTTCGTTTATCTATTCCTGTGGTGATGCGTCAGACGTGCTAGGCCGATGTTATTCACAAACCTTTATAACCATCCATAGTAATTCTCCCCGAAGGCAGGTCCTTTCACTGCAATCATAGCATTTTCATGCTGTGCTTGCAGCTTTACTAGGGAATTATAGGTGTGGTAGCTTCCCGTTGCTTTCCACACCGGTGAAGGATGATGATAATGATAAGGATGATGATGATTATGGCCATATGATTTCGGGGACCGTTTGGGCCTTAAAGTTTTCCTGACATTTGTCTTACAGGTCAGGAAAAACCCCGATAAAAACCTCGCCCAGAAAAACTGTCCCGACCGGGGATCGAACCCGGGCCCGCTGCGTGACAAGGCAGCACGCTACCTTTAGACCACAGCGGTGGACAGACCTTTATATAAGGGGCTTCATTTCTTCTCAACCCCGACCCGACCCGAGTTGGACATGAGTTGAGGATATTATTTATTACTATTATTATTAATGTCCACCATGGTCTCGAGGTAGCGTGCTGCCTTGTCACGCAGCGGGCCCGGTTTCGATCCCCGGTCGGGGCAGTTTTTCTGGGTGAGATTTTTATCGCGGTTTTTCCTCACCTGTAAGACAAATGTCAGCATAACTTTAAAGCCCAAAAGGTCCCCGAAATCAATCCTTCACGGTGTGGAAAGCAACGGGAAGCTACCACACCTACAATTCCCTAGTAAAGCTGCAAGCATTTCATGAAAATGCTGTGATTGCAGTGAAGGACCTGCCCTCGGGCAGAATTACTATGGATGGATTATTTATTAATAATAATATGAATTAAGGGAGTAATACAAGAGTTCCCTTGCGGATAATGAATTACCACTAAGGGTCCAAGTTAACAGACATAAGAACACTATCCTCTTCAATTCTTTTGTTTGTAGTTATTTCAAAATCTGTTACTGAAATATTATTTTCATTTTATAATTCAATAATTTCTAGAATAGTCATATGAACCCCCTGTTGATAAAAAGAGGTGCAGCCTCTCTTCATTGATGACTTGCTAGAGTTATAGAAATTTTAAAACAAATATGAAATTATCATTAAAGATGGAAGAGTAATCTGTGAATACAGAGGAAGGTACTTTAATATTGTTGACAACTTAAAAAATGTCTTAATGTCATGTAGCCTATATTTTATAAAGATCAGTATCTAACAATCATTATAATTGCCATAACTTTCCAGCTTAAAATTGTCTCCTTTAAGTTTTTTTTTTGTGAAGCTGAAATAAAATAATACAGTAGTAGTTCATCATCATCAGCATCAAGGATTAGACCTTAAGGTCTATTCCGATCTCTTGCTAGGATTGGTCCGCCCATCTTTTACTGGTCTTCCTACATTTCTTCATCCTAATGGTTTGTAATGAAGAATCTGTTTTTGGAATTCTATTGTTATCCATTCTATTGATGTGGTCCATCCATTCATCTCTGTATTGTGCAATTCTATATACTAGTTTGAAAATATTTAGTTCTCTTCGTATATTTTAATTTCGTTTTCGATCACAGTAGTAGTTGTGTATGGTTTTGCATGTGCTAAAAATAGGTTATCATTATCTTCTAATATATCAAAATGAATGTTGTTTGTTAGTACTTTATGAGCGGCCATACATTGTTCCGATTGTGATGGGGCTTTTCGCAAAATGATCAGGAGATTCCCGGGATGAACATAGGCTATAAGAGAGTTGTGATACTCAATTTCTACACCCTTAAAAATCGCCCTTTCTAGTGTAAAACGTGAAAAAAGTAGCTCTTTGGACGCTTAAATGGCTTACGCTGCCTAAACCATAACAAATACACAAAATTAATGTACACAGAATTGAGTCTCAAAAAGCTCTACGAAAAAGTCCGCGACGAATATGCTTATCTCTTACGGAAAACTCACAATAACCATTTTTGTCTTTCATTTATGCCAAGAAGATCGAGACAAGTACCTAGATTCCTGTGCAAGCATAGCAGCACATGGCGGGTATTCTTTTACGGATAACTCACAATAACGAATTTTGTCTTTTAGCTCATTTATGCCAAGATGATCGAGGTAAGTAGATTCCCGGGCAACGCCGGGTAAACAGCACGGGGTATCTAAAAAATATAAATTTATAATTTTAATTTATTTTATTTATTCAACTAAACATAAAAGCACATTAATTTTCATTTATTTAGGCGTAGCAGCGCACGCCGGGTATTAGCTAGTATGAAATATATTTCACTCTATTTTTTTCTCTTTCTCCCTCATCCCTACCCTTTCCTTCTTTTATCCTCTTAGCCTTTCGCTTATGCAGAAAACTAACGAACTCACGAGTAAATAAGATTTGCGAAGAACCGAATAAAATAGGAACATTAGAATTTAATCTAAGATTATCACTCGAATGAGATTTGTATATAATTTCTGTGAGGATGTAGGCCTAAACGTGTGAATAATTTTGAAAACGAACAGAATGAATTGATTTGAGATAAAATTCAATGGATAGAGAAATTCTCACGAGACATTTAACATCGTGGTGAACGATTTGAAGATCTGTCAGATTAGGAGGTTTCAGGGAGTGTGCCAATTGTTGGAGAGATGAAAATCTATAGTATAAATTCTATGCTATAAGCGTAAAGCGGTCAAAAATATCTCATTCGTGGGAAATGTCATTGGCTTGTTTCATATAAATCTATCAGAATGAAAGAGAGTGGAAGCAATAAAAGTTCGCAAATTCCAAGTATGTATTCCTCGTGACTATTTAACTCATGTCCCAAATGGGAGTCAATGACCAATCACGTTTCAATGAATTTTGATTTACAACCAATCACAGTTGTGTTTCGCCTAGAATTTACCAACTAAAGTTTATATAAAGAATGTACCTCCTTTTTAACATTCTGAATAGGGCATACCATTATTTTGCAGGGACTTACCATCCAAGAAATACGGATACCATGATTGCTACGTAATATATAGGTCAGGAATATCAGCAGAAAGCGAAATGCGATAGATAATATTAATACAGTGATAACAATTGATTATACCACAAAAAAAAAACAGTTTGCCCATTTTCTTAAACGAATTATTTTCCAGCGAAATGACGTTGCCAGAAAAGAAAAAACATAAATATAATTGACATATTTACATCATTAGGCATCCAAAGTAATTAATACCTATAACGTTGGTTATAAATTTCTCCACTAGGGTGCATTCTTACAACATTGCGATCCTTTGGCAATAAATAATATTATGATCTGGTTGCAGTGACGAACAAAAGAAGCAAATGAAGCGTACCAATCGTTTCTCATTTGTTTTCAAATATCGCCGTTTACATTAAATATATAAATATTTTAAAATAACTATAGTTAAATAATGATTTGTGAGTAAACAGCTTAACTTTATTCGTTAAATAGTCCTAACAAATACCACTCTTGATTTCCAAATTCTCTAGAAAAACTCACTCCGCACTTTGTGAGTGGTGAATTTATCGTTAATTTGGAAATCACTCGTGACATTACTTATGATAAATATAATCAAAATGCCTTCTTGGTTCAAAAATTTAAAATTTGATCAGAAATAATTAGTTTTGAATAGAAGGTTATTCTTGAATTACTTTCACTGATAGTGAGTATTGGCCTGATTTTCACATAGTACTTTGGGAACATGTAATTAATCAACTTGTATTTAATTTTTCAATAAAACGCACAAAAGCGGGTGCTTTGTTACCAACTTAACCTGCGTAATATTGATAACAAATGTGTAGTTCTTCTCTTTTAATTTAATTTGTACTAAAACTATGGTATCGAAAAATATCAAAGGAAAAACATGTTCAACTTACATCACTTTCCCCTATGTAGGCATACTGTGTGAAATAAGGCCAGAAAAGTAGTAAACTAGTACGCCAAATTTTTTTTTTCCGTCTTATTCTACTTCAGGGGTTAGGGATATCTGCCTGTTCATTTCTCTATAAAAATTCTTTTTTTTTTTTGTACATTTTCGGGCCGAACTGTGTGTCATTTTGATTACACATCACAAGAAATTCATACTTAAAATCACCGCACTTATTTTACTTCCACTCTGTATATTTCATGACTTCAGCCTTTTTTTAGATTTACTTCTGTTCGCAGTTGGAATACTCATTTGTCCTATTTAAGCTGTTTTAAAATTGTCATTTCTTGTGTGGAAAAATTAATCTTTAATTGGCAAAGTATCCTATAGGCTGCATCAATTGGTTCCATGTATTTATTTATTTTTATTAGTATTACATTAATGAAACAGAATGAAACGAACAAGTGAGAATAACAAATGTGTGTCGAATTACACAATAAACCTAATAATAGTAACAGTCATGCGTGATTTTGTTTTCAGTGCGATCTGTCACATTTATATAACTGGCACGAGAAATTATGAATTATTTGATATGTATTATATTGATATGTTCACATTTTAGCTTTGAATGCAAGATAAGTAAGGGCACGCCATTGAAAAGTTTTTTTTTTCTTTTTAATTTTTGTTACTTCAGGATTGTTTCTGTTATATACACAGGTATCTTCAACCAAAATATACAATTTTTTCTTCCACACTTCCCGGTCTTGCGTGTCTGCTTCTGTCATATTTATCTTCTTCATGTTGTTTTGAAATCCCTTTATCCACGTTGGCTTTGGTCCCTTTTTCTCATTATATGCACATACCATCTTAGTTGGATTTTTTCAATCTCTTGTACACTATCATTTTCTACATTCATGATTTCTCTTATTGTACTCCGTATTCGATTTTATTCTTGCCGATCTTCAAGTCCATTTCTGTGACTTAATTTATTTCTGTGTTTTTGCTTCAATGTCCATGTTTCCACACCATGTAATAAAATACTCTTCACATTTGTGTTATATATTAATAATTTAATAATTTTGATTATATTCCTACTCCATAAAATATAATTTAATATGCCAATAACTTTCTTTGCCTCTATTATTATTTTTTGATGTCAAATTCAGATGATCCATTTCTTCGAATTGTTGATCCCAAATACTTAAAATATTCCACTCTTTTAATCTATGTTCCATTTACTTCTAATTTCTCGGAAAGATATGTGCTCATATATTCTGTTTCATTATAATTAATTGCTAAACTCCATCTTGAGCATTCTTCCTCTACTTTCCAACCCAT
This sequence comes from Diploptera punctata, assembly GCA_030220185.1. NCBI lineage: Eukaryota > Metazoa > Arthropoda > Insecta > Blattodea > Blaberidae > Diploptera > Diploptera punctata. The sequence continues at coordinate 790,582 of JASPKZ010009369.1, read as the reverse complement.
ATAGTTTACATCTTCACATCCTGAAGAAACTACCACTTGATCATCTGCGAATAATAAGTTATGTATGTATTTGTTCTCGTTTAATTTTTATCTCATTGATTTACATTTATTTGACCATTCCTGTAATACAATACAATATCATTCCTGTAATACAATATGCTATGCTTTGCAGCTTTACTAGGGAATTATAGGTGTAGTAGCTTCCCATTGCTTTCCACACCGGTGAAGGATGATGATGACGATGATAATGAGAAGGATGACGATGATGGCCATATGATTTCGGGGACCGTTTGGGAATTAAAGTTTTCCTGACACTTGTCTTACAGGTGAGGAAAAACCCCGATAAAAACCTCACCCAGAAAAACTGCCACGAACGGGGATCGAACCCGGGCCCGCTGCGTGACAAGGCAGCACGCTACCTCGAGACCACAGCGGTGGACTCTATGTATTATGTAATATGTTAATTTTTCCAATTGAGTGATTCATTGCGTTGGATTTTTGCTTTAAGTCAAGAATCTATTAGGATGCCATTCCAGGTAAGTTCTAGTTAGTTCCCTTCGGGTAACGGTAATCGAGATTGTGGTTAACCATATGGTGAGACCGCAGAAGCGATAGCTTATATATGTGTAAATATTGAATATCGATCATCTGTATCTACATGCTGATCCTAGTAGTGTAGCGATGTAAATAATAATAATATTAATAATAATAATGTTAATGACACTATTGAACCCTTTGGTTCATGACACAATCTCACCATACATCCCTTTTCTGAACTAATGCTTGTCAATCATTCCCTGTATAATCTACTTTCTCAAATTATGATTAATGTTATTCTCCCACCTCATTATTGGTCCACCAACGGGCATTTTCCCTCTTATTTTCCTAAAAAAAGCTTCCATGCACGTCTTTCATTCCTCATTCGTGCCACATGTCCTGTCCATCGCAAGTCTACGAGACTTACTGTTATTATATCTGGCTTCCTAGAAAGGCCATGTAGTTCACTGTTATGTAGTCTTCTCCATTCACCTGTATGTTCATCTCTCTTTGGTCCAAAAATTTTCCTAAGAACTTTATTCTCAAATACTCGTAATCTCCTTTCCTCCCTTAAAGTAAGAGTCCATGTTTCGCATGAATGTAATATAACTGGTAGAATAATAGTCTTATATATTTTCAGTGTAACGTTTTTTGAAAGCAGTTTGTACGTCAATAAACATAATACCAATAATAATATATTTACATCGCGACTGCAATTAAAAATATAGGAGGCCTACTACGCACGTTATATTGTTAGTAGGTCATATTTTGTTTAAAGACGTTCTTTAACACATCACTGAAATCTTTAGCGTCGCAATTCAAACCTGGGCGTAAAAGGGCCGATAAATGTTGTATAGAGACCTCTTCTTTCAATTTTGAGATTTTTTACGTGCCGTAATTTTACGACATGGAACCCAAAGCTTTATTACTTCTCTTCCTAAAAAAAGACATACATAGGTTTTTTACATCTTTAATTCTGCGAAACTCGATTTCTCACGCTGGTTTATTTAAATGTGTAAGACTACAGTGAAAACAATCATGCATTACCATAAATTATTATTGCATATTGTTGTATAATTTGATACAAATTTAAGTGATTTATACTGATTCATTTCCCCATTGTTTTATTATTATTATTATTATTATTATTATTATTATTATTATTATTATTATTATTATTATTACTGTCACATATGGAGCTGAAGTTTGGAAATTCAACAAAAACATAGAAAAAAATGTCAATGGAAATGGATTTCATAAGGAGAACAGCAAGATGTTCAAGATTAGAAAAAAAAAAAAAAAGAAATACTGTCATACGAGAAAAAATAACGAATATTAGATATTCAATAGTAGATTATATAAGATATAAGCAATTAAATTGGTATGGGCATGTACGACGAATGCAAGAAGAAAAGCTACCCAGAAAAACATTTTGTAATGGTGTCCACCTGGAAGGAGAAGGAAAGGAAGATCTCGAAATTCGTGGATGCAAGAAATTAATGGAATGAGAACAAGAGGACTGGAGGGCATGGAGTGGATGGATAGAGACGAGTGGAGAAAGAAAATAAAACTTTAGGAACCGAAAGATGTGTAAACGTTAAAAATCTGTATATAAATATTATTATTGTTATTATTATTATTATTATTATTATTATTAGTATTATTATTATGCCCATCGCTGTGGTCACGAGGTAGCGTGCTGCCTTGTTACGCAGTGGGCCCGGGTTCGATCCCCTCACGGGACAGTTTTTCTGGGTGAGGTTTTTTTATCGGGGTTTTCCTCACCTGTAAGACAAATGTCAGGAAAACTTTAAGGCCCAAACAGTCCCCGAAATCATATGGCCATCGCAATCATCATCATTCATATTCATCTTATCATCATCATCATCCTTCACCGGTGTGGAAAGCAACGGGAAGCTACCACACCTATAATTCCCTAGTAAAGCTGCAAAGCATAAAGATGCTATGATTGCAGTGAAAGACCTGCCTTCGAGGAGAACTACTATGCATGGATTATTATTATTATTATTAATAATATTATTATTATTATTATTATTATTATTATTATTATTATTATTATTATTATTATTATTATTATTATTATTATTATTATTATTATTATTATTATTATTATTATTATTATTATTATAAAAGGTTAAAAATCCATCAACCTCGACCAAGTTTGAACCCGCTAACTTCGAAACCAGACGGGAGTAGAGTGCCATGTCGTTATTTAATTGAAATAAACCTAGAGTTTAATAACATTGATTTCCCTTTTAATATTCAAACTTTTTTTTTTGTGGGTGTACCACCATGCGATCGAAACTAACTACAAAACCTTCCCTTTCTCTTCCCCTGAAGCCTAAGTGGAATATGGAAAAAGGAAAAAAGTTAGAGAACTTTAATTAAGGGAAATTTGTGAATGTTTGTTGCAAACTGATGGTCTATAAGCCCATAGTCATATATGTATTTTTTTAAATTTTTGTTGATTACTAAGATTGGTTGGAGAAAACCCTCAATGATGAGGAAAATTCTCAAAATTAATGGATGAAAAAAGTTGACATTTACATTGATATCTCGATGACTCATTGACCTAAAATTGACGTGAATTAACTTCCAGTCAACGTATTTAAAATGCTATATAGCATTATATCTAACATATATTAGATTTATACGTGTCTTCAAAATTATATGACAATTGCCTTTTTTAGGTTGATATCGTTCAGAATTGTAATGAAATTAATATATTTCAGAATCTTTATTATATTTTAAAACCATTATTAAACAATATCTTCATAAAGAAAATGTTTGTCCGTCGCGTCGTCTGTGAAGGATTGAGAATTACGAACTCGGTGTCTCATATTTCATCAACTTTTTTCTCTTTCCTTAGTTCTATATTTATTATCCTCACTACACTTCATATCCAGTTTCGTGATTTCGCTGACATTCTCCTTCCTCTTCCTTTCTGTTTGTCGTTTACTTCCCCTCCACCACTTCCTATTCATATGATGGGATCTCCAACCCCCACCTCTTGATCTCTTTTGTGATGCTCTTCATCATCATCCTGTTCTTTTGTCTTCTCTTCCTCTTTCATATTGCTTTCCGGTAAAGTAGCCTAGTTGTCGTAGGTCAATGTAGCGAAAACCGTGGCCCGCGTGTCTAAATTACGTTCAAATCACCGTATCGTTTCTCTACATTGGTTGAACAGATGCTTGCACCATAATGACGCGTAAAATGTGACATAATGATGCGAGGAGTGCATACGTATTGTAGCTTATAAAGTCTTACCAGAGTTTCAATCTAGTCAATATACTTGGTCTATAGTATCACGTCTCTCTTTTACATTTATAGGCAATGTATTATAAATTAAAAATCACGGTTCATCTTAAATAATAGTATATTACGATGTGAGGTTAGGAAGTGGTTTTTACAGAATCGCGAAAATGTTTAAAAACCGAGCGATAGCGACGTTTTTAATTTCCGAGATTCTGTAAATCACTTCACAAACGTGCGTTGTACATTATTTTTTTGCGCGATGGTGTTTTCAAAATAATAAATAATAGTAAAATAATAACATCTTTGTTGGAAATATTTACGTTCATTATAAACAATTGACTAACGTTAACAGTGTGGACAATGTTTATTAGTTGAGACTAAAGCAGGCCGTGACACCAATGTTATAAAATGGCGGCAAGTACACATTTATTATGATGATCTTGAAGATTTTCGGGCTGTAGGCCCTGGTCGTGAGACTTGTAGTTCCCCGACGTTTTGCCAGAGACTGGGTCTGGCATCCTCAAGGGTTATCTTGAGACCTCATGACCACGGCCTACAGCCCGAAAATCTTCTTCAAGATCATCATAGAAACTCCGGCCGTGAAATTCTACGTCAATACATACGTATTTATTGTTTTAGATTGTTTCAAATAAAGTTTAGTTAATTTAAAATGCTGTAATTTGTTTCGTATAATGTATATTAACACTACCTTTTGGATATTTTTTGTATATACATTGTACGTAGTATACATAAAGGGCAGTGGTTTTACTTTCCACACGATGTTTGTAATATATAATATTACAGTATAGTTATTTAGGTTGGCAACCCCGAAATGTGGGAAGTTGAACTTTCAATCATGATCGCCATTGCTGTATGACAAAACGCACTATCGCACAAAAAATATAATTAACTTATATCTATGTATCGCGCCGTAGCCGAGTGGTTAAGGCAAGATGACTCTGCGCAGAGCTAGGGACTTGCATTGGTTCGAGTCTCTATGGGGAAGGAATTTCGGCTAGTATGGGACGGGAGCCCACCCAGCATCGTGAAGAATGTGGGTTGCTACTCCAGGTTGAGAAAACCAGCTGTTACGGCTGGGGTACCACATGTCACCCCTACACTGGCAGAATGATCCACTGCCTCTGTGATTAACACATGTAGATGTGATGCCAGCAGCCGGCTGGTAAGCCACGGGCCTTCTAGGCATTTCGCGCCATGGATTTTAACTTTCCTCAGAGATGAGTGCTATCTGAAACAGTGGAAAATATGACATATGAGAGTAATGTGTATTAATTATATTGGGATCTGTCGGTTTCTCGTATATAATAAAGGTTGGTCGTTTAAAGGACATGTGATTCGAATGCAAATTCTGGAATAAAAAGGATCCAGAGGAAATGTGAAACTCTTGTTGAAAGATGGCATAATCCAAAAAGTTGAATGTTTGATAGTGAGGAATTAAAAACAATTTAAAAAAGTTTACCAACGTATGATGAAGGAGTGGTGTAATTTGAGATGCAGGTCTGACCCTGAATCTCCCCGCTTTAGGGACTTATTTTTTTACCCTCTTCGGATTGTGTACATATATGTTTTGTGAGAAAAAGTATATTTAATAAATATGTTTTATAGATTTAGGTTTCGCCCATCAACTCTTTATTTCGCATGACAGATTCAGGGTAATAATGCTCCTTACCACGCCTTAACAAATGTATCTATAGCTAACTTGTGCGCTACCATTGCAGTAACATTTAATTCTTTATCTTACAATCTTAATAAGTATTGCAACAAAACAGATCATTCAAGACTGGTGCAGGGTTTTGAGCACATTATATTCAACACTAGCTAATACCCGGCGAGCGCTGCTACGCCTAAATAAATGAAAATTAATGTGCTTTTATGTTTAGTTGAATTAGTAAAAAAAAATAATTATAAATTTATATTTTAGATACCCGTGCTGATTACCCGGTGTTGCCCGGGAATCTACTTATCACGATCTTGACATAAATGAGCTGAAATACGAAAATTAATGTGTTTTATGTTTAGTTAAATAAGTGGAAGAAAAATTTAATATCGTAATTATTTTTAGATACCCCGTGCTGTTTACCCCGGCGTTGTCCGGAAATCTATTCATCCCGATCTTCTTGGCATAAATGAGCTGAAAGACAAAAATTAATGTTCTTCTTATGATTAGTTGAATAAATAAAATGAGAAATAATTATAAATGTATATCGTAATTATTTTAAGATTCCCCATGCTGATTACCCGGTGTTGCCCGGGAATCTACTTATCTCTATCATTCTTCGCATAAATGAGCTAAAATACAAAATTCGTCATTGTGAGTTATCCGTAAAAGAATACCCATCGAGTGCTGCTATTCTTGCATAGGAATCTATGTACTTGTCTCGATCTTATTGCCATCAATGAAAGACAAAAATGGTTATTGTGAGTCATCCGTAAGAGATAAACATATGCTGTCGGGGACTTTTTGTAGAGCTTTTTGAGATATTCAATTCTGTGTACATTAATTTTGTGTATTTCTTATGATTTAGGCAGCGTAAGCCATTTACGCGTCCAAAGAGCTACTTTTTCACGTTTTCCACTACAAAAGGCGATTTTTAAGGGAGTAAGAGTTGAGTATCACAATTCTCTTATAGCCTATGTCCATCCCGGAAATCTCCTGAACATTTTGAAAAACTCCATCACAATCGGATCAACGGTATGGCCGCGCAAAAAGTACAAACAAACAAACAAACAAACGTTAATTTTTATATATAAGATTGACAAAACATTGAATTTTTCATATTTTCTCATTGGGACCACCAACACCAAGTCTTATTGTTCTACTGAATAACAAACATTTCAGTTACGATATTTTGCATTAACATGATCACAACTAATAAGTCTGTGACTATAATTTAATTTCCTATATATTCTTTGAGACATTGAAAATTCAGGCCCTACAAAGCAATCGAAATAAAATAGATTAAAATTAATGAATCATAATCGGGTAGTGTATTATTTACGATGTATATTCAACAGTATAAAAATTAAATTTTTAAACTATTGTTTAGCTTTTTGTTTTTGAAGTAATTCAAAATTATATTACAAAACGAGAAGATTTATTAAACATTAAGGGGGTCATGGCATATTGAAAATTAAATTGAATGTATTATATTGGAACTTGCATGTTAAAATTGCAAGTTAGTGCTATAATAAAATCACTTTACTTACTATATACACTTACGTTTACGTACCAGCTATAGTATCATATCAAAGTTTGATGAATGATCTATGTACGCGCATTTAAAAACATTTTTTTTTTGCAGGAATGAGTTGGTGAGAATTCCAACCCTTATTCTTCTTCTTCTTCTCCTTCTTCTTCTTCTTCTTCTTCTTCGTCGGCTTTCCCCCACTTATAGGTTTGCCGTCTTCAGTTTCCAACCCTTATTCTAATTATATTATTTGATATGTAAATACATTCTTAGAGTTGACCTTCTCTAAAGATATAAAGGATCCCGTAAGAAGTTTTTGACGTGGGAAAAGTATGTACGTTCTTTCATTTTTATTTGTTTAATGTATATTTCAAATTGTTAGGCCTAAATTAGATTTTACTCTTTCATACATGTATTAGCTGATACTATAATTTATGTTACATTGAAACCAAGAACTAACTAACTCACTGGCACTATCGAACCCGTAGGTTCATGGCCGTGCGGACATAAGCTCTCCATACATCCCTATCCTGAACTAAACTATTTAAACCAAGAAAGAAGAAACAATTACTTATTTGTTGGTTTTACGACCCTCTGAGTCTAGCCATAGCCTCTCCTTTGTTAGGAGGTTCTAGACCAAGCTAATTTAGTTATGCTTATTTCCCTACAGATGACATGATTGGTATGTGGTCAGCATACCGGCCCAATGAGACATCTAGTAGGCAACTAAGGTATTACTTAGATGATGAAGGTCGGTAAATTTTGCTAAGACACTCAGAGGCTTTTCTTTTTCAGGCTTAAGAACTTTTACGAGCCTGAAAATCTTAAGACTCAAGCAGGACCCACGACTTATAAAGTCCTTCCCGGAGGACTTGTTCATTGGATTTTTCCATTCTAAAAATCCATGGACCCCGGCCGAATTTGATCCGGCGACCCTCGGACTAGAGGTTAGACCACCTCGACTCCGAAATTACTGCATTGTAATTCTATTTGATTTTATTCCTATAGATGTATGTTGCCAGTGTTAAAGATATTTTCATATCCAGATCCAGTGACGAACTTGTGAAAGATAGCATCCAATTGATTGAATGTTGAAGTATAAAGACGACATGTGCTAATATTTTCATGTAGGCTACGTGCGAGCAGCCAGCCTATTTCAAACTATCTTTGCTTGTATTTGTTCTGAAGGCTTTAAACATTCATATTAGTCCTAGGAAAAGAGCGCATGGTTTCCTATAGAAATAAATAACAGTTTTTATTATTGTACTGTATTGTAAGCCCATGTTTTCCCTTAACAGAGATTTAGGCTCTCTCCCCCTACAGGGAAGAATTTGAACCATATTAATTTAGTTACACTTGTTTTCGTATAGATGTCATTTGAGTGGTCCGTGGTCAGCGTTCCGCCTCATACTGACATCTAGGAAACCAAGGTAGTACTAGGACGGGAAAATCGGTAAATTTTACTTAGAGCTTTTTCATTCAGGCTTAAGGATCTTTTACAAGCCTGAAATTTTTCAGACTCGGGACCCACGGCTTTAAAGTCCCTCCCGGAGAACTTGCTCCTTGGATTTTTCCATCCTAAAAAATCCATCGACCCCGGCCGGGTTTGAACCCGCGACCCTCGGGACCAGAGGCAAGGAGCATAACCAGTTGTCCACCGCGGCCGATTAACAGGTTTTAACTATTGTGAAAAAACAAAAGTATAGGCCTGTAGTCTCCTCAGTCTAACTTTGGTTATTAGATTTTAAAGATGGCGTACCGTTATAGACAATTGTATCGTCTTGTTACTGTTACTTCAGAGAATATAAGGTTAAAAACATGCAGTCCATAAAAAGAACCTTAGGTCGGAAAACAAGGAAAGATACGAAACTTAAATTATATAAAACAATGGCTGTTCCTTTGTTGTTGTATGAAAAAACAAGAGCGGATAGAATAAGGAATGAAACTATACGAGAGTAATTAAATATATATAAAATTGAAGATAAAATCAGCGAAAATAATAAGAAATGGACAGAACACTTAATGAGAATGAACAACGAAAGAATACCAAAAAGAACCTTCCTGTATAATCCCAGAGGAACACGAGATGTTGGCCGACCACGTAGAAGATGGACTCCACTTTTAACTTCGCCGGAACAGGCTGCATAGCCTAAACCTTGTAGTAGAAGAAGAAGAAGAAGAAGAAGAAGAAGAAGAAGAAGAAACATGCAGTAAACACAATACATATTATAATATTATCATATTGTGAAAAGAAAAAAAATATTGTGTTAACCAGGAATCGAATCGTGGACCTCTAGTTCTCCAGACTAGTGTGCAGCCCACTACACCATTCCATTCGTTGGCGATGGCAGTGTCATCTACCTGACAGCGGACGAAACGAGAATTATAGAGTTGTATATGTGGAAAGAATTGTTAGTGTTTGCGCCAGGTGTGGAATGATGTAGTGGGCTGCACACTAGTCTGGAGAACTAGAGGTCCACGGTTCGATTCCTGGTTCACACATTAATTTTTATTTTCACAATATCATTATAATATTATAATATGATCCATTATTGGAACTGTGGTTCAAATAACAGTATTGGAAAATGTTAAATAACACAATACATAATTCAGTTAACATAAATTATTTTTACATTTATATAATTTCGTATATAAACTTCGACTTTATTTAAAATATGATATAATGATAACACTGAGCAATACAAAATAAACTTTTTTTTTGTCTCGGAAAGAAATATATGTGATTCTGATAGTTTTTTTTTTCTCCTGAATTCAAATATGATATCGGTTTTTCTCCAAGGTTTCCGAGACATTCCATCCTTTTAGCCGGGAACCAAGCATTTCAGACTGGCTTTAGGATAACTTTAAATCTCCTATGAGATCGTTAAGATCTGCTTGAGTCAATAAATGAGGCTCAGATGAACAGCTTTGTTCAAAAGTTGTATCACCAAAATCTGTTTCTTCTTCTTCCTTACTTCCATCAGAATCTGAGCTCTCTTCATCTAATGTCACATGTTCTGGAGGCTTTGGTATGGGCAATTCTTCGCAGTGTAGAACTGGTCTCATTGCAGATTGAAAGTCAGGGTACACCACTGTATGTTTTGATTTTGACGTAATCTCTTTAATGTTTGTTTTATTAAAAAATAATTATTTAAATCCATTAATTGAAATTGATATAAAAAAACTGTGGGTGATGGAGAAATTCCGAATACATATTTGAAAATACGATAAAAAACTGTATTAAGTACAACTATTGGTATTCATGAGACAAAAATCATGTTGACCAGTGTAATTTGAGAAATTCTAGCAATTTGAGAATACTTACAGCTAAAATCATTTAAAAGGCACTTATAATCGCAATGATTAACACCAGCAACACAGGAATTAATGTTCTCGAATATGAAATAAACTTATAGATAGAAAATTTAATGATTTTAATTTAATACGTAATTTGAACAAGTAATAATGAAACAAATTTGATGTTGCATTTTAGGGATCAAAGCTAGTCAGATTAGAATTCACAACCCTAAGAAAAATGATATGGGGGATGGAATTGTCGTTCTCATGCCAACTGGTAACTTTTGTCGCATCTAAAATTGTAATGCTCTTTTGTCATCAAAGAAAAAACTTGATAACTGGTTCTGAAGTTGGTGTCCAGAGGTATTTTTGCTTGAGTGACTTTCTGTAATGATATTCCGTTATAAAGTGCAGGCCACATTAATAATTCATGGCGATTTGCTCAACATTCTTCTCATCTAAGAGCAGATTAAAACCGTTGCAGTGTCGGCCAACAATAGTACATCTCACCCCTCTCATGTTATTGTTGTTTATCCAGTTCATTAAATTCTTAATGCGCATGATGATGTAAATGCATTGTTAATAAACTAAACTATTGTAAATACATGAAAAACCGGTGTAGACCTGCTGTTGTCTTTTAAATTGATTAGATCTCTCTAAAATTTTATTCTGGAGACAGATTTTACTTTGTCTGGGGGTCTTTCCTATGAAATGCCATAATTTTAGTTTTGTTAATTGATATTTCCATACTAAATTTGGCAGCTATTTTTTTTTTGTAAATTATAAATTGATCGTTGCAAATCATTTTCGGAAAGTGCCAGAAGAGCTAAATCGTCTGCAAAAAGAATAGCATCGAGTTTGAGGTTCGTATTGATGGGTATATATCCCCGTTGTGTTTATAATAATATTAATAATAATAAATATTCAGTTTGATAGATAAAATAGAAGAATATAGGAGAAAATGGTATGAAAATGTCTGCAGAATGGATACCAGCAGATTGCCCGGGAAAAGTCTAAACTATCAACGAAGAGGAGGAAAAAGAGATCGGGGACGCCCACGAAAGAGGTGGACACAGCAGCTATAATACTTGGAGCCGGAACGAACCAAAAAGGTTTAGTCCTTGCAAGAAGAAGAACAATAACAAAGAAAGATGTATTTAAGTTTCGATCTGTTAGTAGTATGGTAATTGCTTCTGTTAGAACCAGTAGGTCCACGGCTGTGGTCTCAAGGTAGCGTGCTGCCTTGTCACGCAACTGGCCCGGGTTCGATTCCCGTCGGGACAGGCTCCAGGGTAAGGTTTTTTCCAGGGGTTTTCCTCGCCTATAAGACAAATGTCAGGAAGCTAAGGGCCCAACGATCCCCGAGAATCATCCGATCTTCATCATTATTATCATCAACATCCTTTACCGGTGTGGGAAGCAACGGGAAGCTACCACACCTATAATTCCATAGTAAAGCTGCAAAGCATAATATGAAAATGCTATGATTGCAGTGAAAGACCTGCCCTAGGGCAGAATTAGGGCCTACTATGGATGGATGGAGAACCAGTAGTGAAAGTAATAGTACCAAATTTGCAAGTTTTCGTGTTTATTTATAAGCGATGAATAGGTGAAATAACTGGACTTTTTGACCTTAGGTTCCATGGGAAACCGTACTCTTCTTATAAACTTCAACCTTTTGTTGCATTATCAGTTTGTAAAAGTATAATTCGTGTATTCTTTATCACTAAATGTTCTTTTTATCAGTCAAAATGTGTTTATGCTGAGCGTTCTGGCGTTTTTAATCTAAATATCGCATTTATGCGTTAAAGGGCGCCTCACATACATAAATGTATACTGATAACGTTATAAGAACCTGGCGTTGTTTGTGATTTTGTAAACTGGTTGGTGATGAAACGCAGTAAAATATTTGTTTTGGTGTCCCCTACAACCTCCCAGAGTTTGTCGGTTTAAATAATTTTCAGCCTGTAGATCTACAATTAGTTTTATTCAAATAAATATAGACACAGTAATATAATGTACGGTTAAAAACTATAATATAGTTACCTTGTAGGTCCGTCTCCTCAACTTAAGTTCTTTTAAAACTCTGTAGGCCTTTCGGGACTAGTCCCATAGAGACTACATTCCAATGAGAATAAATATACTGAAGTAAATCGCAATCCTAAGAGAAATCAACAGCAACCTGATTCTCAATGAATACACACCTAATCCACACAATCCTCTGTACAAAATTCTCACAACCAAGTCAGTGCTTCAACAAGGGTCAACAAGAACGGACCTAATGCATTCTGCTGATGATGGGACTAGTCCCGAAAGGCCTACAGAGTTTTAAAAGAACTTAAGTTGAGGAGACGGACCTACAAGGTAACTATATTATAGTTTTTAACCGTACATTATATTACTGTGAACTAATACCTCAACGGAAAATCACCATGAATTTTACTAGTATAAATATAGACAATTATTTTGCAGTAATCAGCGTTCGAATTATTTTTTATGAAGGAAAACTACTGTGGAATTTGCTGAACCAGACTTGTCTTCTGATATCAGTCTATTTGTTTGATTTACTATCTAGTAATTCTATTACAAAAACTAATATTGATTCAAGGGGATGATTCCCCTACATTAGGGAATTATGTCAATAATATAATGGTTCACCGCTGTGATAACGTGTGAATGTGAGGCCAGAAGCCGACTGGTAGTCCAAGACTTGTTCGAGCCATGGAGTTTTAATTTAGTTTATCGCATTTCATATCGTTAGGTTCTTTAATGTGTCAGACACATCTGGGTGACATGGAACCAACTACTCTGTCCATGCACTTTCACTTTCTCAACTTATCTTCACTCGATCATTTCCACCGACCTTAGGCGGTTTTGAATCCACGAATCAGGAAAGATCCCGATATAACTGTGTCCAACTGCTAGAGTTAATTTTTTAAATTCTAATTCCACATGATGAAACACATAAACTAATGTGTTTATGTATCATAATAATTCATTAATAAAACTATGCCAGTTTAGTTATATTTTATAGTCTGTTTTATAAAGAATGCCGTTTCGTACATTCTCTAAAATATGTTGTTATATGATTGAATGAGTCCACCGCTGTGGTCTCGAGGTAGCGTGTTGCTTTTGTCATGCAGCGGGCCCGGATTCGATTTCCGGTCGGGACAGGCTGGCTCCTGGGTGAGGTTTTCCTAGGGATTTTTCCTCACCTATAAGACAAATGTCAGGAAGGTTAGGGCTCAACGGTCTCCGAAAATCATCCGGCCATCATCATCATCCTTATCATCCTTCACTGGTGTGGAAAGAAACGGGAAGCTACCACACCTATAATTCCCTAGTAAAGCTGCAAAGCATAGCATGAAAATGTTATGATTGCAGTGAAAGACCTGCTCTCGGGCAGAATTACTATGCAATGGAATGATTGAATGTAATGTGCAATATATAATTATAATGTAATATAAAGTAATATTCATATTCTACGGATATAAGAATAATAACTGCTGAACATTTCTTTCTTTTAAAAGAAATTTAAGTAGGCCTATCTTTTATTTTGTAATGGGTCTTTCGGCGATTTGATTGATAGTTTCTGACTTTTCTCTTCCCTTATAATGTAGCCTCGATTAATTTTAATTTTAGTTTAATTTTTATAAATATTCACTTATAATTATTATTTATTTCATGTTACGATCTTATGTATTTTTTTTTCTGTATATAACATTTTCACTTTTTTCTTTATACTGTATAATATTTTTCACTTGTTGAGTAGAAGCGAAGGGCTTGCGGATTTAACTCTGCCAGTTTAAATAAAATATTATTGTTACTTCTATGTGATAAACAAGATGGCAAACTATCTTCTTGGGAAAAGATCAACACTGGAGTAAGAAGGGATGTGGACTTTCACCGGTGCTTTTCATTATATATATGAATAGAATAATAAACGAATGGAGGAAAACAACGGGGATATATACCCATCAATAGGAACCTCATACTCGATGCTATTCTCTTTGCAGACGATAGCTCTCTTGGCTCTTTCCGAAGATGATTTGCAACGATTAATTTATAATTTACAAAAAAATAGCTGCCAAATTTAATATGGAAATATCAATTAACAAAACTAAACGTATGGCATTTCATGGGAAGGACCCCATACAAAGTAAAATCTGTCTCCAGAATAAAATTTTAGAGAGATCTAATCAATTTAAATATTTTGGATATTATCTCTCTATCTGGGATGAAAAGGATATCCCTGAAAAAATTACTAGTTATAATAAAAGTTTGGGAATTATTAATCAAGTTATGAAACCATCCCTTGTACAAAAAAACATCAGATTACATTTATATAACACTTTGGCTAGACCAGTGTTGACCTATGGTAGTGAAGCATGGACATTAAAAGTCGACATGAAAGCAGAATAACGGCTTGTGAAATGAGATTCATGCGCAAAACAGAACAGCGGGTTACACCAGATGGGATCGGAAAAGGAACACCGATATCTTAAAAGAATTGAAGACTACGCCAATTTTAGAATATATTAAACAGTACCAACTAAATTGGAAACACCATCTTGAAAGAATGAGTTCAAATCGCACCCCCAAATCGAAGATCTCTGGGCCGTCATATGAAACGCTGGAGGGAAAATTTTCTATAGAATCGTAACAGGCCTTGGCCTAATACTTGGAAGGAAGGAAGGAAGGAAGAAGAAGAATACTTCGATGTGGTAAAAATTACAGAGTATTATGTAACACAAAACTTTCATATAAATCTATGTATAAACAATGTAAGATTTAAGGAGCTAATACATTAAAAAAATCGGTATGTAGCTTATAGGAATAAAAAAGCTCGATCTATTTCACAAATTTAAGACTTTTTTAAAATATTATTAGTAAAGTAAACCCTCTTCTCGTGTCCGGCGAAAATTCAGGTCGAAGAATTAAATGAGATGAAGTCCATGTTATTGAAGGTCTATGATATACACGGATGCCGACTGATAAGACCTCCCGGCCATTACTGGGGCAGATGGAATATGACGAAATGCCTGACATGAGTATGGAGAAGTGATGGAGTGAAGTTTTTCGTAGGTAAAAATTGGAGAAACACCCAGGAAAAATGTGGCCTGTCTCCGATTCTTTCACCATACACCTCACATGGAGTGATCCAGACGCGATCTCGGGATGCAGAGGTGTCTAACCATTTGCACCACGTAGTCGCTAATATTTTAGTAGCTGTAGATTAAATATTTTGCATATTCATGTTTATTGTTACAATAATGCTATCACATTTAATCTTATGTAACGAAACACTCTTTTTAATAAGTTTCTCAACTTTCGCGATTCTCTGTGGTTTAACGGTTTACACGTCTAATTGGCTTCCAGAATTATGTGTTCGATTTATAGGTAGACATATTCTTTGAGCCCAAGATCTCGAATGGGGTTCTCTCATTTCTTCTTCTTCTTCTTCTTCCTCTACGCATGAAAGCTGGCAGGTCCGGGGTATGGTGACATCCTTCCATCGTAGTTGTGGTCTTCCTAAAGTCCTTTTCTGCTGAGGTGTCCAGTCACGTACATTTCGTGTGACGATTTATTATAAGGAGCTAGGAAATCCTTCTTATAAAACTGAAAATAAAGTTGAGGGATAAGTTAAGTTAACTGCATGCTGGCGAATAACAATATATTAGTCGACCTCGGATCTTTGGAAGTATCGTGCCTAAGGATTAGTTTTTTTTTTTTTTTGTAGATTTTACTTGGGGAAGCAAATGATTGGTACGGCCTCGAGAAGGATACAGATGCCGACTATGTATACCTCAATAAATCTCGAGTAATGCCACTGCGATTCTTTTAGCAGCTCTACCAGCAAGTACTAATCCCACGTTCTCGTCGTGCTCCCGGACTGCAGTCGTAATAGACTGTAGCTAACATGATGGGACACCTGGTCCTCCATGTCTGGGGGTTAGGCTGGCAACTTGACCCTGGAAAGAAGTATACCGCTACGTGCTTCAGTAAAATATGTCAGCCGGATGGATTTAAATATGACATACTTAAGCTGCGAAAACGTATCTTTGCTATTGGCGCATGGAATGTTCAAGGCTTGAATACTAAAGAAGAAGAAATTTTACTTGTATCAATTCTTTCTTATGCTTATTTCAGAATATTATTGATAGAGTTTCCATAACAGATGATGATGAATTTGCAATAGGACAGCATAGCGTCTTTGAGTTTTTATTTTTTTATTTCTGTGTTAGATTTTGGTTTAACGCCCAACGCCACTTGAAGTGGCAGAGGAGTTACTGACTGAAGAGGAAATTGCAGAGCAATATTGTTTTGTGTTTGCAGATGCGGAGGGGGGTGCTGATTGGCTCCTGGTGGGGGGTCTTCTGCTCCCTCGTCGTCGCCATTCACGGTGAGTGAGTCACTTTTATTACGATTTATGTATCTGTTACTCAATTGTCTCTCATCAGGCACAGATTACTGAGGTCTGCGGCTCTGCACACTATGGAACACGAACCCTCTCTCAATTAGTGGCCCGAAGGCTCTTCCCGCCAGTATAGATTATTACAAATCTGATTTTGACAGTTGGATATCAAATCCATGAGAATAACATTTTAAAATATGCAGTTGTGTCATCTAATTATATTGTGCTGAATTGAATTGTGATTGATTATAATTTTAGCCCAAGGGACCACTTACAATCAGAGGGGATCATGAGTGTATTCTCTGCCCTTATTTTTTCTGATGAGAAAGTTCATTAGGCATAAAAATAATTTTAAACTCATGTTAGGATTAAGTTACTGTTGTTTGTTTTAGATCTAGATACCAGAAAAAATGTATATTTTGGATTTAAAAAAAAAGTAAGTTATATTCAACGTCGTCCCAACTCCTTTCAAAAAACGTTAAACTGAAAATATATAAAACTATTATTCTACCAGTTACATTATATGGATGAGAAACGTGGACTCTTACTTTAAGGGAGGAAAGGAGATTACGAGTATTTGAAAGTAAAGTTCTTAGGAAACATTTTGGACCAAAGAGAGATGAACAGACCGGTGAATGGAGAAGACTTCATAACAGTGAACTACATGGTCTTTATACGAAGCCAGATGGGCAGGACATGTGGCACGATTGGGGAATGAAATACGTGCATGGAAGCTTCTTGTAGGAAAACCAGAGGGAAAACGCCCAGTTGGTAGACCAAGAATGAGGTGAAAAATAACATTAGTTATGATTTGAGGGAAGTAGATTATACAGGGAATGATTGGTAAACATTAGCTCAAGATAGGAATGTATGGAGAGCTTATGTTCGCGCGGCCATGAACCTACGATTTCGTTAGTTGGTTTACCTTCAACGTTTTTGTGACATGATCCAGAAGCAGAGGGAGAAATGGGAAGGATATATAAATGGTAAAACCATTATTTGTGTGTCTAAGTTTCACCCCCATATCAACCAAAATTACATTTCTCAAATTGTTTGAGACAGGAGTTTTACATTAGATGAGATTACAGAGGTTTCATTCCGTCTGCACGTGTACTGTACTTCGGCTTGGTGCTACACCTTAGGTAAACTATTGTAATCATAAATAATTCTCAGTTTATTAAACTTTGCTCCTTTTTATATCCACAATTAGGTTTATAGTACGCATAAGACAATACCGTTGTACCAGTTCTATTTGAGTGTAAATAATAATATAAATTTTCTCTGGTGTTATGTCATAGATTAAAACTTAAATAATACGTTTGTAGAATGTGCTCTTCCCAAGATTACTCGTAAGTGAGCAACATCGCTTGTGCTTCTGTGAATTGTAGTTTATAATCTGCTAAAGAATCATGTAAGGAATAATGTAAACAGAATGCTTCACAATATTTCCAGCAATATTAATATTTAATCTCAAAACTAAAGGGATATTACATTAAGTAGTTCGTTACTTGGAGCAGAAGCTTAGATTATGAAAATGAATAGCACATTAAAATTTAGAACTAGTTACATGGATTTTTTAAAAAATACCATCCAAAAAATATAGAAGAGAAAGAATATAGAAATTAAAAAAAGAAAAAAAGAAAAACGTTAAACTGAAAATATATAAAACTATTATTCTACCAGTTACATTATATGGATGCGAAACATGGACTCTTACTTTAAGGGAGGAAAGGAGATTACAAGTATTTGAGAATAAAATTCTTAGGAACATTTTTGAACCAAAGAGAGATAAACAGACAGGTGAATGGAGAAGACTTACATAATAGTGAACTACATGGTCTTTATAGGAAGCCAGTATAATAACAATTAAGTCTCGTAGACTGCGATGGGCAGGACATAGACTGCGATGGGCAGGACATGTGTCACGAAAGGGGAATGAAAGACGTACATGGAAGCTTCTTGTAAGAAAACCAGAGGGCAAACGCCCAGTTGGTTGAACAAGAATGAGGTGGGAGAATAACATTAACCATGATTTGAGGGGAAGTAGATTATACAGGGAATGATTGGAAAACAGCTCAGGATAGGGATGTATGGAGAGTATATGTCCGCGCGGCCATGAACCTACGGTTCGATAGTGCCAGTGAGTTATAGGTAGAATAATGGAAGTTAAAGAATATGCATGTAACTACAATATTGAATAAAAATAGCTACGGATATGTATGTTATAATGGAGAGGGAAAGTGGAAGAGAATGAATGGGAGAAGGCGAAGAATATTCGGATGAACAATGCTGAATATTTTCACATTTTCTGGTCTAACTCATAGGTACTATAGAATCGGGATGTTCATGGCCGCGCAGGCATAAGATCTCATACACCCCTATCCTGAGCTAATGTTTTCCAATCATCCCCTTTAAGTTTATAATTTACCTTCCTCACATCATGGTTAATGTTATTCTCCCACCTCATTCTTGGCCTACCTACCGGCGATTTTTCCCTCTGGTTTTCCTATAAGGAGTCACAAGTACATCTTTCCTGCCCCATTCGTGCAACATATCCGGAACATTGAATTCAACGAAACTTAACTATTCTTATTGCATCTGGAGCTCACTGGTATTTAGTCTTCTCCATTTACCTGTCTGTCTGTTTCTCTTTAATCCAAATTTTTTCAAAGAACTTTACTTCCAAACGCTTGTAATCTTTCCTCATCCCTTAAAGTAAAAACCACGTTTCACATCCATATAATACAACTAGAAGAATAACATTTTTTTATATTTGTAATTTTTTAGAGAAGTTGATATGACAAGAATCTCTGTAATGCGCAATGTAATGTGTTTCCAGAATTGAGCCTACGTTTAATTTCTTTCTGTACCCTACCTCATTCCTCATCATCACCATCCTTCCCGAATTAGGTTTTTGCCTGTTCCGATCTCACATCTGTTCAGCCCAGCGCTTACCTCATTCCTATTTGTAATTACTTTTCTAGGTATAGGGGCTATTTGTATTCGAGAACCTCTTAAAATTTTCTCTTATTTCTCATTAACTGTCCATTTCCATTATATAATGTATTCCTATGTGTGAACATATATTTAGTTTTTTTTATGTTTAATTCCAGTCCCGTTTTCTTAGTGTTGCTCATAATAGAATGTCGTTTTGTCCCTTAGTATCTCCCCGCTAAAGTCTAATAATACTACGTCATCAGCATGAACTAATAGCTTCTTAATACCATTGAATTCTGGACTTTCTTATTCTTCTGTAGATTAGATGGCTTGCTCTAGTGCAAGATTGGATATTAAAATATAAAATTATGGAATATTCACCTGAAAGGTCCGTCTCCTCAACTTAATTAGTTATTTAACTGTAGCGCTTTCGGGACTTGTCCCATCATCGGCAGGATTCACCTTTCAGGTGAATATTCCATAATTTTATATTTTAATTTTGAATAATACCTCAATGGAACACATCATGAATCTTATAAAAGTTGGCAAAATTGAATAGTAGAGCAAATAGTGCATCTCCTTACTTTAACCCATTGTGTATTTCAAAAGTACTGAAAACTGTTTCTCTACACGTGTCATCATACTCTTCAAGCCATTTAGACACATTCCAATATGTCTTAACTTTTTATGAATTTCGAACTCCATCAGGATGCTGTAGCCTATATATTTTCCCTCTTAATTAAATCGTATACCTTTTTTGAAGTCTACATACAGTTGATGCACAGTGCCATTATATTCCCATTTTTCTTCTAAAACCTGTCTTATACTAAAAATATGATCTATTGTAGACTTATTTCTTCTAAATGCACATTGATGATCAGCTATTGCGTCGTAAATATGGGAGTAAGTCTGCTTGTTAATATTTTTGTTATAATTTTGTGCGAAGTTGAAACTAATGAGATGCCCCTGTAGCTGTTGCAAACAGTTTTTTTTTTCTCCTTTCTTATAAATCATGATAATCGATTCTTTGCATTCATTTGGAAAATACTCTTTTTCCCAAATTATTCTAAGCAACAGACATATCTTTGTACATACATTTTTGTCACCATGATTTTATCAGTTCTGCTCGGATCCCGTCTGAATTAATTCTCTATACTTGCTTAATAATATTTATCGCCATTTCAACCTCTAATTGCTAGTAAATTAGTGTACATCCGACAAAGGATTGCTATTAATAAAAGTTTGTGTAAGCATTAGGCCTACATTTTTATAAGATAAAAAAATAGGCTATCGTGTTATTTTTGTTTAAATTTGGTAGCACATTTTTGACGAGAAAGAATTTTTGCTTTCAATTTCTCATGATTTTTTTAAATATTATAAGAAACAGTGCATATCATAATTCAGTTACATATAATACAATGAAAGTAGGTATTTGAAGTTAATAATGTTCAGAATATTGAAAACAACCGGGATGAAACTCATACTGTGTTGCGTCATACATTAAAAATGTCCGTCATTATGTATTTCTCTTCTGAACGCAGGAGGATATGCATTAGGGAGGGGTTAGAAGTTATTCAACTGTTAAGGGCCTCTCACCCCGGGAGTTAAAGTGTATCGGATGTGTTTTGACGTTATAAAAGGCTTTGAAAAGCACATTGTAACTTCTGTGATCATGAAATAAGCTTTGAAATATTATCTTATTTCTATGTGTCACCAGATGGGAAAAAATTCCAAGTCAACTTGATATTTTTTTGATTTTGTTATTCATATACCGTACGTTTGCTAATATAAGACACACCTCATATCAAAATGACAAAAGCAGATCACGAAACTATTTTAGTACAAGTTTATATCGTATATTCTGTATGCACAGCTGTGTTGTTTTTACACTGCTCCGCGTCGAGAAAGCATGCTCCACAAATGGAGGTGATATCTGGTAATACTCTTCTTTTTGCAGGTTTTCCCACAGAAACCATGATTTTTTTTTCTTTTGATTCAGACAGATATTTAATTGAATACTTATAGGTATCATAGCCCGATCTCTTGCAGATAAGAAATTTAGTTTACTCTTCGGTGTAGGACCCAGTGATTAGGTCAGAACAAGTGCGGGGCTAGTGTTAACTATTCATTTGTATTTAGATCATTTGGGGGCTCCGCACTCTGGCCAAGCAAACCTAAGGCATCATGCATGCCTTAGCGTAAAATATGGGAAATTATATAATTATTTGCACGATAGTGCGTTTTGTCGTACTTGCAGCAATGGCGACCATGATTGAAAGTTCAACTTACTACATTTCATGGTTGCCACCTAAATAACTATACTGTAATATTACATATTGCAAACCACGCGTGGGAAGTAAAACCACTGCCCTTTATGTATACTACGTACAATATATATATATATATATTCTCTTAAAAAAAATTGCTTAACTGTTATGTTAGTTACTAGATGTCAGTCGGAAAGAATTTCCGCTACCTCTTGTGTGAATTGAGAATACTACATATAGGCCTATAAGAAAAATGTATGCTTGAATTGGAATACTTGGGTAGCTCAGGTCGTTAGAGCGCTAAACATACAGAGTTTAGAGACTCGGGTTCAAATCCCGAATCAAGCATTCATTTTTCTATTCGTATTATACACACAAAAATATATCTAAAAGGTAGGCCTAGTATTAATATATACGAAACAAATCACTGCATTTTAAATTAACTGGACTTGCTTTGAAACCATATAAAACAATAAATACGTACTTTCCACCATTTTATAACTAAGTGGTGTCACGGCCTGCTGTAGTATCAACTAATAAACATTGCCCACACTGTTAAGGTTAGTAGTTGTTTATAATGGACGCAAATATTTCCAACAAATATGTTATTATTTTACTATTATTCATTATTTTGAAAACACCATCGCGCAAATAATAATGTACAACGCACGTTTGTGAAGTGTTTTACAGAATATCGGAAATTAAAAACGTCGCTATCGCTCAGTTTTTAAACATTTCCTCACTTCTGTAAAAACCACTTCCCAACCTCACATCGTAATACACTATTGTCATCTCTCTAAACTAGTGTAGCCTATTAGAAAATTTGATTTTATGTGTGCAACATGTTAAAAACTGTTCATTTAATAATTAAATTATTTCGTCCTTCGTTTCTAGAAGGCAAACCGAGCGCTTATATTTCATGATCACAAAGTTATTGTAATGGCTTACAAAACGCTTTTTAAACATCAAACACATCCAATAAAATTACCGATTAGCATGCCGAAGATGAAACATGTTTTTGAAAAGCCTTCACGATTTAATACTACGGGACTTGCGCTGGTTCGAGTCTCCATGGGGGAAGAAATTTTCTCATGGTATTTCGGCCAGTATGGGACCGGTGCCCACCCAGCATCGTGAGGCAATTGGGTAGCTACAATAAGTGGCGGCTCCAGGTTGAGGAACCAGCTATAACGGCTGGGGGACTCGACATGCTAACCACATGTCACCCCTACACTGGCTGTTGATCATCTACCTCTGTGATTGACACATGCGGATGTGAAGGGCCAGCAGCCGGCTGGTAAAAGGGCAACCGCTGAAAAGTGGAAAGACCCTCAATCGGATCGGATTTAATAATTTAACTAAATTTTTAAAAATAAAAATCAATTGTAATTGAAGAAGACGGAAAAAAAGGTACTATTATTTATATTGTCCCGCACCGTAGCCGAGCGGTTAAGGAAGGCAGACTTGGCGCAGAGCTACGGGACTTGCGTTGGTTCGAGTCTCCATGGGGGAAAATTTTTTCTCATGGTATTTTGGACCGGTGCCCACCCAGCATCCTGAGATATTTGGGTAGCTACAATAAGTAGCGGTTCCAGGTTGAGAAAACCAGCTATAACGGCTGGGGGACTTGGCATGTTCACCACATGTCACCCCTACACTGGCTAGATGATCATCTACCTCTGTGATTGACTCATGTGGATGTGAAGCCAGCAGCCGGCTGGTAGGCTAAGGGCCTTCTAGGCCTGTCGCGTCATGGAATAATAATAATTATTATTATTGTTATTATTATTATTATCATTATTATTAAAACATTTTACCAATCTTGTTGCCATGGATCAAAATCTGTCATTCCCACACCTAACCTGGTGCCATGCAAACAAAAGAAACCTCAATTATGATACGGATAATAATTTAATATGTGCGTATGTGATACTCTTAACACTTTAAGGTATTCTCTCTATCATAGCAATGTTTTATATTAAATATTTAATTTATTCAGCATCATTCTGGGTTGTTATAGCTGACCCCATTTCCTGATTCCTTCTTTTTTTCCATTCTTCACAACCCTGCCAATCATTAATTTGTAGGTTTCTGTCCTGTATGGCTGAATAAACATAATATCTCCAACGCTTCTTGGGCCTTCATTTTTTTTCCACCTGCCTGGCGGAGTCCATTCCATATATATTTATTCATTGTTAAATTTTAATTAACAGACTGTCAAACACCAATCGTCGAAAAAATAATATCCAATACTTACTTACTTACTTACTTACTCACTGGCACTATCAAACCCGTAGGTTCATGGCCGCGCGGACATAAGCTCTCCATACATCCCTATCCTGAGCTAATGCTTTCCAATCAATCCCTGTATAATATACTTCCCTCAAATCATAGTTTATGTTATTCTCCCACCTCATTCTTGGTCTAATATCCAATACATGTGTGTAAATTGTCTTAATAGAATCTTGAGAATAAAAAAAAAACTCGACTTCGTTTCATTTTTTCTAGTTCTTTGTTCTTTTATTCGGACTGCTCGGACAGACTGCACTGAGAACCGCAACCTGAAATATCTATTCCGCTATCCCAGTACAGTAAAAGCTCCTTATTCGCGAGGGATATGTTCCGCAAATATGCCGCGAATATCGAATCGTAATTTGTATGGGTATATAGGGGATAAGTTCCAAAGTTACAGAATAAAATGAAAATTACCAAATAAAATCAATTAATGAGAGATTTTGAACAATTTCTATTAATTATTACTGTCAGGTTTAGGCAAGGACTTAAAGAATTTAGTAATTTTTTCATGTTTTGCCGCTTTTAAAAGGTCTTTCAAATAAGATTGATATTTTCAGCTGTGAATTCTGCGATAGAATTCCTTATTTTGTCTTCGGATTTCTTGATTCATTAACAATGAAACAGCGTGATAATGACGCAAACGACTTGCCAACACGTATACGGTTAAGCATTTATATTTTTACTTGAAGCGACAACACTAATTTTTTTCTCTTTGGTACTGATTTTTCTTTCCTTTTACTCGACATTATAAACTCGGAACAAATCACAAGAGACACGTGTTATTCAATCAAAATTATTGCAAGGAATGACAAGTTGAAACAATAATATACCGATCGTGGCGTTGGAGGCATTTATCAAAGTACATATCGGCACGTGAAATACAACAGCTTTTAACAATGAACTCTAGTGTCAGTAAGGTTTGTTTTGTTTTTATATTTATTTGTCCATTTTAAATTACTATTTGTAAAAGCCGCCTTGGCACCTGCCTGCAGGTAAAAAAAAAAACAAAAAACTGATGGTTAATAAAGGGCACTAATCCTCCTAATATACCGACTACTGACTGGATCCGCGAATAAAGAAATTTTTAGCAGCGAATACAGGAACTGTGTCGCAATTTTTTAACCTGCGAATAAGGAGCTTTTACTATATTATGGGTGAATGGAATGATTTCTACTTTACGGTGTTATGAGTTGTAGGTCTTCTCCCGGGTCCGGCACACCAGGTTCTACTCCCATGACCCATACCGCAATGTTTGGGTTGGTGCCGTGGCCGCGAGGAGGGACTACTATCCTCCCGTTGGCCCCTTCTGTTCTTTTTTTATTGCTTAGTCTCGGAGTTATGAGCCAGCATTCTAGTGTGCCCCACTACATCCTCGAATAAGATATTTTAAACACCTGTGGGTGTCAAACAAAGTATTTTTTCCTAACATTGGATGAGGTGAAGAGTGGTAAGAAATGTACGAAGGAGAAATTAAATTATATGAAGAGGAGGGAAAGTGTTGGTAGGATGAAATTTGAGAAACCAGAGAACCATGAGAAAAACCCGGAAAAATCCCGGTATGGCCCATCACCAATACTTCTCTGGAACCGCCAGGATATTTATAACTTATGTTAAGTCGCACTTCCCATGCGAATATCGGAATATACTATTTCGGTATTTCTCAAATTAAGTAATCAATTGTCCCGCAAGTTGAACAAATGGTTTAAGAAATCGTACCTTGACGTACGCGTTAAGCTACGGACGTGTACTCGTTTGAGTACCATCCTCGGAAGAAATTGTCTCATGGAATTTCAATCAGTTATGGGATTTCATTATCATTTACGGTAACTAGATACTACAATGGAATCTCAAAACATATAAAATATAAATTTGTAACCTTCCAAAGCAGCATTACAATAGGATTAAATTAAACCTCATAGTGATTTCTTCCTATAAATTTCAATTACGATAGGATTTTGTAAAACTCTCTTGCTAACACATGCTTCAGAAACCTGATCCTTGAACACACAGGATCAAAAATATACTTAATATTTTGAAAGAAAGACCTTCAGAACAAAATATGGACCAATCAAAGCAAATGATGAAGTGAGAGTCCGATACAATAGTGAGAGTCCGATAAAATAATGAATTATATGAACTATTCTAGGACCAGATATCGTAGCGTATATTAAACATCTGTTGATTTCAATGCGCTGGGAATTTAACAATAATGGAAGATACAATTCCAGCGAGAGGAGCTCTTCTAGTTGATTCAGAGGAATGCCAAGTAACAGATAGGAAGACAATATAGAAAAATATGGCTAAACTGTTTTAGAACATTGTTGGGCAGTTAAGACTAAAATCACAGAGGAAAAGGCGTAGACTTATGAGAAAGGATTGTTGAGACAGTGATGATGATGATGTATATCAGTGCCTACGAATATTCTGAATAGTTTGGATAATTACAATAAATAGGAACACCAAATTGAGATAAACCGATATGTTGGCCATATGTCACACCTATGCTAATTGATGACCCCTCTTATGTGATGGACGTAATGTGGATGTGAGCCCAGATGCCAGCTAGAAGACCTGTCGCTCCATGGATTTAAAGTACGTAATCAGTTGTCCTCATGCGGCTCAGTAGATTCCGTTCTAAATTCTCTACTCCAATATGGGGTGCTAGAGCGGCTAACTGTTACACCACAGAATATAGGCATAAAAATAACTTTTATTGTTTTAAACGTAAAGTATCAACCATCAGAACTGATCTGTTTCGTCTTACAACACACACACACATAAATGAATGTATGTCTGTCTGTCTGTCCTTTATGCGCTGCAGTACCGTACATCCGAATGTGATGGGGCTTTTTTGCAAAATGTTCAGTAGTTTCCCAGGAAGGTTTTAGGCTATACGAGAGTTGAAATACTCAATCCCTTCACCCTTAAAAATCACCCTTTGTTGCGGAAAACGTATTTTTCGGAACTTTATGGACGCTTAAATGGCTTACTCTGCCTAAACCATAACATATAAACCAACTTAATGTACACAAAATTGAATATCTAAAAACATCTGCAAAAATGTCCGCGACAGCATATGTCTATATCTTTTACGGATAACTCACAATAACCATTTTTATCTTTCAGCTCATTAATGCCAAGAAGATCGGGATGACTAGATTCCCGGGAAAGCGTAGCAGCGCACAGCGGGTATTCTTTTACTAATAACTCTTTCTTTCACCTCATTTATGCCAAGAATATAAGTAGATTCCCGGGCAACGCCGAGTAATCAGTACGGAGTATCTAAAAATAGTTACGATACACATTTATAGTTTTTTTACTTATTCAACTAAACATAAAAATACAATTTATTTAGGCGTAGCAACGCACGCCGGGCATTAGTTAATCGATTATAAATGTAGACATGAAGACGAAAAATGAAATGAGCACAGGGCTTTAAAGTAAGAAATACAAACGGATGTTTTCATGAAATTCTCAGAATTATTCTTTGTCTTTGCTTCTTACTTACTTCACTCATATTAGGAGTTGAATTGTGTATTTCACAGCGAGTGATTCATTTGTATGACTGCTTATTATAGTCAACACTTTTAAAATTCATATTAAAGCACCGTTGAGGTTATGTAATAAGATGTTAAATATAAAATTGGTACCTGGTAATTCAGTCATCCTCAACTTCTTCCTCTTCATCACGGTTTAGGCTTATTTACTAGCCTGTTCCGGCTCCAAATTGCTGCTGTTTCCATTTTTTTTTTGGTCTTCCCAGACTTCTTCTACCTCGTGGTGAATAGCTGTATGCTGCTTTTGGTATTCTATTCTCAGTCATCCTTGTCAGGTATTCTTTCCAGTTTGTTCTGTATTTCACTGTTGTTGTGTTTAATTCCTCTACTTTTAGTTGTTGTCTTATTTTTGTATTATGTTTTTGTCTGTTCTTTGATTCCCTGCTATTGGTCTGAGGAACTTCATTTCAGCAGCTTGAATTCTAGCAGATTGTTGTGTTGTCACTGTCAATGTTTCGGATCCATAAGTAATAATAGGCACTGCCATTGTCTTGTATACTTTTATTGTAGAGTCTCAACTAAATTATTAAATAGTTCCAATATGGAATCTTTTCAAAATCGTTTCAACTTCTGCATTTTAACTGGTACTGATATTGTTGTACAGGTTGTACAACGGGTTTATGACTGCGAGTATGTTTTCATGAAAATTGTTGTACAGGTTATACAACGAGTTTATGTCTGCGCCTATGTTTTCATGAAAACATACCCGCAGTCATAAACCCGTTGTACAACCTGTACAACAATATTAGTACCAGTTAAAATGCAGAAGATGAAACATTGATTTTGAAAGGCTTCCATATTGGAACTATTTAATAATTTAGTTGAGGACGACTGACTTACCAGGTACCAATTTTATATTTAACATCTGGTTATTATAGTACTGTTTTCTTTGTATGACTGTACTTTCTCTTCCCCTAACAACCCGCGGAAGTTCTATTCAATGCAAAATAACGTAGTAAACAAACGACACCGACTTCGCGACGAGGGGCAATAGTATCCTGGTCAAGTTATATTGTTTTTCTATTTGATGAAGTATAGTCTGTCATATTTTTGTTTACGTAGCGATTTCTTTATGCAATGTTAGACTTAGGAGGCGACGGAAAAGAGATGAGTAAACCCCATAAATCGTCGTGAGTGTTCGGACGTGTCTACTTCCTGCTCTAGAATTACATCAAGAGGAGGGTGACACGACTATCGAGTATATGCATTTTAAACATATGTAAATAATTATGAGTCATGCTGCATACCAGATAAGTCACGCAAAATTTTCACTGCTTTCCATGATACATGAAAATAAGTCCACATATTTTTAGGACTATTTAACTCATGCCCCAAATGGTAGTCAGTCACCAATCACGTTTCAATGAATTTTGTTTTACAACTAATGACAGTCGTGTTTCACCTAGCTCTTTATCGATTTCTGTTTATCAGCTCTTACTTTTGTGATAAAGAAAGCTCATCCTTTTTAATATTCTGAACAGGTCAGAGCATTATTTTTCTCCAACAAATACATTGAATATGGCAAATAATGAACAGATTCCGTGATTTTACCTAGTTGTTTATAAAAAATAAATGAATAAACTATAATGTTGATTATAACTAGGGCTAGGTTTTATGTAATAAAAGGTAAGGTTGCAAGACAGTATGTATTATTCAACTGTTTGTGTGTGAAACCAAAACAAAATATAGTCAGAAGTCTAACTTCTCATTATACTATTCACTGTTTGTATTTGAAAAAAAAAAAAAAAAGACAGTCATAAGTCTAACTTCTCATTATACTACGTTGCAATCTTAACTTTTAGTACATAAAAATCCTAGCCCTAATTATAACATACAGTTTGATTTCTCCACTAGGGTAATTCTTACAATATTACGATCATATTTGGCAATAAATAATATGATCAAGTTGCAGTGAAAATACATAATCTCACATTTCTGATTTGTTTTCTAACATCACCGTTTACATTAAATATATAAATATTTTAAAATACCGGTAACTATATTTAAACAATTATTTTTGAGTAAACAGCTTAAATTTATTCGTTTAATATGCTATTCTTGATTTCGAAATCGTGACTCGTGCATTTATCGATGATTTGGAAATCACTCGTGACATTACGACATTTTTACGAAATTCGTTTTCATTCTCTCCTCTTGTTATAATGCCAGTCAGGTGTAAGCTGCAAGGTGATGCCTTGTGCAAAATAATTTCAAGTACTTTTATATAGGTTAGTATTTATTTTGGGTCCCGCGCCGTAGCCAAGCGGTTAAGGTAGTAGCCTTTGGCGCAGAGCTACGGGACTTGCGCTGGTTCGAGTCTCCATGGGGGAAGAAATTTTCTCATGGTATTTCGGCCAGTATGGGACCGGTGCCCACCCAGCATCGTGAGGCAATTGGGTAGCTACAATAAGTAGCGGCTCCAGGTTGAGGAACCAGCTATAACGGCTGGGGGACTCGACATGCTAACAACATGTCACCCCTACACTGGCTGTTGATCATCTACCTCTGTGATTGACACATGTGGATGTGAAGGGCCAGCAGCCGGCTGGTAAAAGGGCAACCGCTGAAAAGTCGAAAGACCCTCAATCGGATTTATTTTGGGTTGTGTTGATATGTTTTGACTTTTTGAGCACGTTTTGGATTTATTACTCTGTATTCTGTTTTTAACATATCAATTTATATTCTAGTATTCTCGAAATCGTCAAATGTTATGTTCGCTACACACTGAAAATTTTCAGTTCAATGTAGAATTTAAAGTAGGTCTCATTCTCAGAAATGCTGGAATTGTAGGAATGTAATTTATTAGAAAAAGCAAGCGTATTATTTTCTACGATTGCAATTATAAAAAGTAAACGTCTTTACATTGGAAAGGCGTGTTATTATGCATTACAAAGACTTTTGAATTCCCAACGTTAAACTGAAAATATATAAAACAATTATTTAACCAGTTATATTATATGGATGCGAAACATGGACTCTACGAGTATTTGAGAATAAAGTTCTTAGGAAAATTTTTGACCAAAGAGAGATGAACAGACAAGTGAATGGAGAAGACTGCTAAATAGTGAATTACATGGTCTTTATAGGAAGCCAGATATAATTAGAACAGTTAAGTCTCGTAGACTGCGATGGGCAGGACATGTGGCACGAATGGGGAATGAAAGAAGTGCATGGAAGCTTCTTGTAGGAAAACCAGAGAAAAAACGCCCAGTTGGTAGACCAAGAATGAGGTGTGAGAATAACATTAACTATGATTTGAGGGAAGTAGATTATACAGGGGATGAGTGGAAAACATTGGCTCAGGATAGGGATGTATGGAGAGCTTATGCCCGCGCGGCCATGAACCTACGGGTTTGATAGTGTCAGTGACTTAGTTAATTAGTTAGTTAAACATCTTCACATTACTGCTGGCATATATTTAAATATATCGGGCCAATTTTTTAATTTCCTTTAAAAATCCCTAATTTTTCATACGAAATTTGTCTCTCAGAAAGCTTTCCCCCTCAAATTTATACAGTTTTAATAATTTCAGACTTTTGAGTGGAATTGAAATAGTTCACAATGATCATGCATAAACTAATTGTAATTTTAAATTTTTGTGCAGTAGTGAATCAATAAACTAGTATCAAGAAAATCCTACGGCAATGCTTTTGAATCACTATTCTACAATGAACTATAATGAACTACGGATTTGAAAGAATTAAATATGTACGTATTTGGAACATTCCTTCTTTAGCATTTGTAAAATGAGAGGGGCGGTTTCTTTTTAGAAATATTTAAATATATATAAAATGTTATAAAATCTTATCTTATTCCCAATCAGTGAAATGAAATATAAAAATATGTTACGTTGTAATACTTTTAAAGCTAATATGCCTACTATTAACATAAAAATACGGTTAAATGCAATACTTTTATATATTGTAGGTGTTATAAATGCATGTACTTATAATTTCAAATTAAAAAAAAACCGACGTTCAAATAAAAAAACTATACTAACATAGAACGTAAAGAAACATTATACATTTTTGCTTGAAAGAGTCAACTGATCCGCAGATTCTAATTTCAAAGATGCTAAATTCAATAAAGGGAGAATGAATGGATATCCGTTTAATATTTCATTGACCTCCAGTATTGACGTTATGGATAAAACGTGAAAGCGAGCTATCAGATATCTGGAGTTAAAGGTGAAAATATGTAAGAGTAAGAGAGCATCCATACAATGTCCTATGTTACTCATCCGGAGCAAAGATTGATTCAATAGGTTGCGAAATATGGAATTCTTGTAAGCCCATGTTTCCCTTAACAGAGATTTAGGCGCTCTCTTCCTACAGGGATAAATTTGAACCATACTAATTTAGTTACACTTGTTTTCGTATAGATGTCATTTGAGTGGTCCGTGGTCAGCGTTCCGCCTGATACTGACATCTAGGAAACCAAGATAGTACTAGGAAGGGAAAATTCGGTAAGTTTTGCTTAGAGGCCTTTTCATTCAGGCTTAAGGATTTTTTACGAGCCTGAAAATCTTCAGACTCGGGACCCACGGCTTAAAGTCCCTCCCGGAGGACTTATTCCTTGAATTTTTCCATCCTAAAAAAGCCATCGACCCCGGCCGGGTTTGAACCCGCGATCCTCGGGACCAGAGGCAAGGATCATAACTACTAGTCCACCGCGGCCGATGCGAAATATGGAATAGTGAAATAAAATAAAATATAGAGATTTAGAAAATTATTATAGCGAATTTTACAGTCTTTTTTGTTCCAAATTTCGGCATTTGATAGCATTTTAATCAAAGAGTGTTTTACATATGATTCCATATTCTTCTTGTTCTTCTTCGACTTTCTCCCACTTTCAGGTTTGCCGTCTTCAATTTCATTTGTATCTATCATTCCAATCTCTTTCTTTCAAATTCCTATCGTCCATTATATTTCTGACATAAGTTTTCCATTTCCATCTTGGTCTACCACGTTTATTTCTACCAGGGAGTGACCATTGGTGTATATTTTTTGGGCATCTTTCATCTTCATATGATTCCATACAGTTAAAAATAAAGTTAAAAATACTCGTAATAAGATAAAGAAGATCCAAGGGTTGGGAGCTGTTTTTATAAAAATGTATATTTTTTGACATGAAGCACTTGAACACGAATAAAAAATCAGATTATCCATTCGTATCTTAGAAGTTTTCGAAAATATACTTTTTTTTTGTAGACGAGCGGCGGTTTTTTGGAAGAATATGTTCGCTTTCGACACTTAACATCCATAAATCAGGATATAACAGGCCGTTAGATAGCTGAGGTTTATTTTAGCTCAGGTTTATAAAAATGTAAACACGTTCTAAGTCTAACTTTCAACGCTTAATGAGCTGCATGTGTGCAAGATGTCGACAACTCAACACCCTCATCTGCTCACACTTCCGTTTTTCAGCTTACAAACTCTGCCACTGAAGAATGTTCTTCGCTAATAAAAACCGAGTAGTGCATTATTTTCAAACAGGGTGAAGACAGTTCCTATAAAACTTCTCCGACTTGATTTAATGCTTAGTTACGCCCATTTTTGAGTAATTTGGAGAACATTGCTGGAGCGGAATCTTTACTTCTCACCCTTCCTTGTTTTAGTATGTAAGGAAACTTGAAACCCACTGATGATAAGAATTCGTGTTTTTATATACTTCGTAAAAATAGCCTGGCCTCTCTGCAATGAAGAAAACTAAACAATGTATAAGACATTTAAATTATATTTGTATTAGATTGAATGGAGTGACATACAACTCACTAATATTACTTTTTAAAAATTAATAATTTGTTTTTTCATTATTTAATAAAAATAGTTTTAAGATTTGTCAATATATTTACCTAATGCCTTGTATAATAAGCGATAGATTAATTGATTATAGTTCATTACTTTCTTTATTTTTTCTTTTCTTTTTATGTATAGTAGATTCGAGCTGTTATTCCTTTCTGTATACATTCTATCATTAGTTTAATTTTAATTGTATTTAATTTCATTGTATTCCATCCATAGTAATTCTGCCCGAAGGCAGGTCTTTCACTGTAATCATAGCATTTTCATGCTATGCTTGCAGCTTTACTAGGGAATTGTAGGTGTGGTAGCTTCTCGTTGTTTCCGCACCGGTGAAGGATGATGATGATGATGATGATGATGCTGATGCTGGCCATATGATTTCGGAGACCGTTTGGGCCTTAAAGTTTTCCTGGCATTTGTCTTACAGGTGAGGAAAAACTCCGATAAAAACCTCACCCAGAAAAACTGCCCCGACCGGAATTGAACCCGGGCCTGCTGCGTGACAAGGCAGCACGCTACCTCGTTTGATTGTATTATTAGACATTATTTTCATTATTATTCAATTTGACAGACAATTGTTTAAAATGTACTATTATTGTAATTTTTTGTATTTATATGTAACATATGTTTGTCCTGGTCAGTGGAAGAGAGGCCTATATGGCCTTAACTCCACCAGGCTAAATAAATCTATTCTATATATTAGTTTCAAAATATATTAAGTCCACCGCATATAGTCTACTGATAATGTAGTTACCTCAGATTTATTCCTGGTCCGAATGCGTTTCCTAGCTTTATTTCTCGCTAGTAAGACAAAGTATGCCAGGAACCTTTAAGGCCTATAGTCCCCGAGCAACATCTAGCCATCACAATCATCCATATCATCATCATCATCTTCTTCTTGTACACTTCACGGGCTAGGCAAATTGTCTGTTCCCCTCACAGTTGTTCTGTCCATCTTTTCACTGGTCTTCCTACATTCCCTGAACCTCATGGCTTGTAGTTA
Source organism: Diploptera punctata (assembly GCA_030220185.1). NCBI lineage: Eukaryota > Metazoa > Arthropoda > Insecta > Blattodea > Blaberidae > Diploptera > Diploptera punctata. The sequence continues at coordinate 755,985 of JASPKZ010009369.1, read as the reverse complement.
AATGCTGCTATTGGTAACCTTGTTACATTCATTCTTTCTACATGTCTAAACCATGTATCTCTATATTCTTTGATCATATCATTCATTGGATATATATTTAACTCTGTTCTTATATCTTCATTCCTTATCCGATCCAATCTTGTGCAGTCTTTTGTTCTTCTAAGGAAGTTCATTTCTACGCTTTGTATTCTACTTTGTGATTTTTTGGTCATTACCAAAGTTTCGCAGCAGCTACTGCAGCCGTATTCAGTATGAATGTATGAGTAACTATTGTTCTTGTATTAAATGTTCTTGTTGTCTGGGAGGTGCCCCGGCATTGAACTGATAGCTTATCCAGGGAGATCTTCTACGTCAAAAAAGTTTGTATTTGATTCAGAGTAAAATCCTCTCCTCGTGTCCTTGTAAGCGTCGGGTGGGGCAGGCAAGAGTACCTACAAATGGAGAGGTTAAACTAAAGGAAATCAACAATAGACTGAAATTAATATTAGGAGAGAATCATCAACAACTGATTTCAATCGTCAATTGTTCGATGAGCTGTCTTCAAATGCTCTGTTTCTTTTTAATTGGTTAAGAATATATTTTAATATATTTTGGTACTCACTCCATGATACTTATGATAACATAAGTAAAGCCACAAGTGATTTCCAATTTATCTAGAGGATTTGGAAATCATGAGTGGCATTTGTTAGGACTATTTAACAAATATAATTAAGCTGTTTACTCACAAATCATTATTTAAATATAGTTACCGGTATTTTAAAATATTTATATATTTAATGTAAACGGCGATGTTTAAAAATAAATGAGAAATGTTTGATTGTTTCATTTGTTCAGCATTGCAATTAGATCATATTATTTACTGCCAAAAAGGATCGCAATATTGTAATAATGTACCCTAGTGGAGAAAAATAAAACACATTAAACCGTATATTATAACAAACATTCTTGTAGGAAAACCAGAGGGAAAACGCCCAGTTGGTAGACCAAGAATGAGGTGGGAAAATAACATTAACTATGATTTGAGGGAAGTAGATTATACAGGGAATGAATGGAAAGCATTAGCTCAGGATAGGGATGTATGGAGAGCTTATGTTCGCGCGGTCATGAACCTACGGGTTCGATAGTGCCAGTGAGTAAGTAAGTATTATAGGTTATTCGTCCACCGCTGTGGTCTCGAGGTAGCGTGCTGCCTTGTCACGCAGCGGGCCCGGGTTCGATCCCCGGTCGGGGCAGTTTTTCTGTGTGAGGTTTTTATCGGGGTTTTTCCTCACCTGTAAGACAAATGTCAGGAAAACTTTTAAGGCCCAAACGGTCCCCGAAATCATATGGCCATCATTATCATCATCTTTCACCTGTGTGGAAAGCAACGGGAAGCTACCGCACCTACAATCCCCTAGTAAAGCTGCAAGCATAGCATGAAAATGCTATGATTGCAGTGAAGGACCTCCTTCGGGCAGAATTACTGTGGATAGATATTCATTATTTTTTAGGAAACAACTCAGTAAAATCATTATTTAAAAACATAATTATTGAAATACAATTATGAAATGTGTAGATGTGTAGTTCGAAGGAATCTGTTTATTATTTGCTATATTCAACGTATTTGTTGGAAAATAATTCACTGCAAAATAATGGTCTGACCTGTTCAGAATGTTAAAAGGAGGAGCTTTATTTAATACGATAAAAATAAATCGACAGTTATCGAGGTGAGGCACGACTGTGATTTGTTGTAAAACAAAATTCATTGACACGTGATTGGTCATTGACTCCCACTTGAGACATGAGTTAAATAGTCTTGGAAACTACTTAAACTAGATATTAATTAGGCACTTATTTCATTTAGTACAATGCATATGCACGTGAGTCATGTAAACCGATAAGTCATTTGTCTGAATCATGGAATGTTTTCAATTCACATTCTGACTACATGCTATTGTAATGCGTTTATTATGAAGCGGGTGATCACACAATAAGATTGGAAAACCATATATTTGATACTACTATTTAAAAGCTGTTGAAACCAATATTTTTTTACGAGTTTTCACAGTAACAATAGAGCTCTCCATTATCACAACTAACTAACTCTAACTCACTGGCACTATCGAACCCGTACGTTCATGGCCGCGCGGACATAAGCTCTCCATACATCCCTATCCTGAGCTAATGTTTTCCAATCATTCCCTGTATAATCTACTTCCCTCAAATCATAGTAAATGTTATTCTCCCACCTCATTCTTGGTCTACCAACTCGGCGTTTTCCCTCTGGTTTTCCTACAAGAAGCTTTCATGCACGTCTTTCATTCCCCATTCGTGCCACATGTCCTGTCCATCACAGTCTACGAGACTTAACTGTTATTATATCTGGCTTCCTATAAATACCATATAGTTGACTGTTATGTAGTCTTCTCCATTCAGCAGTCTGTTCATCTCTCTTTGGTCTAAAATTTTTCCAAAGATCTTTATTCTCATATACTCGTAATATCCTTTCTTCCCTTAAAGTAAGAGTCCACGTTTCGCATCCTTATAATATAACTGGTAGAATAATAGTTTTATGTATTTTCAGTTTAACGTTTTTTTGAAAGGAGATGGGACGCCAAGTGTCTCTGTAATGCATAATAGCACGCATTTCCAGAATTGAGCCTATGTTTAATTTCTTTGTGCATCTCATTCCTATTTGTGATTATTGTTCCTTCCATTACCACCAACCATTTTATAATGTATTATCGTCATTTCGTAAATCATTTAAAATGAAAATAGGCGGATTCGAATAAATTGAGACATTTTGGATTACAACGACTGCTTGATCATACATTAATTTTGTTAAACGAGCTTAACAAGTGGCATAGGCTTACATCAGCGTTTTTTGAGTTGTTATTTTTTAAGTGAGTGGAATTGTCTTGAAGGTTATGAATAAGATTAGCAAGTTATTTTACACATTGCATACATTTAGAAAAAGGGGATTTAAAATGATGCAAGTAGACATGTTACTCCACTGAGGAAGGGGAGATGTTAAGAATCGCATGCAGGTTGTGTGAACTTAAGCCTGGAATTAAGGTCCTCGTTCCTACATTAATCCGCACCTCGATAAACACAGAAATTATACGACTTCTCGAACTCAACTTATGCGCTCCCCCGGGTCTTAGAGCTACAATCCCCACAGGGGGAAACTTTACTTCCCCCATTATTATTATTATTATTATTATTATTATTATTATTATTATTATTATTATTATTATTATTATTATTATTATTATTATTATTATTATCATCATCATCATCATCACCATTATTATTATTATTATTATTATTATTATTATTATTATTATTATTATTATTATATAAAGATATTAAACATAGGCTCAATTCTGGTTTGAGTCTCCACGGGGGAAGACATTTTCTCATGGTATTTCGGCCAGTGTGGGACCGATGCCCGCCCAGCATCGTGAGACATTTGGGTAGCTACAATAAGTAGCGGCTCCGGGTTGAGAAATCCAGCTATAACGGCTGGGGGGACTCGACATTGACCACATGTCACCCATACACTGGCTGATGATCATCTACCTCTGTGATTGACTCATGTGGATGTGAGGCCAGCAGCCGACTGGTAGGCTAAGAGCCTTGTAGGCCCGCGCCAGGAGTTTTTTTTACATTCCAAACGTATAATCCATTATTACACTTAAATAAGAAATGGAATGGTGTGGAATGTCTTTGGATCTTAATTAGGGATTGGATGAAAACCAAACGATTAAGAACTAATCAGCAGTATTTTATTTTTTTATTTACCGTTTCTCTAAAGTTGCTTATCATTTTCCAACAATTTTACATATTCTATAAAAAAACAGATTTTTATACCATCCCATACTCATATATAGGCCTAATTATAATTTTCAAGAATGAACGTTAGCTGGTAATACATATATTCTATCACCCGACCCTAGAATCCATAACACAAATAGTTTCTCATCAACCCCTCCATAAACAGATAATTTCTTCGGTTTAATTCAATTATTCGTGTATGTATTTTTGAATTTATTAAAAACTTGAAGTGGTTAGAAATAAATAGTCAATTATGTTAAAACATTTAAATATGTTTGTAATATTTTTCTTGATCTTGAAATTAGAATAAGTAATTAAAGGTTCAATTTGTATAAATGAGTTGCACGGCCTAGACTAAATTATTTAATGAATAGAAAATCTGTCCTGGAGGGAAATGTGATATTGTGCTGATTGATATGATTAAGTATTATTTCGCAAGGAATGGAGACGTTAACAAAAGAAAGACAGCTGTCGCAAGCAGCAAATGAATGAGGCTGTAAAAAGTGAAACTTGTAAACACTGGAGAGAGATAAATCGACGCGCTGACATCCTGACTTTAACGCCGCGCCTCGTGGGGAATCCACAATATATGATGAAGACTTGTGCATTATTATTATTATTATTATTATTATTATTATTATTATTATTATTATTATTATTATTGTTATTATTATCATTATTATTATTATCGTTATTATTGTTATTATTATTATTATTATTATTATTATTATTATTATTATTATTATTATTATTATTATTATTATTATTATTATTATTGTTATAAGAAGAGAAAAAATTAGGAACTCAGTTATAAGGGAAAAAATGAAGACACTATTTTAGACTATATTAAAACTTAGCAATTAAGATGGTACGGACATGTCCAGCGAATGGAAGAGGATCGGCTACCAAAATCTGTTTTGGAATGGAAACCTGAGGGAAGACGAGGCAGAGGAGACCTAGAACCTCCTGGAGTCAGGGAATATATTTATACATGAAGGAGAAACATCTACAACCAGGAGATTGAATGGACGGACAAAATTAGCTATTGGGAATCGGACGATGTCAAAGACATTAATCAACCGATGATCTATATATTATTATTATCGTTATTATTATTATTATCATTATTATTCTTATCGTTATTATTGTTATTATTATTATTATTATTATTATTATTATTGTTATAAGAAGAGAAAAAAATTAGGAACTCAGTTATAAGGGAGAAAATGAAGATTGAAGACACTATTTTAGACTATATTAAAACTTAGCAATTAAGATGGTACGGACATGTCCAGCGAATGGAAGAGGATCGGCTACCAAAATCTGTTTTGGAATGGAAACCTGAGGGAAGACGAGGCAGAGGAAGACCTAGAACCTCCTGGAGTCAGGGAATATATTTATACATGAAGGAGAAACATCTACAACCAGGAGATTGAATGGACCGACAAAATTAGCTATTGGGAATCGGACGATGTCCAAGACATTAATCAACCGATGATCTATCTATTATTGTTATAATAATAATAATAATAATAATAATAATAATAATAATAATAATAATAATAATTATGATTAATGTCTTTGACATCGTCCGATTCCTAATAGCCAATTTTGTCGGTCCATCCAATCTCCTGGTTGTAGATGTTTCTCCTTCATGTATAAACATATTCCCTGACTCCAGGAGGTTTTAGATCTTCCTCTGCCTCGTCTTCCCTCAGATTTCCATTCCACAACAGATCCTCTTCCAATCGCTGGACATATCCGTACCATCTTAATTGCTGAGTTTTAATATATTCTAAAATAGTGTGATGAATCTTCATTTTATAACTGAGTTTCATTATTACTATTATTATTATTATTATTATTATTATTATTATTATTATTATTATTATTATCATTGTTTAAATTCGTAGGTTAGACTGATTGGATTGATTTCTAATGCTAGATTTTGAAAATGTATTTTTCTTTTCATAGACTGGCATCGCAGAGATTCGGATTCGAGTATCTTATGCTATAGTTTTTTTTAGTGTAGGGTCAAAACAGGAGCAACGTCGAACGGATAAATGGATAGCTAATTGGCATGAGTAGCGAAATTCGGTTAAGGAATATGGACGCAAGATTAAGGCAACTGCGTTATGCTAACCATGCAACTTCCTGAACTACCATCTGCTACCCAGTGACATTATTTTAAATGTTTTACGAATGTCTTTTATGTATAGTTTTATTTTAGATTTTGAGAATATGGAATCTGTGTAGATACATTATTAAAGTTTGCCCGATTAATAATAAAACGTTATAATTAAAGTTTGTTTTATTGGGAGGAGTATCATATTTGAATTCTTTTTTCCTTGTCGTGGAATGTACGTAAATCTCCATTATAGAGTTTATACTTTTTCTACGTATTATGAATCGAAAATTTTAATATTACGTATCAGAAATAAAAAAAAATGAAAGTTCTTTCTTTACGTTAAGATCTGTACACGAATTGTGCTGAAACATTAATATGACTTAAAATGTCTAATTCAAAATGAGAAAATTTGACAAGTTGTACAACAGTAGAACTGAAACTGAAGCTGATGATTTTTTTCTTTAGCATATTGTACAACTGCCCGTATCAGGCAGAATTTCTTTCTCTTTGGTTGTATTGACAATACCATACGAAAAGCTTGCCTGAGTACATTAATTTCAGTATTATGTTCATGTTTTACAATTCTACATTTTTCATACACGAAGCACTACGAATTGAAACTGCTGCATAACAGTAGATCTAATCCGCGACTTACATGCATCATGTCGCCACTTTATTGTATTTCTTTCTTCAGCTATCATTAAATTTACCTTCTGCAACGCAAGATAAGTAAACATAAAAATAAATTAAAATACTTTGAGAGTTATAGCTAACTGCAGTATATAAGTTACATGGCAACATTTCTGTATACAAATACCCTATTTTACAGACACTTGTAATTCACTTAATGTAATTTTGGTCCTTAAGGAGTTATACTGATTTTTTCAACACTATCTCCTTCGTTTGTTACATTTATTAACTTTCTGACGTATTATGTTGCAATAAGTCCACCGCTGTGGTCTCGAGGTAGCGTGCTGCCTTGTCACGCAGAGGGCCCGGGTTCGATTCCCAGTCGGGACAGTTTTTCTGGGTGAGGTTTTTATCGGGGTTTTTCCTCGCCTGTAAGACAAATGTCAGGAAAACTTTAAGGCCCACCAAACGGGTCCCCGAAAATTCATTATGGTCATCATCATTCTTCAACCGGCTGTGGAAAAGCATACGGGGAACGCTACCACCCCCTAAACAATTCCCTAGTAAGGGCTCTGCAAGCATTGCAATGAAGATGTTCCTATGATTGCACTGAAAGGACCTGCAGAATTATTATGGATGGATGGGATGTTGCAATATTACTGGATATAGACTACCAGATCCCTGTAAATGAATTAAAATATCGCCAATTACTTTCATTTTCAAATCCACAAATATTATTATTTCATTATTAAAAGTATCCCATGATGAAGTTAGCTTATGTTGATAGTATTGTAGTTTATAATACCTATATTTGATTCATGTATACAGAAGTTCTAATATCTTCATTTAGGATGTTACAACCTTTAGATTTGTTGTATTTACTATCAAATAAATTTGATAATTTGTTTAAGTTATTCCATTCATCCATAGTAATTCTACCCTAGGGCAGGTCTTTCACTGCAATCATAGCATTTTCATGCTATGATTTGCAGCTTTGCTAGGGAATTATAGGTGTGGAAGCTTCCCGTTGCTTAAGTATTTTAAATAATGATATAGACGCTATTTCGTTTTTATGGTATATATTATATTTATAGTCCATCGCTGTGGTCTCGAGGTAGCGTGCTGCCTTGTCACGCAGCGGGCCCGGGTTCGATCCCCGGTCGGGGCAGTTTTTCTGGGTGAGGTTTTCATCGGGGTTTTTCCTTACCTGTAAGACAAATGTCAGGAAAACTTTAAGGCCCAAACGGTCCCCGAAATCATATGGCCACCATCATCATCATCCTTATCATTATCATCACCACCATCGTCCTTCACCGGTGTGGAAAGCAACGGGAAGCTACAACACCTACAATTCCCTAGTAAAGCTGCAAGCATAGCATGAAAATGCTATGATTGCAGTGAAGGACCTGCCTTCGGGCAGAATTACTATGGATGGATATTATATTTAAAATAACTTTGATTAACCTCCATTTATACATATTCATGTCATCCATTTAATTTCATCTGCTCCTGTATGAGTGCCGATAGGCGTAGTCAGCCGACATCCATGTATATCGTAGGCCTTCAATAATAAACTCAAGGCGCGACAGGCCTAGATGACCCTTAACCAACCAATTGGGAACTGATTTCACATCCAGTTGTGTTAACCACATCTAGCCAGTATAGGGATGACATGTGGTCGGCATGTCGAGTTCCCCATTCGTTACAGCTGGTTTTCTTAACCTGGAGGCCTTCAATACTTGAGATTTCCATTGATCTCATCACTCTAAAGGATTACTTGATTACTTTAAACATGTTTTAATTAATATTGGTATAATTACATGTAAACTTCTTGATAGAGAAGCAGATGGAAAGGCAAGAATGATGATTTGAGGAAAATTATGTAATTTTACGTAAGTAAGTGAAGAATGGCGAGAATGGACCCGTGCCATAACATAATGGTTTAATGCCTTGGTACAGATCTACGAAACTTGGCTGGTTAGAGTATCCATGGGGGAAGAAATTTTCTCATGGAATTATGGACAGTAAGGGACCGGTGACCTTCCAGTATCGTGAGGAATTAGGGTAGCTGCAATGATTAGTGGCTCCGGGTTGAGAAAACTAGTTATAACGGATGGGGAACCCGATATTCTGACCACATGTCACCCCCTCTTTACTGGCTAGAATATCGTCCACTTTTGTGATTAACACATGTGGATGTAAGTCAGCGGACGGTTGCATTATAGGCCTGCAGCACCTTGGAGTTTTGGATTAACGAGAACGATGATTGGAAAATAAGTATCTTGATCGGACGATACCTATCGAGTTTTATATACCACCATTTCAACAAATGCATAGTCCAAAGTTCTTGAATAAGCGCTGGTCTCGAGGAATTTTAATATCTCAATATTATTCAAATTTTATTTCCCCATTCATCGTTGAAATTTAGTGCATTGTCACATCTTTAATTTTCTCCATCGTAATCTTTTTGTGTCCATTATGTTTTATACATTTTCATTTTACAGTTTTTATTCCTATTTTTAATGTCACTTCATTTTTACGCCAGCTTGATTTGATGCACAGCGACGTCCAATGGCTACGTCCCGTTTGAGAGCGCCATCTTTACGATACAGTGATGATGTGATGGTAATCCCCTCACACTAGTAAAAACGTTAAGAAACACTTTTATGGTTTGCTTCAGTAATTCCGTCTGTTTTCGGTTCAGCATCCCCCTCCCTTCTCGTTTTTATGGCGCTATCTCGTTGCAACCCTCTCTTACACTTTGAAAAATGTCAACGCTCCTTGCGTTTGACGGTCGGTATCTCGGCTTTTCTTCTTTTTTTTACTTCTTTCTTCTAGTCTTAAAAAAAGAAAGAAGTTTGAACGAAAGAAGAAGACATAATTTTCCCCCTTTCCTCATTCGTCATAGTGTAAAACTTTTTGAAAAGAGGTGGTGGCTTGCTCGAAGCTACAGTTGGTAGCTCTGGGGGATTTGTATTGTTGTGCCACCGGCTCGTGGAGGATTGATGGAATTCAACTCGTACAACTGTGGCCAGTTTTTATGAAATCGTAGACCATCATCATTTTTTTGCTTTTTTGTTGCCTTCTTCAATGAAAGAACGAACAAGAGAGAAAGAAAGGAAAAAAAAGTAAGGAAGAGAGAGAAATTAATTATTATTCCTGTCAATATAGTTAAGTTTAATGGAAAAAACACCTAAAATTATACAGTATTTAAATATTTAAATATTCTATTCCCATCGTAGACCTGCCTCATGGGCTAGTGGTCAGCGTTCCTGACTACTTTTCATGAGGTCCCGGGTTTGTTTCCCGGTCAAACCATAGGAATTTTTCCTTAAATGGAATTATTTCTGTATTTGCCCATGGCCTGGAATTTAGGTTAAGATTAGGTTAAGAACTCCCCTGGCTCTTTATTATCATTTATCACCTATCGTACCATCACGGGGTAACGTAACTCCGCCTTCCAGTTGCCCCAACCTAAGAAATGGATTACAATTATGCTAATGCTAGGGGAGAAATTCAGAAATGTCATAAAATACAACCTTATATTTATAACTTATAAATAATTTTAATGATTACACACCTTTCTGTGCCTAAAGTTTTATTTTTCTTCTCCACTCGTCTCTCTCCATCCAATCCATGCCCTCCAGTCCTCTTGCTCTCATTCCAGTTCTTATTTCCTGCATCCACGAATTTCGAGGTCTTCCTCTCCTCCTTCTTCCAGGTGGACATTCCAGTTCTTATTTCCTGCATCCACGAATTTCGAGGTCTTCATCTCCTCCTTCTTCCAGGTGGACACCATTCCAATGTTTTCCTGGGTAATCCTTCTTGTATTCGTCATACCAATTTAATTGCGTATACCGTATATAATTTACTATTGAATAACCAATATTCATTTTTCTCTTATGACAGTATTTCTTATTTTGTCTAATTTTGAACATTTTGCTGCTTATATATATATATATATATATATATATATATATATATATATATATATATATATATATAGTTACCTGAACAGACAGGCGAATAGAGACTACATAACAGTGAGCTACATTATCTTTATGGTAAACCAGATATAATAAATACAGTTATATCTCGTAGACTGCGATGGACAGGACATGTGACACGAATGGAGAATGAAAGAGTGGCATGGAAGTTGGAAAACCACAAGGAAAATGCCCAGTTAATAGACCAATAAAGAGGTAGGAGGATATAAATAACCATGGTTTCAGAGTAATAGATTATACAGGGGATGATTGGAAAACATCTCAGGATAGGGATGTGTGGATAGCTTATGTCCGCGCGGCCATGAACCACCGGGTTCGACAGTGCTAGCGAGTTAGGTACTTATAGGCCTACCAATCGTTATCGTCAAAATAACAGAATTGGCAAGTTGAAAAATGCATTAACCTTTACAGTTATAACGTGTTTTTTAAGGAAAAAAGTTTACAAAATTATTCGTCATATCAGGTCAATATATTAAATTAAATTGTTAAAAAGTAGATATGCAAGTAATTTTCTCTATCGATATCATCGAGTGCAGCTACTGTCTATCATCAGAAGCTATATTTCACCCTCATCCAGAGAATAAACACGCAATTCCTCAAACCGATATTCGTGTCGAGGTACTTGATGGGCCGGGAAAAAAAGGAGGAGGACGGTAGACACATTACTGATAAACTTAAATTTTAATAAACACAATGATAATGATAATAATAATAATAATAATAATGATAATAATAATAATAATAAATAATTTTGAAAATGTGTAGGACTTCATTCGATGTAATATTTTAAAATTTAAGTGTTCAAAAGCAATCTTTTGATATATGCCCAAGCCACATTTTATTTAAAAAACCTATGACTTAAATATTATGCGTCAGCTGATAAATAATGCCAGATTCACTTCATAAGACACATTCGTAATCCATCAATTAATTAATTTCTAAAATAAATATAATTTCATAAAGAAACTTTACTTTTTTAAATCACACTCTCGTGTTCAGGGAAAAATCCACAATAATATTTTTTTATTAATATATGGAATCAAATGAAATCCACAATAATAAAAATGTTTATTAATATATCGAATCAAATGAAAAAGAACAGTAATATTGTCAATACCAAATAATAATAATAATAATAATAATAATAATAATAATAATAATAATAATAATAATAATAATAATAATAATAATAATAATAATAATCATAATCATAATCATAATCATGATATTAATAATAATAATAATAATAATAATAATAATAAAATTACACATAAGTATAACAATAAACAAATGCATTTCCATATAACGTTATTAAATAGAGGTTTATGATAGTTTTTTAATAATTTAATTAGACTTGATAAATAGAGATCACTGGGAAATTACATGTTAATAAATATAGAGCTTAAGTGTAGAGTTAATTTAAAGTCTTGGATCATTAGACACTACGCTGTGTCGCATACAGAAAAAATGTATTTCGGTTTTATATTTACACAAGTACGAATTAAATTTAAATGTTCAGTAGGATTTAAAGTAAGGAATATTGATATTAAATTACAGGTTATATTTATTTCGTGTTTACCGCTGTGCTATCGGGGTAGCGTCGCTGTCTCGCACGCAGCGGACCGGTTCGATCCCCGGTCGGGACGAGTTTTCTGAATTTTTTTTTCTGAGTTTTTCCTCACCTATAACACAAAAGCCAGGAAACTTTAAGGTCCCCCGAATATCATCTGACCATCATAATCATTATATTCGCCACGTTTAGTGTGAATGGTGTGTTTTGTCTTAATGTCGTGTTGTCTTGGAGGAGGCCCTGACAATGAGTTGATCACATATTCGGGGAGGCCTCCACGTACTTGTGTGGTCAAAATGTATGTGTGTGATCCATAGTTTAACTCATTCGGGGAGGCCTCCACGTACTTGTGTGGTCAAAATGTATGTGTGTGATCCATAGTTTAACTCATTCGGGGAGACCTCCACGTACTTGTGTGGTCAAAATGTATGTGTGTGATCCATAGTTTAACTCATTCGGGGAGGCCTCCACGCACTTGTGTGGTCAAAATGTATGTGTGTGATCCATAGTTTAACTCATTCGGGGAGACCTCCACGTACTTGTGTGGTCAAAATGTATGTGTGTGTGATCCATAGTTTAACTCATTCGGGGAGACCTCCACGTACTTGTGTGGTCAAAATGTATGTGTGTGATCCATAGTTTAACTCATTCGGGGAGGCCTCCACGCACTTGTGTGGTCAAAATGTATGTGTGTGATCCATAGTTTAACTCATTCGGGGAGACCTCCACGTACTTGTGTGGTCAAAATGTATGTGTGTGATCCATAGTTTAACTCATTCGGGGAGACCTCCACGCACTTGTGTGGTCAAAATGTATGTGTGTGATCCATAGTTTAACTCATTCGGGGAGACCTCCACGTACTTGTGTGGTCAAAATGTATGTGTGTGATCCATAGTTTAACTCATTCGGGGAGACCTCCACGTACTTGTGTGGTCAAAATGTATGTGTGTGATCCATAGTTTAAAATATTTCTCCCGTAAGGTCGCGCCACTGTAAGGCCCAGTGGTGTGTGACATGTACCTATAAGGTAAGAGGTTAAACTGAGTTGATGGAATGGTATGTAATTTATTTCATAATCATGATTCCTATATTGAGAATATTTTAATTCTCTTGAAGGGCTTGAATTGAATTACCTAACTGATTTATCAAACAGCCGAGGGGGGAAAAAAAACATAACTGGAGGCGATGGAGGAAAACAACTATGTAAGAATTGTGAGCAGGTGTTTCCGTTTTTAATTCCACGAGAACAAAGAAAAAGTACATAATGCAGATAAATCCTACGCTCTTCTATGACGTCTTCTTGAAACTAGTTTTCGTCCTACATACAGGATATGTGTACATATACTACAAAGAAAAATAGGTAAAAATTTACTTAATTCCTATAATTATTCTTCAAAGAAAAATAGGTAAAAATTTACTTAATTCTTGTAATTATTCTTCATTTTCGAAGGTTTACAGTCCAAAGTGAACCTTGGCTTCCTCTCAACAGCTCTCCCCGAGGCTGATGTATGGGTTTTCGGACAATGTAGATATCTTACAATGTAGATGTCAGCCCCGCGATCCCATCCCCAATCTCGAGGACCAGGGTATCTCTTTTAGTCTGGATCGCCTTTGACCTCTCAGGCATGGGAGACCCTACAAGTAGCTACGCTACCACCGGCACATTTCTCACGATCATTTGACCAGTCAAGACCCACTCAGTGAAAAAGTAGATATACCATCGGGAGGAATTGATATAACAAAAATAATAAAGCTTATCATATGCGCATATACAGTACATAGGAATATTATATAATTTTGCAATTACAGTTTTAATTTAATTTAATTTGACCAAAACGTGGTCTAAAGAAAATATACATTAATGAAGAGTCTGCTCTATACGAATCTAAAATAATAAGATGAATTTCTGATAAAATGTGATGTTTGAGAATTTAGCATTAGTTATTACTTTTACAATATTATAAAATATACATTTTCATTTAGACTGGAAATACAATTGATTAATAACAGTCGTGTTTCACCTCGCTCTTTATCGATTTATCTTTATCAGCTCCTGCTTTTGTGATAAAGAAAGCTCATCCTTTTTAATATTCTGAACAGCTTAGAGCAATATTTTTCTCCAACAAATAGGCTACCTTGAATATAGCAAATAATGAACAGATTCCTCGATTTTACTGAGTTGTTTACTAAAAAAATAAATTAATAACCTATAAAGTTGATTATTATATACAGTTTGATGTGTTTCATTATTCCTCCACTAGAGTGCATTCTTACAATATTGCGATCCTATTTGGCAATAAATAATATGATCAAGTTGCAGTGATTATACACAACCTCACATTTCTGATTTGTTTTCAAACATCGCCGTTTACATTAAATGTATAAATATTTTAAAATACCGGTAACTATATTTAAATGATGACTTGAGTAAACAACTTAATTTTATTCGTTAAATTATCCTAACAAATGCCACTCACAATTTCCAAATCCTCTAGATAAATTCACTCGTCACTTCGTGAGTCGTGCATTTATCGATAATTTGGAAATCACTCGTGGCATTAATTAGATCATTAATATAGACGAAGATTCACTTAGGCCATCATTGGTTCGTTGTTTTTTCTAGTTATTATAGTGTAAAGACGCTTTATAGTTTGTAAAAAATGGAAACAATATGCATTGTTCTTTCTGATTATTCAATAGTTATGTTGAAATTTACTATAAAAATGTTCTATAAACACTGAAGAAAATAATAATAATGATATATGATGTAGAAACATGGGAATTAAAATCTAGAAATACGTAAATTAAATTCTGCAGAAATGTATTTTTGGAAGCGTTCAGCTATAATTTCTAGAAGAGATAAAATAGGAAACAGTGTAATTAAAAAAAGATGAATGTTCAAATTTCAATCGTGGATTTTATAAAAAGAATGTATGATCATGTAAAAAGACTGACGGAAGATGGATTCTCAAGAAGAATACTAGAAAGGTGCTAGAAAGTACTTGGTAGACGAAGAATAAGACGACCGAAAATAATGTGGATTGATGATGTTTTGAGTAGCATGATGAAAAAAAAAAAAAAAAAAAAGGATTGGTCGATTTAGCTTGGAATGACACAAAGATGTGGATGAGGAGAATGACATTAGATTAATTGGGCGCAGGAAGATGTGAAACTTTATGAAACCTTCTAAGAAATAAATGACACAATGCTAATGATGATTCTAATATAATAAGTGTATTTCCTTATTTGATTTTAACGTATGTATCGTATTCTATTTTTTTTAATAGAGTATATTTATTTAACCTGGTGGAGTTAAGACCATGTGGCCTTCTCTTCCACTCACAAGGACAAACACATGTTTATATTTAAATACAAAAAAATACAATAATAGTACATACCAAACAATTAATTATCTGTCGCACTGAACAATAATGAAAGTAATGTCTTTTTTTAGGAATATTCCACAATACAGTGTTTCTCCTTCAACCCAAAGTGATTTGTCGCCAGAGGTTCCTGTCTAAAGCATATTCTTCCCTCAAATCTCTAGCTTCCATACTTCTCTTCACTCCATCCAATCATCGTTCTCTATGCCTCCCTCGTCCACTTATTCCATTAGCTTTCCAATTAAGGATCATCTTTGGCATTCTTTCTTCTTCCATTCTTATGAGGTGTCCATACCATTTCAAACGTTTTTTTTTCTGTTTTTCCTAATATGTTTTTTCAACTTGCATAATTTCCCTTATTGTGCTGTTTCTGACCTTATCCCTTTTTGAAATTCTTGTCGATCGAAAATAATGTCTAATAATACAATAAAATTAAATACAATTAAAATTAAACTAATGAAAGAATGTATACACAATGGAACAATAACTCTAATCTACTATACATAAAAAAGAAATAAAAAATACAAAGAAAGTAATAAACGATAATGAATTAATTTATCGCTTATAGATAAGGCATTATGTGAATATATTGACAAATCTTAATATTATTTCTATTAAATGATGAAAAAATATATTAATTGTTAAAAAAGTAATATTAGGGAGTTTTTTCAGTTAATAGTTTTATTTTCAATTTGTTTCTGAAAGATGGCAATTTTTTATAATCTTATTTAAAAATTGTGTTCCAGTTTAATAACAACATTAGAATTGGCTTCTTATGTACAAGAGAATTTCATAACATACATTTTGAATCAGCTAATAATTATAGATAAAGAGATTATTTTATTATGAACAATGTGAATTGATGGATTTTGTAAACAGAATTTTATTGAATTTTGTTTCACAAAGTGAGTAATTAGTAATGTTTTGATTTGTGGTGAAAAATCCTTCACACTGATGAATTTGCGTCGTCTGCCACACGGAAGCATTAACCACGACAATGTGCGATGTTCACATGTTTATGACATCTCGGGGGCGCTTTTATGACCTCCGCGGCTCGTAAATATTTCCGAGCAACACTGCACATGGCTTGGAATCTATTAGCAACCCTCCCTCAGGTGCAAGTTTAATACGTGATGATTTTATTCCAACATCTGCTTATTGTTCAATTGTATCCGACAGTCTTTAAATTGGATACGCGCATAAAAGGGGATGAATTGAATTGCTTAATTGCAAATAGTGCGCCTGTCACCTCCAATCCTTTGCTCTTCACTAGTTCAGAACCCACTTACCTCTTTTTTTTTAGATCAATTAGGATCAGTATTTCGTTTAACCTGAACTCTGCCCATAAACGCTACATCATATCCGCGCAGCTGCATGTCTTCCATATGACTGACTGTATTTTTCCCCATGGTGCGACAGGCCTAGTAGCCGGCTGCTGACCTCACATCCACATGTGTCAATCACATAGGTAGATGTTTATCTAGCCAGTGACAGTGTAGAAGTAACATGTGGTTAGCATGACGAGTCCCCCAGACGTTGTAGCTAGTTTTCTCAACCTGCAACCGCTGCTTACTGTGCTGGGTGGGCACCGGTCCCATACTGGCCGAAATACCATGAAAAAAAAATTCCTCCATGGAGACTCGAACCAGCGCAAGTCCCGTAGCTTAGCGCCAAGGCTTCCTGCCTTAACCACTCGGCTACGCCGCGGGACTTGACTGACTGTATAGTCAAATTAAATTAGCTTCCATATCTTGAAAAGGTCCACCGCTGTGGCCTCGAGGTAGTGTGCTGCCTTGTCACGCAGTGGGCCCGGGTTAGATTCCCAGTCGAACAAGCTTCCTGGGTGAGGTTTTTTTTGTGGGGGAGGGTTTTCCTTGCCTGTAAGACAAATGTCAGATAGCTTTAAGGCACAAAAGGTCCCCGAACATCATCTGGCCATCATCATTATCATCCTTCACCGGTGTGGGAAGCTACCGCACCTATAATTCCCTAGTAAAGCTGCAAAGCATAGCATGAAAATGAAATGCTATGACGTTACCTCTAGACCATAGCGGTATACAATTCACACACGTTAAATTAAAACACGAAACTAGTATTCATAAAACTCTAGTTTCTGGAATTAGGTAACTATGCATTGTACTGAAATAAAAACGAATACATACTTTTGTTGATATTTACAGTAGATTTATACAAAAGTGAGATAAGCTTCCACTCCAAGTTCTTAACTTACAATACAATGCTTCTGATTTTATCTTGATTTATTTCTAAGTTCCTCTATAAAGATTTATTTCTTTTTTGTATACAGTACATGTTTGATATATAAGTTATTAGCAAGACGTTGGATTTAAGACGCATTGCTAGAATTTAGATGTTTTAAATTATACTTTAAATGAAAATATAGGGTCTTAAATCCTTAGCTGTCACTCTCTTTTCTTTTTATTTTCCAATAAATTGTCTGTAAATTTAACTTTCCAACACTTGACATTTTAATTAAATGTAACAAAAGAATATTCTAACAAGACCGTTTTTCATTTCTAGAATACAAAACAACCTATAACATACTATTAAATAGCTAAAGATAATATTTAATTTATGCTAATTCGTTGATGTCGACATTAATTAATTTCTTATTTGATTTAAAAGGATATTTTTAATATAAATATATTAAAATTGTATTTCGGGTAGTTTTTCTACAAATTCTAAAAAACAAAAGATTTAAACTCATCATAGAAAATGCAATTAAAATTCTATTTTAAAGTATTTATTATTATTATTATTATTATTATTATTATTATTATTATTATTATTATTATTATTATTATATCATCATATTGCTTGAAAAAAGAAGATAATTCAACTTAGAAACACATTTTGCTTTCATAGATTTTGAAAAAGCATTCGACACAGTCAAGAGATCAAAACTCTTAAATATATTGGAAGACAGAAATATACCAAATTTACTTCGGCAGAACATACAAAATATTTACAAAGACAACACCATAAAGATTAAATTAAATAACAGATTTTCTGAAGAGGAATTATAAATCGTGATGTGAGACAAGGCTGCCCCCTATCCCCAACACTCTTTGCAATTTATATCAATGAAGTAATATGTTGCTGGAACAAAAAATATAAATTTGGAATAAGAATATCAGAAAATAGATAATTAAACACTATATTGTTTGCAGATGACCAAATAATAATAGCAAATTCCGAAGATAATCTACAGAAAGGTCTGTATGAACTTAACAAAATTATAGAAGAATATGGATTAAAGATATCTACAGAAAAAAACAAAAATTATGGCATTTCAAGGGGTGTAGATCCTGTCAGAAGTAAAATTGTACTGGACAATAAGATTTTGGAGCAGGTGAATAATTTTACATATCTAGGATGCAATATCTCATATGAAGAAGAAAAGGATGTAAATGCAAAAATATCTAAACTTTTAAGAATTTTAGGGTTAATAAATTCTATCTTCAAGCCACAGTTAGTCCAAAAGCATTCAAGACTGAAAGTGTAAAAAACACTGGCTCTTCCAACTCTTTTGTATGGTAGCGAAGTATATACGTTGAAACAGAAGGATATACAGAGACTTAGATCTGCTGAAATGAGATATCTTCGGAGGACTGCAGGATACACACTACTAGATCACAAAAAAATGAAGACATCTTAGAAGAATTACACATGGAATCTTTAGTAAACAAAATTTCTGATTATAAGTCAAGATGGATGCAACATGTTCATCGAATGGAAGATCACAGAATACCCAAACAAATGTTAAGATATCAACCTGCAGGAAGAAGAAGACCAGGACGTCCACTCAAAATACTTTTGGATGGTGTTTCTCTTGAGGCCGAAACAGGTCAACAAATGGCCTAAATTCGTGAATGTACTATGTTGATGATGATGATTATATCATCATTATTATTGTAAGTGTAAATTAATATTGACAAAAATGCTCTCCTCGATAAGATTTGTAAAGAGATTTACTTAGCAAATTACCCTAAATATACAGTATCTTAATTATTAATACACTTTCTGTAACATAAAACAAAATTTATTGACTGTGATAGTCACAGTATTAGACCTTGACCTCAATGAGAAGGATGTATCTTAGATCTTTGACTTTTTCAGCGCTAAAAGCCAGCAGCAGATATTCTTGTCTTTGATGACTGAGGAAAGCCAAGAAAAAACTCAGGTTGGTCGGCACCGGGGTTTGAATCCGGGACTCCCGAATAAGAAATTCAAACGCAACTGCTCTTTTATTATTATTATTATTATTATTATTATTATTATTATTATTATTATTATTTATGTAAATTACAATTTTAACAAGCATCTATCCTGTTGGACTAGTGAATACCGTGTTTGTCTTTGGTTCCAAGATTAACGGGTTCGAATCCGGTCGGGTTCGATGGATTTTTAAGGGAATGAAAATCCTAGTATAGGCTCCTGAAGAAGGCAACGATATGGGTCCCGTGTCTTAGAATGTCGGCTACGGTTCGTAAAAGAACCTCAAGTCTGAAGAAAGAGGCCTCTGAGGATTTGAATTGCGGCGCTAATGGAGCTGTAAAAGAGCATCGTTAAATAAAACAATACCGGTAAAAGTAGCAATGTTAACAAGCAAAACTTTTTTTTAGGATGTCCAGATAATCAATATTTATATCGTTAGTTAGTGGAACACTTTTTTATATCTTTAAAAATAATAGATAGCGTACTTAACTAGATAATGATGTAGACTCTGGAAAAAATACCTTTCCTTTGAAACATGGAAACACTTTTACACCATCTGAGTTTCTACCATCTGCTGTACAAAATGAGTCATTTTGTGTTCCTCTGTCTCCACTTTTGATGTTCTGACGAATTTCTATTCTTGAAGCAAATGCCCCCCCAGGAGCTATCACCTTGACGTGGTGGGGGGGCTTAGTACCCGATGAACCAGACGACTCTACTGGGGAAGATTGACTTAGGTTAATCTTGCTGGTGGGTAAGAGGCGAGGGGAACTAAGTATAGCTCACAACGAAGGAATGGCGTCTGTATCCATATTGGGCGGCCACATCTTCGTCAAGTCTTCAACGGTCAACAGGGCGACAAGGAATAGCACAGCAAAACTTGTAGGGCTTGAAGAGCGGAAGAAGCAGCCCTCTCTTGGGGGGTGGATACCCAGAGGAGCATGTTTGGAGGCTCAGAGGAAGCAGCCCTTCCACCATCCTTGTCCTGCGAAGCGCTCGTAACGCTTCCAGGAGACATTTATCTTACTGAGAAGCTTCATGGAAATCAGCCGGACTGTCATAAAAGGAACCGACCCAAGCAAGATAAAAGGATACGATTTGGAATAAAGGACATTTTGAAATTAGGAAATTGGAACGTAAGGGGAATAAATACAAAAGAAGAAGAATTAGAAAGAGAATTAAAGAAAAAAGAAATAAATATAGCAACAATAACAGAAACAAAGAAGAAACTAAAAGGAACAAAGGACTTAAAACACTATACTATGTTGTATAGCGGAGTAGAACAGACAACAAGAGCGCAGTGTGGAGTAGCAATTTTAATAGATGAAAAATGGAAGAACAAATTGAATAGCTATGAGTTTATAAATGAAAGAATCCTGATAGCCAGATTTAAAATTGAAAGAGGATATATGATGATAATTGCTGTGTATGCCCCAGAGGAAGGTAAGAAAGAAGAACAAAAAAAATTTTATAAAACATTACAAACATTAGTTGATAAATATACAAAAGATCATCATTTAATAATAAGTGGAGACTTAAATGCCAGAGTAGGCAATGTCCCTATACCTAATGTAATAGGAAATAATGGAGAAGTAACAATAAATGATAATGGACAGGATTTGAGACAGTTTTCAGCTTATAATCAATTAAAAATAATGAATACCTATTTCCGAAAAAAGGACATACATAAATATACAAGAAGTGGATATAACTCAAGATCAATAATTGACTATTTAATCGTAAACAACAAGCTAGGAGCCTTGGTAAAAGATGTGAGAGTACATAGAGGCAGCGATATATACTCTGATCACTATCTCGTGATAAGCAAAATAAACATAATAGCTAAATGGCGGAAAAATAACATGAAGAACAAAAGAAACCAAGAAGAAGTATATAAAGTATATTTATTACAAGATCAAAGTATTAGACAACATTATGAAAGCAGAATGAATAAATATATATCAGAGATAGCGACATCAGAAGACATAAATATTGAATGGGAAAATATATCAAATGTAATACATAAAACAGCAAATGAGATATTAGGAAAAAAAAATAGAATAAGAAATAGGAAGGGCTTGAGAACTTGGAATGCGAATATACAAAATGCAGTGAATGAAAAACAAAAAGCATATCATACATACTTACGACTGAAAACAGAAGAATCTTATGAAGAATATAAAACGAAAAGGAGAATTGGCTAAAAGCATTATAAGAAAAGCCCATCAGGAGTCATGGGATAAATTCATAAGCTCAGTAGAACATGATATGTATGGAAGACAAGAAATAGGTTATAAATTAGTGAAACATCTAAATCAGACTGAGAAAGATTCTGCCAGATTGAATATAATCCCAGAACAAGAATGGATCCAACATTATGAAAAACTTTGGAAAAAGGAGGAAATTGAAGGAAAAGAGAACAATGAGGAAGAAATAAAAGTGGAAAATATTGATGTAATAGACATAAATGAATTAGAAATGGCTTTGAAAACCACTAAGAATAGGAAAGCAACAGGATTAGATAATATAAATATGGAATTAATCAAATATAGTGGAATATTGTGTAAACTACGAATACTTCATCTAATTAATATATGTTGGCAGACCTATGGGATTCCAACCACTTGGAAAACAGCAATTGTGAAGAATATATTCAAAAGAGGAGACCGAAGAAATTGCGAGAATTACAGAGGGATTAGCTTAATGAATACTGGCTACAAGATATATACGAAAATAATAAATAATAGATTGAGAAACATAACAGAAGTAATAATAAGTGAAAATCAAAGTGGATTCAGAAAGGGAAGGTCATGTATAGACAATGTCTTTACACTGAAACAACTCACAGAAAAGAGAAGAGAACATAACTTAGAAACTCACATAGGATTTATAGATTTGGATAAGGCCTTCGATCGAGTAAACAGACAAAAATTATGGGAAATATTACGAATGAAAGGATACCCGCTGTGCCTTGTTGAAACAATAAAGAAATTATATGAAGACACAAATATAATTATAGATACTGGATTCAAAAGAACAGATGCAATCAAAACAAATACTGGATTACGACAAGGATGTAGTTTATCACCCACTTTGTTTAATATATATATAGACGATATTTTAAATAAATGGAAAGTTTTAGTAAATCCAGGAATAAGAATAGATAATAAAGTGTGCATAAATAATCTTCTATTTGCGGACGATGTAATCATAATACAGAAAAATGAAGACGACTTACAGAAATCAATGCATGCATTAAATGAAATATGTAAGTTATACGATCAAAAGATTTCTGTAAGGAAAACGAAGACCATGGCTTTTAGAGGAAGAGATCCAGTGAGATCCAAAATTATTTTAGAAAATCAAAGTATAGAACAGGTGTCTAGTTTCAAATATTTGGGCTGTGATGTTGGCTACAATGTGGAAAGAGATATTGACTCCAAAATAAATAAATTTCAGATGGTGTGTGGAACAATACAGAGAACATTCAAAAATAAAATTAGAAAAGAAACCAAGATAAAAATGTATAATGTTATGGCGGTTCCCACAATATTGTATGGATGTGAAACTTGGGCTCCAGTGAAAAGACAGAAGGATAGAATACAGACGGCAGAGATGCGGTTCCTAAGACAAGTAAAAGGATGTACAAGACTTGATAGAATAAGAAATGAGGATATAAGAGAAGAATTGAAAGTACAGCCTTTATTGGATAAAGTCACGAATTACAGACAGAAATGGATTGATCACATGGATGGAATGAGTAAGGAGAGATATCCATTGTTAGCCAGGAACTATCAAGCAAGAGGAAGGCGTGATGTTGGAAGACCTAGAAGACGTTGGGCTGATGCAATATGAAGTCGGAACGGGCAATTGCCTAATCCCTGGAGTGATGATGATGATGATGATGATGATGATGAAGCAAATGCTGGGGATAAAACAAGAAGCTAACATCGTGAACATATATAGAAGAGTGTACTTATGTGGAATCTTATAGATTCGCACTAACATTTTTTATACTTCGCTATATGCTCTTCGAAACATATCGCACTCAGGATTCTCGAAAGGCTTAAATTATATCGCTCATTTGCTGCAACAACGTCATAACTCGAAAATCACGATTTTTCAGGAGAAACATTTGAAGTTTTAAATACTGTCATTCCAAGTCTTTCTGTGATATTAAATAAAATATCGTGATTTTTTGAGTTTATGACGTTGTTGCAGCAAATGAGTGATATGTTTAATTTTTTCTTCCTTACAGATTATTTTTTTATGTTTTTATAAAATGTATATCACTAAGAGCTTTAAATTTTTTTTAAATATCTTATTTTCTTAAAATATTCCAAACATGAATGTATGTATGTGTGTATATATATATATATATATATATACATACGGGCCTATATGTAAAAGTTTGACAAGTTGGCGATAGTGTCCATTTCGTGATAAAATATTTCCTTATTCTAACTCAGTTTAATATACAATTATTTCTTTCTGAACATAATAAATTACAATGAAAAAAAAATAGTTTTGAAAATGTAATACGAAAAAACGTCTGTCACTAAGTTACTACTCTTTATCCTACCGAGGTATTTAATTTACTTAGTGAAAAAATTACGATTTTGTGTTAAGGTAATTTAGAATTCAAATTCCGACATAGTCTTTAAAATAAGATTTTTTCATAACTTATAATAGGGGACTAATAAGTTTTATGGTAAATATAGTTGTTTGTATGAAATGGGATAGATGTAAATATAAGTGCCGTGTCACCACAGCCGTGATGATCTAAGTCCGACTGAAGTAGTTACTGTCACTGATTGCAGGAGTCACATGGTTAGTATGGCGCAGTATATACAACTTGGTTTGTTTTATTAACCGGATTTCCATACTTATTCTCTCGATGCTAAATGTGCAGTTCCGACTTTTACTCAAAGAAAAATGTGTAAATTATATCCCCCAATCGATCCCAAACCACCTGGAATGAAAATTATACATGCTAATCTGCCCGGGTTCGATTCCCGGTCGGGACAGGCTCCTGGGCGAGGCTTTTTTGGGGTTTTTCCTCACCTGTAAGACAAATGTCAAGAAGAGGTTCCAACTGTCTCCGAAAATCATCCGCCCATCATCATCATCCTTCACCGGTGTGGAAAGCAACGGGAAGCTACCACACCTATAATTCCCTAGTAAAGCTGCAAAGCATAGCATGCAAATGCTATGATTGCAGTGACTGACCTGCCCTCGGGCAGAATGGATGGTGCAGATGGATCTCTACACCACTAAGGCCACAATAAACAAGGTATTTTTATACATCTAGTAGACATATAAAATATGAAAAATATACTAGCATAACTTATAATGTTGACTTTCTATTGTATATCAAACCTATACTCTCTAATATAAAATATATTAATCTTTCTTTTTAATTTATAGAAATTTGATATTCAAGAAAATTATTGTTATTTTATTCAACGACTCTTTTCAACAGTAAGATCATTATTTTCATATTTTTGAACGTGGAAGAGACAACAAATTTTGCTAAGAGACCTCTTGAATAATTTTACATGCCCTTATACTACGTCACGGGTCCCACGACTTAGTTCCTTCATGAGGGAACCCATACTTACGTCCCGAAAAGAGTTTGAACCTGAGTTCCTTGCAATCAGAGGCGAACATGGTAACCACTAGTCCACCAGGATTAGTTTTTAAACGCGTAAATCTTCTTCTTGTTCTTCTTGTAAGTCCACGTTTCCCTTAACAGAGATTTAGGCGCTCTCCCCCTATAGGGAAGAATTTGAACCATACTAATTTACTTACACTTGTTTTCGTATAGATGTCCTTTGAGTTGTCCGTGGTCAGCGTTCCGCCTCATACTGACATCTAGGAAACCAAGGTAGTACTAGGACGGGAGAATACGGTAAATTTGCTTAGAGGCCTTTCATTCTGGCTTAAAGATCTTTTACGAGCCTGAAAATCTTCAGACTCGGGACCCACGGCTTAAAGTCCCGTCGGGGTCTGGCCAGTGATTTCGACGTTTCGACATGATCCTACATGCCATTATCAAGGATTGAAAGGTTCGAGTCACTAGTTTAGGTCTTACATCTTTTTAAAAACGCCAAGTTTGGCTCTCTTGCATCTTAATTTGCCTAACACTTGTGGGCAAGTAAGATGCAAGAGAGCCAAACTTCTGTGCGACTTGACCTTTTTAAAAATATATAAGACCTAAATCAGTGACTTGAACCTTTCATTCCTTGATAATGGCATATGGGATCATGCCGAAACGTCGGAATCAGTGGCCAGAGACCGACCTTGAATCCATGACGCGGAAAACCCAATAAAACTTTCTTAATCATATTTATATCCGCGAAAATTTACAATATAACATATATATAGTCCACCGCTGTGTGGTCTTGAGGTAGCGTGCTGCCTTGTCACGCAGCGGGCCCGGGTTCGATCCCCGGTCGGGACAGTTTTTCTGGGTGAGGTTTTTATCAAGGTTTTTCCTCACCTGTAAGACAATCATTTGGCCATCATCATCATCCTTCACCGGTGTGGAAAGCAACGAGAAGCTACCACACCTACAATTCTCTAGTAAAGCTGCAAAACATAGCATGAAAATGCTATGATTGCAGTGAAAGACCTGCCCTCTGCCAGAATTACTATGGATGGATATATGTATATACATATTGCAATTCACAAATCTCGCAAACTTTTGTTTCTAGAAGGTAATCGTGTCAAGCCAGATATAGCCTACCAACCTTGTATAAAAATAAAACTACACTATGAATTATTTCTTACATGTTCACAGTAACAAATATACTTTACTAATTTTGTGTAATATGATATTAAATTATTATTATTATTATTATTATTATTATTATTATTATTATTATTATTATTACATTTTTAATCATTTAGCATATTGTACAATACAATAGCATTCTCTTTTTTTATCTCAGTTTAACCTTAAATGTACTTTTTGTGTTACAAACGCCACACGGGCCTTACAGTGGCGAGACATGTCGCGAGAGGAATTATAAACTGTGGGTTATACACATACTTTTTTGACCACACAAGTACATGGAGAGCCTCCTCGAATGAGTTATCAGCTCAATACCAGAGCCACCTCCGAGACAACACAACATTAAGACGAAACACATCATTCTCACATGTATTCATACTAAACATGGCGAATATTATAACGTTGATTATGATGGCCAGAAAATGTTCGAGGACCTTTTGGGCCTTAAACGTCCTGACATTTGTGTTACAAGTGAGGAAAAACCCTAAAAAACCTTCACTCTGGAACCCAGCCCGCTGCATACGACGCAGTGGCGCTACCCCGCGAACACAGCGGTGGATCGATACAATAGTCAATATCAATAAATACATTAAAATACAATGTAAACAACACTAAAATACAACATTAATTTCAGGTAAAATAAAATTTCATTTACCTATAATATGGAGCGTCTAGTAAAAGGTGTGTACTACAGATTCTTAAATGTAGAAAAAGTTACTGTATGAGCTTCGCATGATGGTTTATTAAAGAAATGACAATTGCTTTAACGAGAGTTTGGTTTCCGTTAGTCTAACCTGAATCTCATTATGTAAATAGACCCTATCTATTTCCTGCATTGTAATTATGTAAAATATTTACATAATTTCTAATGGAGGTCACATCCATTTTTTTTCTTAATTTGTAATAGGCACTGTCATACAAACATATAACTGTTAATATACTATATATTTTATCAGTAGACACAACAAATTCAGGGTTTCAAATTGAAAGTAATAAAATCAGATTTTTTGTTAGTAGATTTCATAAACTGGAGCAACTGAAACATACTACCCCATGCCATAATAATTTATAAATGTTTTCAGTATCAAATGCAATTCAACGTGCTAGAAAATTAAACAGACATGGCAGAAGAGGTCAAAACTGTTCGTTAGAGCAAATAGAACCATTTATCCATAGTCTTCTAGTATTATTTCTGTGCCTTGCTTCTGTCTGAAACAAGTTCCTTATTACTTTCTAGTGATTGGATAAATAATTATACTTAACCTACTCATAAAATTGTATTGCAAACCAGACTATATTGTCCCTTCACTGGCGTGTACACTAATATTCTATTACGATTGACTATTTAACTCATGCCCCAAATGGGAGTCAATGACCAATCACATTGCAAGGTTTTTTTTATTTACAGCCAATCACAGTCGTGTTTCGCCTAGAATTTACCAACTAAAGTTTATCATAATAAAGAAAGCACCTCCTTTTTAACATTCTGAATAGGCCATAGCATTATTTTGCATTGACTGACTCTCTAAGAAATACGGCTACCAGATTGTATATATAGTGCATGAATGTCAACACATAGCGCATGCGGGAGTTAATATAAAAACATTTGTAGCAATTGATTATACCACCAAAAAAATAAACCACTGTTTGCACTTTCTTAAATGTATTTTTTCCCAGGTAATAACATTTCAGAAAAATATAATTGTCATATTTACATCGTAGGACATCAGAAATGAATTAATATATAGTTTGATGTGTTTCATTTTTTCTCCACTAGAATGCATTCTTACAATATTGCGTTCCATTGGCAATAAATAATATGATCCGGTTGCAGTGACAAACGAAAGAAGCAAATGAAGCGTACCAATCGTTTCTCATTTGTTTTCAAACATCGCCGTTTACATTAAATATATAAATATTTTAAAATAACTATATTTAAATAATGATTTGTGAGTAAACAGCTTAATTTTATTCGTTAAATAGTCCTAACAAATGCCACTCTTGATTTCCAAATTCTCTAGATAAATTCACTCCACACTTCGTGAGTCGTGAATTTATCGATAATTTGGAAATCACTCGTGGCATTACTTACGATAATCTTAACCTATGTAATATGTTCTGGTAAACTTTTCATGTTACAAAATATTAATTTTGTACGAAGCGAAGAACAACACTGCATTAAACATAATTGGAATTTTTAGGGTTATAGTCATTAGTGACACAGAGACCCCTACTATTTCGCGCTGCAGTGAAATGACGCATATATATTTATATAAAGAGGTTATGCATTTTTAAACGCGCAGGTGGCAATAACAGATATCACGGTAGTGGGGGGGATAGTTCAGTTTGTATCATCTGTACGAGCCATGCTTGAAAAGCTGGGGGTCAGAAACATGCAGACCTAAGATCAGCCCTAATGGTATCGATTTAAGAAACTTAGAAATAGCAGATGTTACTCTCACAATTTTTCGAGTTGGTTTCCCATACACATAAGGTAGACCAAATGCTTTCTTCAGTCTAGTGGAAAACTTTTTTTAGGAAGAAGTCTGAAGAAGAAGAAGTGTACTTATTGAAAATATTCAATGGCATAATTTACAGTATATTATTTTGTGTCAGTAATGTTTACCATCATATTATTCTCTTCAATCTACTAATATTGATTTAAATTTCATGGATTTCACGAGGTTACAAAAAATGCAATCTTAACATGGGCCATTTTGAATATGTATGATAGACGTATCTTCCCGTAAATTGCATTGTACCAACAAAATCATTTAATTTTAATTTGTCTTCTTCTTCTGCATCCTGGAATTAGGCCGTTAACCTGGTTCTGCATTAATAAACTGAATTCTGCTACATCGTTATGGGACGACCAAAATTGCTTTTCCTTTTAGGTTTATAGTTGAATAAATAGTCTATGTGGAATTTTAATAGGCGACATTATTTCAGTGTGTTTGAAGTTTAGTTACTTCTTGATATTTCAACTTTGTCTATAAGATTGAAAATTCCTAATTCATTTCTTATATCTTAATTTTATTATATTCATGATTGTGTAACCTGCTAACGGTCGAAGAACTTCATTTCTGTTGTTTTCTTTCTTTCTTTATTTCTTTCTTTCTTTCTTTCTTTCTTTCTTTCTTTCTTTCTTTCTTTCTTTCTTTCTTTCTGAAATAGCAGAACTAACTGTCCAATTTTCGAATATATATGTTAACATAGGTACTGCCATTGTTTAAGTTATGTATATAAATATTCTGTTTAATATATATTTTACACATAATTGAAATATAGATTTATATTTACATTTGCTAAATATTTAAAAAAGAAGAAACAAACTTGTTCTATGTTTTTAAAATATGTCAACAATATATAGCTTATTTTGAAATTTCTTATATATTTTGCCCATCTCAAGGTATGGTCTACACATATCATGTAAAGTTGGAGTATATCATGTAAAGTTGGAGTACATAGATTACCAAAGGAAATCATTTCATATCATTACAATTATATCAGTGATTTTCTCAGAAAATGAACGGCTAAACAATCATAATTAATAAACCGCCAAATGACCAAAATGCGATATAACCTCAGATGTTAAAGCATCAACAAAGAAAAAAAAATTAATATAACTTATTAAAGTATTAATACAAAGATTTTTTTGATTGTGTAAATAGACTAATGTAGGACCGTAACAAAAAAAATTAGAACAAGTTTTCTTTTAAAAGTGTGTGTGTGTTTACAAAGAGCCAGTACGTACTCAAGCTGTAATTACCACAGGATGACGAGATGATAGCAGTAAAGAGTGAGGCACATATTTACCATGATGCAACCCCATGGTTAGCTTGATCCAATCCCATATCCTTTGGTTGCAGCGTGTGGACTCCTTTGAAGATCTCACTAAAAAGTTTGTGATATATCTGGGAATCGAACAGAGGATTCCTGGGATGCTAGTCAGTCATCCTGACCGCTACACCACAGAGGCACTCTTGATAGACATTTACTAATATATATACTATATAATCACGTTTAGTACGGATACAATTAAAATGACTATTCTTAAATAATACATATGTTAGTTCCGTATAGTATTTTTATGCTATGAAGTATTGTACTTAATAAATACGATTTTAAACTGATATCAGTATTGATTTTTTAGTTAAAATTTTCCAAGCTTGTTGGAAATGAGGTAATTTTCATAGGAATCCCATTCGTCGTTGCCCTCTTATCTTGTAGTTAGGAAATACTTCGATGCATAGGTTATCTTCTCTCGACGTTTGTTGGCTTTAGGAAGATAACATCAGAATCGAGGTACTCCCAACTACAATATAAGAGATGAGGACGACCACAACATTTTAACAAAAACCTTAAATTAATCTCGACTGAATTATAACATTTCAATTTGGATTAGAAAGAAAACAATTAATAATTAAATATTTCATATCTAATTTACTTTAATACAAATAGCAAGTAAGAGATCGCATGCGTATTGCACTTTTTGATGGGTTATGTTAGTAGATCGCAAGTTTTAACCCTGTACACTAGATGAATTATACATTTCTAAATCCAGAGCATAATAAGGTTTAACTCAAAAGTAGAAGTTTTGTTGTTGGTAATTCAAGCGATTTAATGTAGGTTGTATTATTGCAAAGAACCGTAATCTATGCTAATGCTCTTTTTTTCTGTGGATATGCAAAACTAGAAATACTGGTAATTGACATCTGCTGTGAATTTCATACCAGTATCTAGTTATCGTACTACCCAAAGGAAGATATTAATATTAAATTAAATAAGTTTTATAGAATGTGTGGCACTATAAAACGGACATTGAAAAATAAAACTGAGAGGAGTAACAATTAAAATTTTACAAAATTGTGGCAGTACCTGTCTTAACATATGCAAGTGAAAATTGGACTCTTAACCGTTCAGACAGAAGAAAAATAGAAACTGCAGAATTGAAGTTCTTACGTTCAGTAGCAGGTGTGACAATTTTGGACAGAAAAAGACAAATATATTAGAAAATACTTAAATATTTTTAATTTAACAAATAGAATCGACAATATAGAGAGAAATGGTTTAGACATGTAGAAAGAATGAACTTAACAAGATTACCAAAAGTAGCATTTAACCACAAGCCAAGAGGTTCAAGGATTATAGGAAAGCCAGTGAAAAAATGGACAGAACAACTGTGAGGCGGAACAGGCAATTTGCCTAGTCCGTGAAGTGAAGAAGAAAAAGAAAAAAACAACTGGTTGAACATGTTAAAAGAATGCCTGCAGATAGAATCCCTCAGCTGTTATTAAAGTACAAACCAATAGGACATAGAAGTGTTAGGCGCCCATTTAATAGATGGGAAGATTCATTAAATCTCACTTGATGTTACAATGGGTCAAAAGGTGTAATTTCATTAAATAGAAGAAGAAGAAGAAGCATTTAGTTATAAAAACAAATGATTCAATGAAAAATTCAATAGCACTTTCGTTCATATATTAATGTAAATGTATTTTAATTCACATTTACTTAATTTCTGATCTTAATAATCGGATGGCAGTGCATTTCTCAGAATAATAGGCCTGAAGGAATTGGTATTCTAACTGCTCTCACTAGCAGTTTATTCTTACACTATAACCTAAGTTATCTATCACACATTATATATCATACAAACTTCGCAGTATATATTTAAATTGGAAATTGCATAAAAAAGATTCTTGAGTCACTTTCTTCTAGTTTCAAAGTAATTATTAAAATATGTTTACAATACTGTATATGGTATAATTTTTATAGAAATGAATGTAAAACAATGTTTTCCATACACGGATTCCGGAATTTTTACTCTTTAATAAAGAAATTATTTGAAATTGAAAATGGTAGACTTTTACAGCCTACTGATGCGAACGATGATATTCTTAATAGTTGTGGAAAATTAGAAATTAAATACATAATTTTGTTTAAAAATAACAAATATATCTAACACGTTAAAATAAACGAAAAAAAAATGAAGCATACAAAATAAATAGGATTCGTATGATCACAGCAGTTTCATCTTTCCACTCTGGTTTTTTATTGAGGTGTTTGTTACTTTAGAATCTCAACATAGAATTACCTAAATTTATGAGCAATATACACATACACTTTTCTCAAATTATTGGTTTTTCTTTTCTTTTATGGATAGTTGGTCCCAAGTATATGCTTTTCTAGATGACAATTCCAGGTTTTGTAATGAAAATTGTGTGAGATATTGGTTCCATAACTTCTTTGATCACTCTTTTCATTTCTGATGTATACTCAACGTAGTACCAATTTTAAACGTTGAAAGTTACCCTATCTGTAGGTTAATTTTTTGGGTTTCAATTGAAACAGTTGATCTTTTCTAGAATCTACTGCACCAACTTGAACAATCAATGTCATCTGTATCCATCAAGGCGTGGATGTGGATGATTTCTTGGAGGAATAAACAACAAGGGCTCAATGTTTTGTAAAGTTGTCATGAAATATGTTGGAGTTGTTGACATTGCTATGATTGAAAGTTGCTTTCTTTGATTGAAGTAAAAAAAAAGTCGTTTTGTTTTTCACTAATGGATATTTTGTTCGGGACAAACTACAAAGTATACAACGCTATTAAAATAGTTATTTAGACGACTAGTTACAAAATCAGAGTTTAATAACAAGATGCTCAGACTGAAGGCAGTGTTCTAAGAGCAGTGAGTTACTAAACCTAATTTCGTAACTTGTCTACGATATCCTATCTACTTTCAGAGTGTCTTAGTGCATGTTGTATATTTAGTACATTTAATGACATTTATGTATTGCGGAAACGATATGTTTAGAGGCAGAGTAATGTGGGATTTTAAAAAAGACACGATATATCAACAAACATGGTTGTTGGATTCTGCAATTTTGGGTGCAAGTTTCGTATGTGAATTTAAAGTAAATAAGAAGAGAAAGTGATTTTCACGATTCATCAGGAATTTTTTTCAAAGCAGTTCAAGGTGCAACTATTAATATACTTCCAGAAAATCAAGAAAAGTTTATTTATGTAGTTATACGAAATTCAAGGAAGAACAGTTAAGTCTCGAGC
Source organism: Diploptera punctata (assembly GCA_030220185.1). Classification (NCBI taxonomy): domain Eukaryota; kingdom Metazoa; phylum Arthropoda; class Insecta; order Blattodea; family Blaberidae; genus Diploptera; species Diploptera punctata. The sequence continues at coordinate 722,347 of JASPKZ010009369.1, read as the reverse complement.
GATGGGCAGGACATCTGGCACGAATGGGGAATGAAAGACGTGCATGGAAGCTTCTTGTAAGAACACCAGAGGGAAAACGCCCAATTGGTAGACCAAGAATGAGGTGGGAGAATAACATTAACTATGATTTGAGGGAGGTAGATTGTACAGGGAATGATTGGAAAAAAATGGCTCAGGATAGGGATGTATGGAGAGCTTATGTCCGCGCGGCTATGAACCTGCGGGTCGATAGTGCAAGTGAGTTAGTTAGTTATACGGAATTCAAGGACTGGTGTGTTTTACGTTTTGTTGAATCTGTATTTTATATTTTGAAAGCGTGTTTTAATTTGGAGCGGAACAGGCTAACAGTAAAGCCTTAAGCCATGACGAAGAAGAAGATATCGTGTTTTGCGATTTGTTAGAATATAAAGTATACGTTTAGCTACCTAGTAACTACGAACTAAAGCGTCACTGATTGTTGTAATAGTAGATAAAACATGTTATGTGTTTACTTGCTATGAGAACGTGAAGTGTAACCATGTTGCATTTTTCCTCCACGCCCAACATATTTAACTAAGTAATGTGTTATTTTTAATCACATTTCTCATGTATGAGTCATCAGACCTTTTTCCTTTCACAGGAGGTATTCAGTATCGATCATTTTCCTTATGTAACCACTTGTCATTCAGTATCTTCACAGTCAGCCTATGAACGCTGAATGAGACAGCTGATTTCTTGTGTTACCAATGTATTAACATATCCAGTAATACCGACATTAAGTTCACAGGGCGACAAAGAATTAAAAAACACCAAAATCATTAACTCAATCCCTTTATTACACAGCATCTCAAATGTACAACATAGCCTAATGTTTTACTAATATGGAAACACGGACAGATGTTCCGTTTTAACACTCACATTTAGAGATGCTCTGCATGATTACAAAAATGGATTCAACTTAAAATTAATGTTATGGCGACTTAGATCCCTTTTACAATACCCAATTTATTTATGATTAAATAAATGTACCTAAAATCGAGCATTACAGTTATAAAAATGCCAGGCTTAGTAAAAGTTATTAATTTATTTATAAGGCCAACATTAAAAAAGAGTTCAAATTATCACGATAAAAGAAAATTTAAGTACGTTTAATGATGATATGATAATATTATAATGAGGAAGAAGATGATGAAAATAATAGCAACAACAACAGTAATAATAATAATATAATAATAATAATAATAATAATAATAATAATAATAATAATAATAACTGTTTTTATTTAACAGGTTTCACATCTTCCTGCGTCCAATTAATCTACTGTTATTCTCCTACAAATATGTCTGTCATTCCAATCTCCACCGTCCAATCATTTTCCGTCATGCTGCTCAAAACGCCATCACTCCACGTATTTTTGGCCGTCCTCTTCTTCTACCAAGTGGCGCCCATTCTAGTATTCTTCTTGGGAATCTGTCTTTTGCCATTCTTTTTACATTTTTATTGTTTGTTTGTATGAAATCCATAACTGAAGTTTGATCATTCAACCTTTTTTAATTACGCTGTTTCTTATTTGATCTATTCTAGAAATTCCAGCTGAAAGCCTCCAAAAATCCATTTCTGCACAGTTAATTTACTTATGTTTTAGATTTTAATTTCCATGTTTCTGCGCCGTATATCATTCTACTCATTATTGTATTAAAAATATTTGTTCGAAAATCTTAGCTTTTAAGGGATCAGGTACCGTAAGAGCTAAAATAATTCTGGAGGGGAAACCCATTGAACAAGTGAACCATTTTAAATATCTGGGTTATGAAATCTCCTATTTTAAAAATCATATTTTTAACAAACTTAATAAATTTAAGTATATATGTGGGACAATTAAAAAATATTTAAAGCACAAGAAAGAAAACAAAACTAAAATGTTATAAAGCAGTGGCAGTCCCCTTACTATTGTATGGTAGTAAATTTTGGGTTTTAACTAAAAGAGAACAGAAATCATAGAAGCAGCTGAAATGAGATTTTTGAGAAGTGTAGCTGGCTGCAAAGTTCTAGATAAAGGAAGTAGTGAAGATATTAGAAATGAGCTAAATATTGTTAAACTCTCAGATAAAATAAAAGAACCTAGAAAAAATGGAAAGAACATGCTCAAAGAATGAATGATGAACGCATATAAAACATTATACTTAATTACAAACCAAAAGGAGACAGGCATACGGTATTGGTAGACCGAAAAAGAGAAGGTTCAACTTTTTGAATGAGATTCTATGAGACCGGAACAAGCCACATGGGCTTAATCCGTGATTGTTGATGATAATGACGAAAGATGTTTATTTTTCTTTTTATAATAATAATAATAATAATAATAATAATAATAATAATAATAATAATAATAATAATAAGTTGTATGTTATTTCGACATATTGTCTTTGTTGTGCCAAGAATGTTTTCTCTTGCAAGTAGAATATAATCTAGTTACAGTACTACTGTTTTGTTCGGATCATAAGTTGACTGTATGTTTGAAAAGGTAGTACACGTGGGATGTCATCCCACACACGTAGTCTACGCCACGCCGCTTCAGGCAACATCATCACGAACTGAATATTCATTTCCAGAGAACGCCGTGCCGCATAGGCAACTTGTTTTACTCATGTGTGTGCCTGGCAGACAGGAGCACCAGGAGGTTGTATGCATTCTGTTTGAGCAATGCTAACTTCCCTCTGAATAACAAACATTTTTAATCTAGTTCCAGGAAGATATTATGAGTGTTTAATGAAGTTCCAAGCTTTTACTCGTTGCAACTGTCATCTGTTAGTATCCCGGTTAAATAAACAAAACTTTTATCTACTTTTCTCTATACCATGCGGATGCGAAGGTTTTAAAAATTGTGCTGTTCCTCTTATTGAATCCTTGAGATCGCTAGTTCAAATTCCGATAGGACATGCTAGATTCCACTTTTTCACTAACTTTCAATTTAAAACTTCTTGTTGTGATATTGATATATTGTAGCTGATAATGTACGTAATTTGTTTCAGAATTTGAAACCGAGTTTCTAAACTGTGTACATTTAGCGCTCAAAACATCTTAGCTACTCAGGAATCCTAACACAAACATTTATTTTTCTTATATGTATAGTATCCTCAATTTACACGAGAGGTCGCGGGATATCGTTCCAACTGCCATCTTGTGGCCACTATAACAAATAAACATATTTAAAGATAATATTTACTTTATAGCAGTAACGCTTGTATATTTAGATGTTATAACTATATATTTGACATTTGACAATGAAGGAAAATATGACATGAAAAGAAAAATAAATGCCTGAGTCGGGATTTGGAACCGAATTTCTAAACTCTGTACGTTTAGCGCTCTAACCATCTGAGCTACTCAGGAATCCTAACACAAACATTTATTTTTCTTATATATATAGTATCTTCAATTCACATGAGAGGTAGCGGGATATCGTTCCAACTGCCATCTTGTGGCCACTATAACAAATAAGCATATTTAAAGATAATATTTACTTTATAGCAGTAACGCTTGTATATTTAGAAGTTATAACTATATTTTGACGTATATATTCATTCATATATATATATATATATATATATATATATATATATCATCAGCAGCAGCATCAAGGATTAGACCTGATGGTCTGTTCCGATCTCATGTTAGAATTGGTCTATCCTTATATATATATATATATATATATATATATGAAAGTTTTATGTGGGAGCATGCCGAAAAGTCGGAATCAGTGGCCAGAGGCCGAAATTAAATCCAAGACGCGGAAAACCCCAGAAAACTTTCATATTCATACTTATATCCGCGAAAATCTGCAATATAACACACACACACACACATATATATATATATATATATATGTGAGACCATTTTTATTTACTCTATGAAGCTTCATTCAAATCCCGCGACATATTCGAACGGTTTAAGGCATCATGGCTTGGTGCAGATCTACAAAAAAGCAGGACTTGTTTGAGCCCCCCAAAAGGGAAAAATTTTCTCATATAATTTCGGCCAGTGTGGGACCGTTGCCCATCCAATATCGTGAGGAATGTGAACATCATATAAATAGCTGCTCTATGTTGATGGAAACTGCTATATGGGCAGGAACCCAACATGCTGACATGTCGCCCCTATACCGGCTGGATTCACCAACCTCCGTAAATGGTACATGTGGATGTGAGGCTAGTATCAAAGGGTAATTTGTAAATCATAAAAGTAAATCGCCTTCGTCAAGTATTTCGATCTGATGACGGATTTAAAAGATTGGTTGGTCGAAAAAAAGTCGTTATTTAAAATATGTTTCCTTTTATAACATTATATTTAGTTCGCTTTTCGGGATCGTTATTACATTTTTTTAATCCACCAGTAATAGTTGAATCTTGTATTCAACTTAGGATATGTAATTTTTAATACTTTCAAACGTTAATATGTTATTCTATATATCATATAAAAACGAGGCGCACGCTGACACAGTTATAGTTAGTTGTTTTTAACTTCCATGTACGGTATTTTTGTCCGCATCCTTGGGAATGTTTGTAATGACAACTTCATAAAGTCTCTCCATTTATATTATAGTACAAATAATTATGTACAAAACAAGGTTTTGAATCTTGTTTTCTACCCATGAAAATTCTCATGGGGAAAAAAAAGTTGTATTCTATTATTATTATTATTATTATTATTATTATTATTGTTATTATTGTTATTATTGTTATTATTTATTATTATTATTATTATTATTATTATTATTATTATTATTATTATTATTATTATTATTATTATTATTATTATTATTATTATATGGCTATGACATGTGCTAGGTTTCTGGCATTTGGTATACAAGGAAAAGTATAGTATTTTCTGAAAATCTAGAAAATGTTTATGATTCAAGATTCACTTAATACGGTTTTTTATTGAATCTCCAATAATGAGAACTCTATTTCACCAACCGGTATGTTAGGGTTTTAGTTACAATACGATTAATTATTTACAGCAATTTAGAGTATGCTTAATTTCTAGCGTTACGTAATAACGTAATATGAACAAATAAATAAGTAAATTTACATATTAATAAACCAAAAAGAAAAAAGTAACTCAAAGTTTCTTAAAAATATGATAGATAAAGTCACACAGCTTTCTATAGCATCACTTCTTACATAAAATATTTGACAAAGGTAGTTGAAATCTATTATGGCAATAACCTAATTTTTTAAAATAAATTCGTGTATTTTGGAATGAAAAAATGGGGGACACTCAAATAACAGATGCCAGATAGTCTGGCTGGAGTTCTTGCAAATACAGGTATCTGTACCTATTTTAAATCGTTCCAAATAATGTCCAAATTTACTGTGTCCAGTCATTAGTTGTGTTAATACAAACTCTGGATTATTTATATTTTAATTTTTCATTTCAGATGCTTGAAAATCCTTTTAATTTAACTTAAAAGTAAAATTTGTCTTAAAATTATTACTCTGTAGTTATTTAATTTATTTTTAAAGTAATTATTTTGTGAATTATAGAGTTATTTAATTTCTTCTATTTATTGTGGTCTACTTTGTCACTTTAGGAATACCCTATTTGCGTAAATTTGTTAAATAAATAATTTTTTCTCCTAGACTACATATTTATAAAGACCCAGTAGACAATAGGTATAAATATTCTCAGAATAGATATCTAAGAATAATATTCAATTTCCTTGAAATTACAGTCTCCGATAACAATAACGTGGCTAATGAGATGATTTTCTTGTTTCGTTAGTAATTTGAAAGTTGATCGCTTTCTTTATAAATAATGTCCCTTTGTGTATATGACGAATCCTATAATCTAGGGCAGCAAACAAAGGATCTAATAGTTTGTGTGACATAGTGGTAATTTTGTGAAGTCGTATATAGTTTAGTGTGTAAAATGAAAGGTTTGTCATGTAAAATGGAACAGCTGTGTCTCGTAGTATGCCGCAATGCAAACATTGTTATCAATATTGAGAGACACAACTAAAACCTATCATTTACTCCTCTTTTATGTACCAAGACTTAAAATAAAATGGAAATTCGGTAGATGTAAGTTTCTCTTTCTATCAATCCGTCACGAAATGTGATGAGTCTCTCGGATTCCTTTAGGACAAAACAAAATATATATTATTTAAAATGTGGCATTGGTATTGTTTGTAAATCTTAAATTGGTGGTTTAGTTGTGACCATTGTTAGAGTTATGACCAAATATTATTCTAAAGAGAGTAAAATACATGCAGATGATCAGGCTCTTTTCGGCAATAATGAAGATGAATTACAATATTCCACTAATCATCTTAATATAATAGCCCAACGATTTAACATGGAAATATCAACAACAAAATCTAAAGTTATGGCCTTTCAAGGGAAATTCCCAGTAAGAAGTAAAATTTGTATTCAGAATTCAATATTAGAGCAAGTAAATTCATTTAAATACTTAGGATATAATCTAACTTATAATGAGGAATGTGATATATCCTTTAAAATACAAAACTATAATAAAGCTTTAAGAATTATCAACCAAGTTTTTAAACCATCAAAAGTGCAGAGACACACAAGAATGAAAATCTATAAAGTTCTCGCTAGACCCATAATCTGTTATGGCAGTGAAGCTTGGACCATCAGAACTCAGGATGATCGTCATATTACAGCCACGGAGATTAAATTTCTGCGACGAACTGCAGGTCATAGCCTTCTAGACCACCAAAGAAATTCAACAATAGCCAGAGAGTTAAACATCGTACCTATATCTGAATACCTCCAAGAATATAGAAACAATTGGCTAGCCCATATTCAGCGCATGGATCGTCACAGAATACCAAAACAAATTCTTTACTTTAAATTCTGTGGGTCGACCTTTTCGGAGATGGCGGGAGACCGTAACGGGCCACTGGGCCTAATACTTGAAAGGACGATGATGATGATGATGAAGAGAGTAATAACTTTTTTTTTTTCACTGGTAAATGATCTTCTTCACTTCTTGGTTTAGGCATTAATTGCCTGTTCCGTCTTCACTAATAGATGTAAGACCATCTCTTCCGAGGACGTCCGACAGCTCTTCTTCCTCTTGGAAAATAATGTAAGATTTTATTTGGTAATATACTTTCTTCCATTCTTTCTACAAGTTCTTTCCACTGAATCATGTTTTTTAAATATATTTTCTTTTATGGAGTAGATCTGTGGTTCTTCACGGATATCCTCATTTCTTATCTGGTCCATTCTAGTGCACCCTTTTACTCTTCTTAAAAATTTCATCTCGGCTGCTTGGATTTTACTTTTTCGTTTGGTAGTGATAATCCCAAGATTCGCTCCCATACAAAAGGACAGGGACCGCCATTGTTATATAACATTTTAATTGTGTTTGTTTATGGGCTTTGTTATTCAATGTTCTATTTATTGTGCCACAAATAGCTTGAAACTGATAAATTTTATGTTCAATATCTTAATCATATCTATAACTGATATCACATCCTAAATATTTAAAGTGGATACTTGTTCAATAATGATCAAATTATTAAACAAATCCCGAAAATCATCCGGCCATCATCATCATCCGTATCATGTTTCACTGGTGTGGAAAGGAGCGGGAAGCTACCACACCTATAATTCCCTAGTAAAGCTGCAAAGCATAGCATGAAAATACTATGATTGCAGTGAAAGATCTGCCCTCGGCCAGAATTACTATATATATATATATATATATGTTTATAAGGACACGGAAAGGACGATCAATTAGAATATTGGTGATTAGTATTGAAGAGATCTAAAAAAATTAAGCTTTAACGAACTAGGTAAGAAAGGATAAAAGCGGATGTTAAACTGGCTCTAATTTTAATTTTTAGCATCCCATGAATGCAGCATTCAATTCCCCACTGCACCATAGAAATGTTCATTTAAGTATAGATCTGGTACAGCTTTCACTTGGCTTGAAAACAACTGAATATCTATTTGAAATAATAAGTGTTAAGTATAAAATTGGTAGGCCTACCTGGTAAGTCAGTCGTTCCAATATGGAACTATTTAATAATTTAGTTGAGGACGACTGACTTATCAGGTACCAATTCTATATGTAACATCTTATTACATAACCTATCGGCCGCGGTGGACTAGTGGTTATGCTCCTTGCCTCTGGTCCCGAGGGTCGCGGGGTCAAACCTGGCTGGGGTCGATGGATTTTTTAGGATGGAAAAATCCAAGGAGCAAGTCCTCCGGGAGGGACTTTAAGCCGTGGGTCCCGAGTCTGAAGATTTTCAAGCTCGTAAAAGATCCTTAAGCCTGAATGAAAAGGCCTCTAAGCAAAATTTACCGAATTTTCCCGTCCTAATACTACCTTGGTTTCCTAGATGTTAGTATGAGGGGGAACGCTGACCACGGACAACTCAAATGACATCTATACGAAAACAAGTGTAACTAAATTAGTATGGTTCAAATTCTTACCTGTAGGGGGAGAGCGCCTAAATCTCTGTTAAGGGAAACATTGGCTTACAAGCTACAAGAAGATTGCATAACCTCAACGGTGTTTTAATACGATTTTTAAAAGTGTTGATTGAAATAATAAGCAGGGACATTTTTTAAAAAGCGAATTAATTTTGAAGTTTTGCATCACGCTAACCAACAGATTCCCTTATTCTCGCCTGTTAGCTACTTTTTACAATTACACAAATTGGAGTTGGCTCTTTTGAGCTATCGTACAACGGATGGAAATCTGTGATGAAGAAAACCAAGGTCCATTTCTTGGATCGAAAACCTAACAATGATTTGACTTAGTCGATTTAGATTCTTTTTTATACGATATGTAGTGAATACAATCTTTAAATGTATAAAAGGTTTCATACAACTTTGTACTGCTGAACGATCCTTTGTGAGCGCAGTATAACAAGTTGCATGGAGATCACAGGTCCGTGTGACTGAAGACGAAAGTGGTGTGTATAGAAAAGAGGGGCTGTTGTCATTGTGTTGGGGACAGTGCAGCTGATCAGCCGTTTCTTTAATTCCAGTTTCCTGGGGAGCTATACGTAAGCAACTTAATACTCCATAATGAAAATAAATAGGGACAGTTACCTGGGCAGATGGCGGTAGTTTTTGTGGTTTTAACCCCAGTCATAAAGCACTGACGTGAAGAAACCATTCCCTCCCCGCGGCGGCACTTCCTTTCGCTTCTTCGACACAAACCCTCCAACCCCTATACATCCACGTCAACCCCTCAGAACCAAAACATTAGCAAGGGTGGCCAAACATTATCGCTTTGCGAGCTTTATGGAATTCAGTCCTCGCAAATACTATTTCTATAAATTCTGAGATTTGCAGTTAGACCTATCTTAAGATTTTAATGCCATAAAGTTTGAAACAATAGTTAATTAAGTTCGTTTTTCATATACGTTAAGGCATTTCTAAAGTTCTTACTCATAATTTATTAAAATAAACATCCACACGTATGTATCCACATGAAAAATGTACTATTTCTATAGTTGAATTAATTTTAATAGAATATTAATATAATCAATTATAATGAGAAATAAATGTATTCTACAACTTTGATTATGGCTATACAAAGTTTATATGTAAATAATAAAATTGTAATAGACATGGGTTTTAAATCTACACAATAAAAAAATGGTAATAATAAATCGTGGTGTCAGACAAGAATGTCCTTTATCACCTTCTCTTTTTAATGTATATATAGATGAAGTTATGTTAAAGTGGCAGATTAATTTAAATAAACATTTTAAAATAAATAATAAACTGCTGGATACAATATTATTTGCCGATGCTCAAGTAGTGATTTCCAGTTCAGAAGATGATTTACAAAGGCCTATCTTTAATTTGGAAAAAAAAAGTGCCAATTACAATTTAAAAATTTCAAAGAATAAAACTAAAATTTTAGCATTTAAAGGACATGATACCTTAAGAACAAAAATAGTAATTGATAATACAATTTTAGAGCAAGTGAACAGTTTTAAATATCTAGGTTTCAATTTATCATATGTTAAAATTGAAGATATTAATGACAAAATAAATAAATTTAATCTAATGTGTGGCACTATTAAAAGAACCCTTAAAAACACAAGAAAAAAAAACAAAAATTAAATTTTATAAAGTAATGGATGTTCCTGTACTGATGTATAGATCAGAATGTTGGACGATCGCTAAAAGACAAGAACAAAGATTGGAAGCAGCTGAGATGAGATTTTTAAGAAATATAGTAGGATATACTCTGCTGGATAAGAAAAGAAATGAAGATATAAGAAAGGAACTAAATATTTTCAACTTACAGACTGAATAATTAATTATAGGAACGCCTGGAAAGAACATGTTAATAGAATGCCAGAAGGAAGATTTCCAAAATTATTGCTAAATTATAAACCACACGGAAGGAGAAATGTTGGACGCCCACGCAGATGGCCTGAACAATTTTAACAATTCTAGCTTTCATGAAACCGGAACGAGCCAACAGGCATAATCCCTGGATGATGGTGCAATCTATGTGTAAAATTAGAACAATCCTCTCTTGATTTTATTATTGGAAGCAGAATAACATATATTTTATCCTGAATTTATTTCTGGGAAGTGTAGTTGACTGCAAACTTCTAGATAAAAGAAGTAGTGAAGATATTAGAAATTAGCTAAATATGTTTAAACTTGGATAAAATAAAATAATCTAGAAAAAAACCTGGAAAGAACGTGTTCAAAGAATGAAAGATGAACGCATACCAAAAAGTATACTTAATTACAAACCAAAAGGAGACAGGAATGTTGGTAGACCGAAAAAGAGATGGATTCAACTCTTTGAATGAGAATCTATGAGACTGGAACAAGCCACACGGGCTTAATCCGTGATAGTTGATGATGGTGATGATTATCCTAAGTTTTTCAGGTTGGATTTTACCTGTTATTTTCGTGGAATCCTTACTTATCTTGAGTTGAAACTTGTTATGCTTTTAACGTTTTAATGATTTGATTTATTTACGCTTTACTTTTTACTTACTTAATGAGAATAACTAGTTTTCCTGTAACATAAATTATGTCTGATACCGTGTTTTTTGTTTTGTAACAAATTGATAACACGACTTAATTATCAGAAGACCACGAGGTCATCGGCAGATGTGACAACTGAGAACTTAATCGTCATTATTTTAAATCTCCAAAGGACCTCGCTCAGGCGGCAATGCGACTTTAAATAGACAGGGGTGTCTGACCGAGAAGTTGATAATGCATTGATCTGGCTATTGAATGAATTGCTTGAATTCGTTTACCAAAAAAAAAAAAGTAGTGTAGTTTTATCTATATATCCAGATTGGACCTAAGACAACTCAGCCTGATTAACACATATTTATTAGGATATTTTTGGAGGAGAAAACCAGTGGAAACTCATTTTTCGTACCATTCCCTTAGTGTTGGTATTGGAATATTCATTGCCTGTTAACGTTTATCTACGTAGACCTCACCTAAAGATATATATACTCGGACCAACGGATCTGTGCCCCTATAGCGCTGACATCGTTCTTAGAAAAGTACACGTCTATACTCATACCATTTCACCGGACTCCCATCCCACTATGTCAAGCAGCAGCCACAGTAACTTATCGAGTAGGAATGTTGCCAAACCTCCCCCAGTGTCATGGTTCTTGAATATTAAATTATGCAAGGTTGGAGTTGAGTTGACAATGCTGGAGTGCAAGTGCAAGAGAGAGATAGAAGAGAGAGAGAGAGAGAGAGAGAGAGAGAGAGAGAGAGAGAGAGAGAGAGAGAGAGAGATAGGAATAGGAATGCAGGGAGGGGAAATGATTTGCTGAGGCAGAAAAGGAACTACGCTTCAGTTGGCATATCTTACGGGGGCACAGATCCTTTGGAGAGACAGTATAAAACTGTTATTCTCCCAGTTATATCACATGGATTCGAAACATGGACTCTTACTTTAAGGGAGGAGAAAATATTACGAGTATTTGAAAATAAAGTTCTTAGGAATTTTTATTTTTTACCATAGAGAGGTTAACCGACAGTTGAGAGAGAGAGAGAGAGAGAGAGAGAGAGAGAGAGAGAGAGAGAGAGAGAGAGAGATAGGAATAGGAATGCAGGGAGGGGAAATGATTTGCTGAGGCAGAAAAGGAACTACGCTTCAGTTGGCATATCTTACGGGGGCACAGATCCTTTGGAGAGACAGTATAAAACTGTTATTCTCCCAGTTATATCACATGGATTCGAAACATGGACTCTTACTTTAAGGGAGGAGAAAATATTACGAGTATTTGAAAATAAAGTTCTTAGGAATTTTTATTTTTTACCATAGAGAGGTTAACCGACAGTTGAATGGAGAAGACTACATAATATTGAGCTACACGATCTTTATGGGAAACTAGCTGTATAAAGAATAATCAAGTCTCATATACTGCGATGGGCAGGACATGTGACATGGAAGAGGGGCATGAAAACTCCTTGTAGGAGTTCCAGAGGGAAAGCGCCCAGTAGGTAGTCTAAGAAAAACATGGGAGAATAACATTAACCATGATTTGGGGGAAGTAGATTATACTGGAGATGATTGGAAAACATTAGCTCAGAATAAGAGTGTATGGAGAGCTTTTTTCCGCGAGGCCATAAACTTACGAGTTAGTTAGACCTCATCTTGAGATGTTTTTATTGTTACTGATTATCGAGTTACATTTAATATTTTTAAATATAGTGAGATCACTTTTTTACCGTTAATGTAGCTATGTTTGTAGTCTTCATTTGGACAATACTAGTTTTCTTCAGTTAACAAATCTGTATCTTGGTGCTAAATAATGGAAATGTACAATTTCAAGAGAATAGTGTTTTCAGAAAACACCACATTTTATATTTGTATTTTCGGCCTCTATTTGATTATTAGCCATCGCCTAAGAAATATTCTAGAACAGAATATCCAGGGAAGAGAATTGTGTTAAACTTTGACATTGTTTACACTTATCTTACTCCAAGATAATTATACCATGCTTGCTTAACTATTAAAGAATCGTCATCAGTTGTTTCACGGTTTAAATCATCTGGCCTATTTCGACTTCAAGATCAAATAGGAATTTGTTCTCTCAATTTCCATCGCAGCTGACCTTTGTCCCTATATCCCATTGGAGGGTATTCCAGAATTTAATTATGATATAACCTTAATACTAGAATACTAGGTGGTACCGGTTATTTCAGTACTGATTGGTAGTTTCTGTAATTATATTTGTGCTTATATTTTTTCGTACTTTATTTCTTTTATGGTCGTATAATATGTAGTCTGCTGAGAGTTTAAATTTACTAAATTTTATAAATATTATTTAATTATATTTAGTAACGTACTAAGTGGATGGCATCTTCATCATTCATACAAGTGTTAGGCCAAATGGCCTGCTACGATCTCAGGAGTTTTTCTTCCATCGCTTTTTGGAATGTCCCAGAGATCTCGTCCAATGGGGTTGGTAGTGATGCATTGCTTTCTTTTAATACAAGAATACGCCTGTATAAGACCTTGACAAGACATGTTCTGTGTTATAGCAGCGAGGCATAGACATAGAGACAAATAGAAATGAGCTAATGAGATGAGATTTATCATCATCATCATCATCATGAACAAATCCGTTATAGGCCATGTGACCTGTGACGGTAAATCTAACGAAGATGGCCTTTATCTTTCCACCAATGTTTTGATCTTACTTGGTCTCTATGTCCATTTGGAGTAAATAGGAACGCCAATTTTGGATTCTATTTATTTCCACCCTCTGAAATGATTTTTCCATTCTTCATCTAAACTTGGTACTCCTTTGGTGATCCTAACAGTAATCGTAAGAATCACGTTTGGCTTACTCTAAGTTTGAGAATTTCTTTTATTTAAAATCCAAATTTCACTTCCGTATTTTAGAGCAGCATTTGATGAGATGTTATGTAATCTTAGTTTTGTATAAATGAGATTTATATTTTTATTCCAAGCGCGACAGGCCTAGAAGGTCCTTGGCCTACCAGCCGGATGCTGACCTCACATCCACATGTTAATCATAGAGGTAAACAATCATCTAGCTAGTGTAGGGGTGACATGTGGTCAGCATTTCGGGTCCCCCAGCCGTTATAGCTGGTCTTCTCTACCTGGAGTCGCTACTTATTGCAGCTACCCAAATGCCTCATGATGCTGGGTGGGCACCGGTCCCACACTGGCCGAAATTCCATGAGAAAATGTCTTCCCCCATGGAGACTCGAAACCAGAGCAAGTCCCATAGCTCTGCGCCAAAGCCGTATCTAATGTAATTATGTAACGTGTTTAATGTGTTTTCTTAACATAATAATACAAATGTGATTGTGTGAAATAGTAATAAAACTATATAAATGGAAGCTAAAGTTTGCAGTTATGTTTAGAATCTGGGTCATAATAATAATTGACAGTACTTTTAGTAATCGAAAACATAAAGAAATTTAACCCATAATCATTTTGAACTAGCATGAAGTTTACAATTAATATAATATCGTAAAATAGTGTTGATATCAACACAATATTTGAGTAAAATAGAGAAGTTGAATGTTGAAAGTTGTGAGATAAATGAAGTGAAGAGATAATGTGGAGCCGCAATAAAACAATAGCATTCATTATACGTTATTGTGCCACTTCACACATTTACAGCTCTGCGCAAACAAGTGTGAACAATCTGCGCACCCCTGTCTCACATGAATAGATAAAATCTAAACCATGCAAATATATATGTCAAATTTAAATAATATAATTTATAAGACAGCACATGACATAACAATAATTTTAATAAACGATTACGTTCGGATGAACATTAATTCACAACATAGATTAATCCGTCTTAATTTATGTTTAATTCAGTGCAGTCGATATTTATGCCTTTTTTTTTACTAACTTTTATTTTGTTCAGAATTTCGTATTTTAGTGCAGATGGCGTTCGAGAACATTTAGCAAAAAAACAGGGGTCAAAAAGTGTCCTTTGTTATAACCCATAAATGTTATTTATTTAAAGAATTGGAACTGTAAAACAATGTAGTATGGAGGCCTACAGGAACTAGAGCTGTTGGTAAGATGAGATGACAGGACGATGTTTGGGAGGATTTGAAGAAGATGAGGGTGACAAACCTGAAAGTGGCAGAAGATAGAAGAGTCTGGAGGAAGATTATTGAGAAGGCCAAAACATTCAATTTGTAAGTTGTAGTGCCTTATGATGATGATTTGCATGTAAGGCATGCGTGTTTTTAATCCACAGCTGTGGTCTAGTGGTAACGTCGTTGAGTTGATTAAGTAGGCCTGAGTTTTATCTCCGGGCGGAACAAGTTTTCTGGGTAAAGTTTTTTTGGGGGTTATTCTTACCTTTTAGAAAACATTTAGGCCCTAATAAGTTTTTTGCGAACACCATCTGGTCATCATAATCATCTTGATTGGTATGAACGTGTTTTATGAGTAAATGTTGTATTTTTTCTTAAAATTTCATTTTGTCTCGGAAGTAACCCTGGCATTAAGCCGATCACTCATCGATGGAAGCCCTCCATATATTTATAGGATAAAAAAGTGTGCGATTAAGAGTGTTAAATCCTCTCCCGACAATCGTGTCAAGTAGCACGGGGCATGTAAAAATACGTACAAAATTAAGGAGAGAAAGAAAGAAAACTATGTTTTTATTAAGTATCATACAAATATTGATGCTTCGAAGTAGAAATGTGTTGTAGGATATGGTCTTGGTTTTGTTTATCTACAATGTGATTCCTGAATCTCAAACAGTGTATCATATAATGGTCTCATCCTTCCGAAGAAATTAGGCATGGCGAACACTACATTTGTTACACAGCAAACAATTTAGATTCACAAAAGAAGGGGGACTGAAAAAAAAGAAAGTCGCTTATTTTTTTATTCCTTATTACAGCAATTTTAAATTTCAATTTGAATAAAATTCAGTCCTAAATGTCAAAAATTAGAATGTGTAAATTTGCTGCTATGATTCCAGTTATAAAAACACAAAAAGTGAAATTTTGCCATTGTTACTGGTATACTGTTCTTAAATTTTGTTCAGTTCTATGTTAATTGAAAATAGGTTCACTATTCTCATGTTGCAAGCTGATAATAAGTTAATTTAATATTGATAAATAATAATTTATAATATATATTGGATATTGTTAAGACTGAATTCGCTATATAAAATATTTAAAAAGTAATAAAAAAAAGATGAAAGAAAATTGTTCCATCATCATCAACAACAAGGATTAAGCCCAATGGCCTGTTCCGAACTCATTATAGGTCGAATTGGTCCTTCCATCTCTTCAATGCTCTTCCCAACATTCCCTTATCAATTTTAGGCAAAATCCCAATCATTGTTATCTTTCAAGATATCTCTAATTTGTCTTAAAAAGAGAAGGTGTGCACCTAAACACCGTAAGCCCATTCATTACAATTCAGTGAAATGCCTTAAGACGCAGAAATAACACAACAGCAGACAATCTACACAGCCTACGAGCATATCCATGATCCTAGACGTGATAGATAAAATATGTGGATGATACATCAAAAGTAATAAGTATTTTTAGAATAGCTGATGATTGAACATGTTTCTAAAAGGCCAACAGTGTTCTTACTGAAATTTGACTTAGTTGAGGACGACTGAGATTTTAGCATATTTCATTATTTACATTGTAACCTCAATGTTGCGTAGGTTCATAATGGCTTTTAAATGTATTGAATAAAATTAATAACAGTTAATTATAATTAAGAGTTGTAGCTAACCTTTTATATAGACCAAATAGAATTTTTCTTATATTATGCTGCACATCGTATGAGAAAATAGAATGAAATAGTCCTAATGATATTAATGCTACTCATTTAAATTAATTATTAATTAGAACATAATTTTTACCAGCAGACTAAAGGTTCAGAATGTAGTTTTATGACTACGAAAATCCAATCCATAAGTTTTTAGTATTCAATTCGTTATCTACTTAATAGTTTAGTCATACATTTGCTGAATTTTATGTGAGGCAGGTGTTAGTCTGCTGGATGCTAACGGCTGTACTGACTCAACTCCGTAATATTGTTAATGTGGACATGTGTTTATGTATCACACAACTTCCTGACAATGTTAATTATTTCCATTGTTGACTAGATTATCAGATATCCGGTGGAAGTGAAATCCAACTGTAGATCTATGTTTTTATTCAAGAGTGGATCCTCATTTCAGATCGAATAGCTGGTATTTATAATGTTAATATGTTAAAATAAGTAGGGCCTACCTGATATAGCAATCGTCCTCAATTAAATTAAACTTCTGTTTAAGAAACTTCGTCAAGTGGTTAAAAACTATGAAGGCCTTTCAAAATCATGTTTCATCTTCTGCATTATATTTGGTACTGAAATCGGTGTAGGCTATAGTTTGTAATACTTAGCTGAGTTCAGCAAGCAACTGACTGCGTCATGCGTATTAGCAATATAAATGAGGGGACAAAAAGTCAGTCAGTCACGGGACTCCAGCGGGAAAAATAATGACTTTACAAGAAAATGTCATGAATACTTTTTTGTTAGTTGTGAACCGATAACGTACAATCCAAGAGGAATTTTTAATCCATCAATTATTATGTTGTGTACAGTAATTTTTATCCGTTTTCTGTGACTGACTGACCATAACTTACAGTTAACAACTATATGACACATTTAAGGTATATAGAATATTAGAATGCAATTAATAGTGTTTCATTTACGACCAAGGAGGACCAAAGCATGGTTTAAAAAAATATGTTGTGAAATAAAACAAATTCATACAACCAAATCATTAAACAAGAAATTGGTAAAATTTTGCGTATTTTTTCAGGTTTGGAATATGACAAGTTCTACCGCTATTATTATATTAAAATAATGCACATTTGAAACATTTTCTTATAGAATTATAAAATTTGATATTTACAGATGTATATTACATCAACACAATTATTCCTGCATCAGTTTCAAAATTTTCACCTAGGTATGACATTTTCATGGAATCGCTCTATAACCGGTTCAGATCTGTGGGTGTGTTTTCGTTCAGCATGTCTATGTTCTTAAAAACTTTTTCTATTCGATATTAGACATTAGTATTACAATTGTTATATGGAATTCCCACTTTATTCTTTAGTAAAAACAATTTAATTTGATGATTGACCCCAATCATAACTGGATGAACCCCTAAAACCCTACATTTAAAAAAAAATGCATCGTACTTTAGTCCAACAGTCTAAGAAATCATTTCTTAAGGCACGGTATAGAACGCGCATTGGGTCGAGTCCCCAAGAGAGAATGAAATTTCGGTTAGTGTATGAGATCAGTGGCCAACCAGCATCATGAGGAATTTGGGTAGCTATGTTAATAGCACCTTCAGCTATAATGAATGGAGAACTCGACTTGCTGACCACACGATTGTCACCCCTATACTCTCTGGAAGATCATCCACTTATGTTATTAACACCCATAGATGGGAGGTCAGCAAGCAGAAGATACATCGAGGACCTTCAAGAATTGTTACATAATGCATTTAGTTTTTAGCTTAAAAATGTATAACCTTCTTTCTATCAGATTCAACATAAAAATAGTTTATATACATCACTGTATTGAGTATACATTTTATTTTATTCGTGCTTGGCGAATAAAATTTGTATAAAATATTTGTACGTTTTAGTGCATAATGTATCCATTGTAGGCGTATGAATAAATTATTTGATTGTTTACATTGAGTGACTTACAATACAGACTCTGAAAGGATTTTTTTTCACAACTTGGTTCCTTGTTTTTACGTTTTTTGGTGTATTGTTTATTGTAATTTAACTTTGGGTAAGTTGAAATTCAGTTTTCTTCGACCTAAGTCTGCGTACTGTTAAACTTGAGACATTCTAGTTATATTCATATTAATGCTCTGAAATAGCTTGCTAATTTTACAGTTTCGCAAGTTTTTCTTTTTAATGGTTTATAATATTTTTTGCGCGATAGTGCGTTTTGTCATACTTATAGCAATAGCGACCATGATTGAAAGTTCAACTTCCTACATTTCGGGGTTGCCCACCTAAATAACTATACTGTAATATTATAAGTTATATTACAAATCTCGTGTGGGAAGTAAAACCACTGTTCTTTATGTATGCTACGTACACTGTATATACAAAAATATATCCAAAAAGTAGTTTTATTATACAATATACGAAACAAATCACTGCATTTTAAATGAACTGAACTTTATTTGAAACAATATCACACAATAAATTCGTACTTGAAACCATTTTATGACTGATTGGTGTCACGGCCTGCTGTAGTCTCAACTAATAAACATTGCCCACACTGTTAAAGTTAGTAAGTTGTTTATAATGAACGCAAATATTTCCAACAAAGATGTTATTAATTTACTCTTATTTATTATTTTGAAAACATCATCACGCAAAAAACAATGTACAACGCACGTTTGTGGAGCGTTTTACAGAATCTCGGAAATTAAAAATGATAGGCTATACAGTAACTTCAGTTTTATTTCACTATTTTCTTTACTAGATACCAATAACGTTTTTATGCACAGTCAGATTGATTATTTAGAGAAAAATTATTTAAACTTAAAAATAATTTTAAAATCTCCTACAGTCCAGATATCAGGTTTTGTATTTTGTAAAGAAAGATGTGATATTTCGCGTGGTCTCGCGGTAGCGTCGCTGCCTTGTACGCAGTGGGTCCTGGTTTCAATCCTCGGCCGGGATATAGGCCTATTTCCTGGTTGACGATTTTTTTTCTGGTTTTTCTTTTCCTCACCTGTGAGACAAATGCCAGGAAACTTGAGGCCCAAACAGTCCCCGAACATCCTCTGACATCATAATCATGTTTAGATTGAATGTGTGAGTGGTGTGTTTCACCTTAATGCTGTGTTGTCTCGGAGATGGCCCAAACATTGAGCTCATCACTCATTCGGGGTGGCCCTCCATGTCGTTGTGTGATCAGAATAAGTATGTGTGAGATCCAAAGTTATTATACATTTCTGGGACTCTTGTCGTCCCAACTTCTTAAACTGAAAATATATAAAACTGTTATTCTCCCAGTTCTATTATCCATGCGAAACATGGATTCTCACTGGTCCACCGCTGTGCCTTGTCACGCAGCGGGCCCGGGTTCTATCCCCGGTCGGGACAGTTTTTCTGGGTGAGGTTTTTATCGGGGTTTTTCCTAACCTGTAAGACAAATGTCAGGAAAACTTTAAGGCCCAAACGTTCCCCGAAATCATATGGCCATCGCAATCATCATCATTCATATTCATCTTAGATTAAGTTTAGGATTAGGGACTCTCCTGGCGCACCACTATCATCATCACCCATCATATCATCGGAGCCCCTACCTGAGAAGAGGGTTACAAGTACGCCATGACAGGAGAGAACACCAGGAATGTCGAAAGACAACCTGGGGCATTTGAAATAAATAAATAAAATAAAATAAAAACATTAAGGGAGGAGAAAAGATTACGGATATTTGAGAATAAAGTTCTTAGGAAAATTTTTGGACGAAAGAGAGATGAACAGACAGACGAATGGAGAACACTACATAACAGTGAGCTACATGGTCTTTATAAGAAACCAGATACAATAACAGTTTAAGTTACATAGACTGCGATGGGCGGAATATGTGGCACGAATGAGGAATGAAAGAGGTGATGGAAGCTTCTTATAGGAAAATCAGAGAGAAAACATCCAGTTGGTAGACCAAGAATGAGGTGGAAGAATAACATTATCCATTATTTGACGGAAGTGGATTATACAGGGGATGGTTGGAAAACATTAGCACAGGATAGGGATGTACGGAGAGATTATGTCCGCGCGGCCATGAACCTACGAGTTCGATAGAGTTAAAGATCCAAAGTTTAAAATCCCTCTCCCGACAGGTCGTGCCACTGTAAGACCCGGGCGGCGTGTGGCATGTGAAACGTAAGGCGAAAGGTTACGAGTAACTGCTATAAAGAAAGAAAGAAAAAAATATGTTATTTAAATACTGAAATTAATCTTGTGGCAGTTATTTCACATTTATACTATACTTACCTATAGCGTTTCATTGTGCGTGATGGTATTTGCAAATTCGTATTTACTTTACCTGTTTTGTGCATTCATGTAATACGATCCAGGAAATTAACTCCAGGAAAGCTTCAGATGCTCGTTGTTTTCAACAATTGATCTATGCTTCAATGTTCAAAATACTGTCGAACAATCTCGATAAAATCAGCTGTTGAACTGTCAGAGGAAATTAGTTTTGACATCCCTGCAAGAAGCACTGTACCGGTATACAAAATCTCCCCCATCCCAATATACCTGCAGTCCGCCCCTGGCAAACAATCATCCCTTATTTACTAGCATTTCGTCTATTCTACTTGCACCCTGCTCAATTCCTTGGGATTCCACACATCCGCGCCCCACTGTGAATACCTTGCCATTCAACCAGGTAACGTAGCCCACACTTTTCCAAAATCAGACATAAAACTTCGATGACACTGCATTTATTCAGAGCTAAGACATGTCTGATAACTTTTGAGTTTGCTCTTCGACTATAAAGAAGACTTTGGACAATAATATGCAAAGGTCCAGAGAAATTTACGATCCAGGCACGAGAGGAAATGACCTCCATTAAGGCTAGGGAGAGACAACTCGGGTTTATTAAGCAATTTAATCTTATTTAAATAAACTACTTATATTATTTACCTGTGAGGTCAAAAATAAATATCACCATGTTGGCTCATGTGTCCTGAGTCTTAGCCAGCGTTGTAAGTCATTATGCCTTGGCGCAGAGCTACGGGATTTGCGCTGATTCGAGTCCCCACAACTAACTCACTGGCACTATCGAGCCCATAGGTTCATGGCCGCGCGGACATAAGCTCTCCATACAGCCATATCCTAACCTAATGTTTTCCAATCATTCCCTATATAATCTACTTCCCTCAAATCATAGTTAATGTTAATTCTCCAACCTCATTCTTGGAATAACATTAACTGGGAGTTTTCCTAGAATAAGCTTCCATGCACGTCTTTCATTCCCCATTCATGCCACATGCCCTGCACATCGCAGTCTACGAGACTTAACTGTCCTTATTATATCTGGCTTCCTATAAAGACCATGTAGTTCATTGATATGAAGTCTCCATTCACCTGTCTGTTCATCTCTCTTTTGTCCAAAAATGTTCCTAAAAACTTTATTCTCAAATACTCGTAATCTCCTTTTCTCCCTTAAAGTAAGAGTCCATGTTTCCAGTCCCCATGGGGAGGGAAGGATTGTTTTAAGGAATTTCGTCCAGTTTGGGACCAGTATTCATTCCAACATCGTGAGGATTTTGGGATGCTACAATAAGAAGCGACTTCAGGTTGAGGAAAAATAAACTATAGCGGTTGGTAGATATGCTGACCACATGACACCACTATACTAACAAGATGATCGTCTACATCTGTGATTAATATATGCGGAAGTGAGGCCAGCAGCCGGGTGGTAGAACAAGGACATTCTGGGACTGTCGTGCCATGGAGTTTAGTTTCGATTAAAATTGACACAAGCGGCAGACTTAGAGACTCGTATTTGGATGATTCCAGGTTGAAACCTCTGTGCTGACTACCTAACTCTATTTTCGTGATTTTCCCAAGACTTGAAGGCAAATATTATGATAGTATTTTTTAGCAGGATCCATTTCATCGTAATTACCATTTGATATAAGCTAATTAAAAATCATTAAATAACTGAACCACAGTCTACTGGATGAAACCATACATTTAATACGTGATATGATCTTAGATGCTAAATATAAATAAATAGATAATAAAAAAATATTACTAATAATAATTTTGTCGATATTTCATGTGGGACTATGATTCTACATCATTCAAATGAGTGACAGGGGTCAACTTTCTCCATTAATTGGTTTCTAATATTGTTAGGAGTTATAAAGTTACGCTTTACTATATTGACTTAGGCTTTCACGGCCGGAGTTACTATGATGATCTTGCAGAAGATTTCCGGGCTGTTGGCCGTGGTATTGAGGCTTGTAGAACAAGCCTCAAGACCACGACCAACAGCCCGGAAATCTTCTGCAAGATCATTACGCTTTACTGTTGAAATACCGTTTATAAAATACAGATTAAAACTCAATTTTACAATTAATAGTTATCTTTCCGAAAATTGCATTATTATTATTATTATTATTATTATTATTATTATTATTGAATGAGGTGGGAGAATAACATTAACCATATTTGAGGGAAGTAGATTATACAGGGAATGATTGGAAAACATTAGCTCAGGATAGGGATGTGTGGAGAGCTTATGTCCGCGGGGCCATGAATCTACGGGTTTGATAGTGCCAGTGAGTTATAATAATAATAATAATAATAATAATAAATTATTATTATTATTATTATTATTATTATTCATATCGTGTATATCATATAACGAAATTTTGAATTTTTATTCTTTTATTTTTTGCACTTGGATCTTCAATTCAATACTTTAATCACGTTCTAGGTTATATTATTATTATCATTATTATCATTATTATTATTATTATTATTATTATTAATCATCTGTATATAAATAAATAAAATAATAATAATAATAATAATAATAATAATAATAATAATTATTATTATTATTATTATTATTATTGTTGTTTTAGTAGTAGTTTCCCTATCGCCTGTATATTACGTAGGGTTACTATTTATTAATTTATCTTCAGATAATTAATTATTGTTAATATCTTTATAATTTAACCCTGATGAAGTGGAAGCGAAGACCTTACGGTCTTAAAACCATTATTATTATTATTATTATTATTATTATTATTATTATTATTATTATTAGTCGGCCGCGGTGGACTAGTGGTTATGCTCCTTGCCTCTGGTCCCGAGGGTCGCGATTTCAAACCCGGCCGCGGTCGATGGATATTTTAGGACGGAAATATCCAAGGAGCAAGTCCTCCGGGAGGGACTTTAAGCCGTGGGTCTCGAGTCTGAAGATTTTCAGGCTCGTAAAAAATCCTTAAGCCTGAATGAAAAAGGCCTCTAAGCAAAATTTACCGAATATTCCCGTCCTAGTACTACCTTGGTTTCCTAGATGTCAGTATGAGGCGGAACGCTGACCACGTACTACTCAAAATGACATCTATACGAAAACAAGTGTAACTAAATTAGTATGGTTCAAATTCTTCCCTGTAGGGGTAGAGCACCTAAATCTCTGTAAAGGGAAAACATATGCTTACAATACAATACAAAATTATTATTATTATTATTATTATTATTATTATTATTATTATTATTATTGTGTAGAAAAATCAAACATATGATCAATTCTGGAAATGCATGTCATTACAAGGACTCCTGTCATCCCAACTTCTCTAAAATAAAACGCTAAACTGAAAATATATAAAACTGTTATTCTCTCAGTTATATGGATAAGAAACATGGATCTTTTGTTAAGAGAGGATACTACGAGTATTTGAGAATAAAGTTCTTAGCACAATTTTTGAACCAAAGAGAGACGAGAAGACAAGTGAATGGAGAAGACTACAAAACAATGAGCTACGTGGTTTTCATGGAAAACCAAATGAAATCAGAACAGAAGTCTGGTAGACTTATGGTCAGGGGATGTGGCTCAAGTGGATAATGAAAGAGGGAATGGAAATTTCTTGCATAAAAACCAAGGAAAAGCTTCCAGTAGGTATGCCAAGAATGAGATGGGAGAATAACATTAACAATAATTTGAGGAAGGTAAATTATACAGGGGATGATTGGAAAACACTAGCCCAGGATAGGGATGTATGGAGAGATTATGTCCACGCGGTCATGGACCTATGGGTCCAATAGAGCCCTGAGTTAATTTTTATGTAACAGTTGGCTGTCGCAGATTCGACATATTCAATTATTCGGCTTATAGGGCCTATAATTTGGCTACACCTAAATGACAGAAGAACTTTACATTCACATGTTTTACTATTCCAAATTCTGCACACATATTTACCAAGTTATTTGTCAATGCTTTTTCAAAATGTATTGGCTCATCACAATTTAGGAAGAACAAGATCACAAGACTCTTCTTTACTTTTGATACCGCAGCACAGGACGTGTCTATACTCTGAATCTTACACAATATCTATGACTAGAGCATGGAATTCACTTTCCAGTCATGCCAGGGTCTGTCAATCAGTATCATTATTTAAATCCAAATTAACTGATATCTTCGACACAATGAAAACATTAACTGCATAACAACTATAGTCAGCATTTTGCATATACCTATAAATATTCGTCTAGGAAGCTTTACTTGCCTAATTTTATTTTATATTATTTTAATTTCATTATATTCCATGTTTTGTTATATTAGCTGGTATTAGATCACATCCTCTTTGTCTTTGTTTAGTCTATATTTAAATAATTTTTAAAATTGTAATATGTATGTGATTTTTGTATAATTTTACTATTCGCTAGTTGAGTGGAAGAGAAGGCCTCATGGCCTTAACTCTGCCAGCTAAAATAAAGCATTATTGTTATTATTATCATTATTATTATTATTATTATTATTATTATTATTATATCCTATAATAAATATCCTCAACTCGTATCCAACTCAGGGATGGGTCGAGGGATGAGATGAGACGAAGCCCCTTATATAGAGGTCTGTGAATGACAAGGGTGCCGGCCGACCACGCCTGACGCACCATCACAGGGGCAGATGAACGAAATGAAACGAAATAGATGAGATGAGTATGGAGAAATGGTGAGATGAAATTCTAGCAGGGGAAAACGGGGGGAAACCCCGAGAAAAACCTGCCCAAGCTCCGTTTCGTCCACCATGAAACCCTCATGGAGTGACCGAGACTCGATCTCGAGACCCCAGCGGGAGAGGCGAGCGTCTAACCGCTTGTGCCACGGAGTTATTATTATTATTATTGTTATTATTATATTATTACTGTTATTTATATAATTTAGGATGTGATATAACTTATAGAGAAAATAAAGATATAGAAAATAAAGTAAATAAATTTCAGGCTATTTGTGGAACCATAAAAAGAACCTTAGATCGGAAAACAAGGAAAGATACGAAACTTAAATTATATAAAACAATGGCTGTTCCTTTGTTGTTGTATGGAAGTGAAAATCGGATAATGAAATCAAGGGATAAAAGCAGGATACAGACTGCGGAAATGCTGTTTTTACGTAATGTGAAAGGAAACACAAGAGCGGATAGAATAAGGAATGAAACTATACGAGAAGAATTAAATATATATAAAATTGAAGATAGAATCAGCGAAAATAATAAGAAATGGACAGAACACTTAATGAGAATGAACAACGAAAGAATACCAAAAAGAACCTTCCTGTATAATCCCAGAGGAACAAGAGATGTTGGCCGACCACGTAGAAGATGGACTCCACTTTTAACTTCGCCGGAACAGGCTGCATAGCCTAAACCTTGTAGTAGAAGAAGAAGACTGTTATTGTTATTATTATATTATTATTGTTGTTAATATTATTATTATTATTATTATTATTGAGTTATCATTTTGCGTCTTGTGTAAAGTTCAGAAATTTCGTTTACAATGTGACAAGACTGTTAAAACTGCCTTCTCTAACTAAAAGCATGATTATATAATGTATGTGTAAGCATAAAACTAGCTATGAAACTAAAAACTATATCACAGTCATCAATCCATTTTCACTTAGCAACCACTATGTTTCTCTGTGTGTATTGTGTACAATATGTGTTAGGGATAGCTGATTCAAGTAAATATTCCTTTTGTGGATGTATCGATTTGATTTGTCTTGTCTTCTTTAATTTGTTTATTATTTTTATAGGATATAGGATTATTATTTAGGCCTATAATTAATTTAGTGAATATAAAGAAGTAGCATATAATCTTAAAATCTATTATTATTAATTAAAAGTGGAATTTGACCTCTTGCTTTATTAATTAAAATCTAGAACAATAACTAACTCTAACTCACTGGCACTATCGAACCCGGAGGTTCATGGCCGCGCGGACATAAGCTCTCCATACATCCCTATCCTGAGCTAATGTTTTCCAATCATCCCCTGTATAATCTACATCCCTCAAATCATAATTAATGCTATTCTCCCACCTCATTCTTGGTCTACCAACTGGACGTTTTCCCTCTGGTTTTCCTACAAGATGCTTCCATGCACCTCTTTCATTCCCCATTCGGCCACATGTCCTACCCATCGCAGTCTACGAGACTTAACTATTCTCATTATATCTGGCTTCCTATAAAGACCATGTAGTTCACTGTTAAGTAGTCTTTTCCATTCACCTGTATGTTCATCTCTCTTTGGTCCAAAAATTTCCTAAGAACTTTATTCTCAAATACTCGTAATCTCCTTTCCTACCTTAAAGTAAGAGTCCATGTTTCGCATCTATATAATATATCTAGCATATAAAAATTTCTTAAAGTAAATAAATAAGCAAGAATAAAACGGTAGAACAATAGTTTTATATATTTTCAGTTTAAGATTTTTTGAAAAAAGTTGGGACGTCAAGAGTCTCTGTAATGCATAATAGCATGCATTTCCAGAATTCAGCCTATGTTTAATTTCTTTGTGAATCTCATTCCTATTTGTTATTATTGTTCCTAGGTATTTGAATTCTGCCACCTCTTCAGAATCTCCCTAATTTGTAATTTGCTGTCCGTTTCCATTATATAATATATTTCTGTGTGTGACCCTATATTTAGTTTACTGATATTTACGTCCAATCCCAATTTCTTAGTGTTAGTCAATAGTGTGTGTGTGTTGGCCTTTAGTATCTCCTCGCTATCGCCCAATAGTACTACATCATCAGCATAAACTAACAGCTTATTAATACCATTGAGTTATAGGCCTTCTTCATCTTCTAAAGATTTGATGGCATGCTCTAGTACAAAATTAAATAGTAGAGAAGATACTGCATCTTCTTGCTTAAACCCATTGTGAATTTCAAAAGTATCCGAAAACTGTATGCCTACACGCACCCTACTCTTTGTGCAATTTAGACACATTCGTTTAAGTCTAATTAACTTTTTAGGAATTCCGAACTCCAGCAGGATACTTCTCCCTCTTAATTGAATCATATGCTTTTTTGAAGTCTACATATAGTTGATGTACAGTACCATTATATTCCCATTTCTTTTCTAAAATCTGCCTTGAACAAAAGATCTGATCTGTTGTAGATCTGTTTCTTCTAAATCCACATTGAGGATCTCCTAGAATGTCATCAATATAAGGAGTAAGTCTGCTTACTAAAATAGTTATTAGAATTTTGTATGAAGTTGAAAGTAATGAGATGCCCCTGTAGTTGTTGAATCAGTTTTAACTCCTTTCTTATAAATTGGTACGATAATCGATTCTTTCCATTCATCTGGAAGAGTTTCTTTATCCCAAATCATATTAAGCAACTGGCGTATCTTGTCCATCAATTTTTCTCCCCCTGATTTCATCAGTACTGCTGGGATCTCATCTGAACCTGATGCTTTATACAGACAATAAGTAAATTAAATGCTGCTGAAATGGATTTTTGGAGGCGTTCAGCTGGAATTTCTAGAAGAAATAAAATAAACTGTGTAATTAAACGAAATATAAATGTTCAAACTACATTTGTGGATTTCATAATAATAACCATTTAAAAGGTATTTCCATGTAAAAAGAATGACAGAAGGCATATTTCTAAGAAGAACACAAGAACGGATGCCACTTGGTAGAAGAAGAAAACGGCCAAAAGTAACGTAGATTGATGGTGTTTTCAGCAGCATGGGGGGAAAAGGATTGAACGATGGAGATCGGAATGACAGAGATGTGGAGGAGAATGACAGTAGATTAATTGGGTGCAGAAAAATGTGAAAAAATAAGAAACATGCTAAATAAAATACATTTAACCTCTAATATGTGCTTCCAAAACAAAAATACTTTTCGTAAGATTTAACTTATTTAATTTGTGATGTAAGTTACCATTTTGTCAATGATATTATATTAGTAATAATTGTATTTATTTATATACAGATTTTTAATGTTTACACATCTTTCTGTGCCTAAAGTTTTAGTTTCCATGTCCACTCGTCTCTATCCATCCACTCCTGTCCTCTTGTTCTCATTCCAGTTCTTATTTCTTGCATCCATGAGTTTCGAGGTCTTCCTTTCCTTCTTCTTCCAGGTGGACACCATTCCAATGTTTTTTTCTGGATAACCTTTGTTCTTGCATTTGTCGTATATGCCCATACCAATTTAATTACTTATATCTTATATAGTCTACTATTAATTATCTAATATTCATTTTTTCTCATATAACAGTATTTTTTTTTCTTCCAATTTTGAACATCTTTTGCTCTCCTTATGAAATCCATTACTATCGACATAAGTATTTGTTCTAAGTTTTTGTTGAATTTCAAAACTTCAACTCCATGCATGACATTACTTCTCACTATTGAATTATATATTTGTAACTTATTTTTCAGGTTAGGCCTATATGTCTGTTCCATATGACTCCATTTATCATTGTCTGTTATTGTTCTACCTTTATTTATTATATTCTTAATATCACTTTCTTGTTTATCTTCTTTATCCACTGTTACTCTCAGATACTCAAATTTTTCACATCCTCTGATCTTCTAACATTAAATCTTCGGTTTCTGCTCCACATCCCATATAAACTGTTTATTTTCTAAATTTATTTTCAAACCCCAGTTATCGTATTGGTCCAATAATTTTCTGAACATAAACTCCATGTCTCCATATTCTTGAGCAATTATTTTCTGGTCATCCGCAAATAGCAATGTATATATTGTACCTGTTGATCCATCTCCAACTGGTACTCCCATTCCTGCACATTTTTTGTTCCAGTTTGACAGCCGGCTGCTGGTCTCACATTCACATGTGTTAATATCAGAGATAGCCAGTGAAGGGGTGACATGTGGTCAGCTTGTCGGGTCCACCAGCCGTTATAGCTGGTCTTCTCAACCTGGAGTCGCTACTTATTGTAGCTACCCAAATGCCTCACGATGCTGGGTGGGCATCGGTCCCAGCCGAAATTCCATGAGAAAATTTCTTCCCCCATGGGGATATGCTACAACCTTGATGAAGGCCTTTTATTGCTTTAATTTCTTGTAATACACATTTTCCAATTTTATAATAATAATAATAATAATAATAATAATAATAATAATAATAATAATAATCATCATCATCATCATCATCATCCGGTATCATGGCAGCTGCCGCCGTCTTCCGGAAACCAACTCCATTCCTCTCTGTCCATCCATTGATCTTCCTCTAATCCTCTGATATTCATAGCTGCTTGTACCTCTTCTATCCAAGTTTTCTTCGGTCTTCCTCTCTTCCTCCTTTCCATTGGAATCCATTCCATAACAATTTTAGGCAATCTTTGCTCTGGCATTCTTTTGACATGGCCATACCACTGTAATCTTTTCTTTTCTATAATGTCTATGATGTCCGGCTCCTCTTGTACACCCATAATTTCCCATATTTCTTTATTTCGTATTCTACATTCTAGATTTTCCAGCTGATCTTCTTAAAACATCCATTTCTGTACTTAAAATTCTTTTCATTTCCCTGGTAGGAATTTGCCAGACTTCAGCACCATATGTTAAAATGCTCTGATGGTTTGGTATATTTGTAATTTTCTATTCTTTTAAATATTTTTTGCTCCACCAAACAGAGTTTAAAGCATTTATTGCTTGATTTGTTTGAGCGATTCTATTTTTAATTTCCACTGTGTTATCGCCTGAATGGTCTAATTTTGTTCCTAAGTAAGTGCATTCAATACTAGGTTTTAGTTCTTCTCCATTGTTGAAATATATATTTTCCATTTCTTCTCCTATATACAGATATTTAGTTTTCTCAGTGTTTATATAAAGCCCCCATTTTTCATACTCTTCTTTTAGTTTTTTAGCCATATATTCTGTCATCGTGGTCTTGTGCTATTAAATATATATATAATTATTTTATTATTATTATTATTATTATTATTATTATTATTATTATTATTATTATTATTATTATTATTATTATTATTATTATTATTATTATTATTATTGATGTTGGTGATTATTCGTTAAGGGAGGAAAGGAGATTACAAATATTCGAGAATAAAGTACTTAGGAAAATTTTTGGACCAAAGAGACAGGTGAATGGAGAAGACTTCTTTAATAATGAACTACATGGTCTTTATAGGAAGCCAGATATAATAAGAACTGTTAAGTCTCGTAGACTGCGATGGGCAGGACATGTTGCACGTATGGGGAATGAAAGACTTGCATGGAAGCTTCTTGTAGGAAAGCCAGAGGGAAAACGCCCAGTTGGTAGACCAAGAATGAGGTGGGAGAATAACATTAACTATGATTTGAGGGAGGTAGATAATACAGGGAATGATTGGAAAACATTAGCTCAGGATAGGGATGTATGGAGAGCTTATGTCCGCGCGGACATGAACCTACGGGTTCGATAGTGCCAGTGAGTAAGTAAGTTGGTGATTATTGGTTCTTTATAGAAAGTTTATTAATCTTGCTGAAGTTTGAATTGTGTAGTCATGGAGAGGAATGAATGTAATTTAACTAGTTAGCAAGGAAGTGATAAAATCCTAATTTTCAGCAGAAATCTCTTTCCGTTCTGCTAAACTTGTACAAACGCAGACATTTGTATGATGGTTTGCACAGATTTTATCAGAGTAGGGAGTGCATTGGATTAAGGGAGCGAAAGGGACCGCTGGTGGAAAGGGGTAGTGCTCTATTTACACGCTGCATCAAAAGAGTTATAAAACGCTCCCATTTAAATCGACTTCTTCATTTGTTTGCCCTCTGGGCTGTGTCAGACATGATCTTTGAGGCTAGCCTGCATGTGCCAGGAGGACCTTATTATCTTTTCCGAGTGCGTTAGTGAAGGGGGAGAAACGAGATGGGAAAAGCATTTCAGTGTACACTTTTATCGTGTATTATACTGTTTCAACTACTTCACTCGTCACAGTTACTTTTTTTATAAATTTTTGTTGCGCACTTCAAATTGAATTGTACTGCAGAAGCTACAACATTTGACACCAATACTAGTAAAATTCATATCAAATTCAGTTGAGGTGAAGTCATATGATGAAAGTTAAAAATTAAATTGTACCTGTTGGTAGGTGCCGTCGTCCTCAACTTTGTTAAAATATTGTATATACTATTAAATATTTCTAAAACTTATAAATACACAATTTCATTTAAAAAAAATTCTTAAAGTTGGCAATTATAGTCTCTCTGGTTTAACTTTACGAGGAATTTGTAGAACGAGACAACTGTACTCACCTCTCTCACTCGCACCAGTGTTGTCGATATTTCTTCCGCCAGATGTTAATAGGAGCAAGGGGGGAGAGGAAAACTGGCAACCGGGTGGGTTCTTTCTTTTGTATCGGACTAAAGCGGTCAACGATGTACCCTTGTATCTCCATATATATATATATATATATATATATCTGCCAAGTTAAACCAGCTAAAATATAGCAAATTCCGATAGGTTTTTCTCATGAAAATGTTTTTGATTTTTTTTTCAAATCGTCATTTATCATGCTTAGGGTCAATTTCACCTACAGAGATAACTGTATTACGCCAGTTTTTCTCATGTATAATGCATAGCTTAAACTGGCGTAATACAGTTACCTCTGTTGGTGAAACCGACCCTTAGTAGACACCGAAAATGTCCTAACTGACTAACTCACTGGCACTCTCGAGCCCCTAAATTTCTAGGCCGCGTTACTACGCCTAAAGAAATTAAAGTGTTCTTATGTTTAGTTGATTAAGGGAAAGGAAAAATAATTATAAATATATGTCGTAATTATTTTTAGTTACCCCGTGCTGATTACCCGGTGTTGCCCGGGAATATACTGTACTTATCCCGATCTTCATGGCATAAATGAGCTAAAAGACGAAAATTAATGTGTTTTCATGTTTAGTTGAATAAGTGAAATGAAAAATAATTATAAATGTACATCGTAATTATTTTAAGATACCCCGTCCTGATTACCCGGTGTTGCCCCGGAATCTAGTTATCCCGATCTTCTTGTCATAAATGAGCTGAAAGATAAAATCCGTTATTGTGAGTTAGGCCTGTCTAAAAGAATACTCGCCACGCGCTGCTACGCTTGTCCGGGAATCTACTTACCCCGATCTTCTTTGCAAAGACAAAAATGGTTATTGTGAGTTATCCGTAAAAGATAATATGTTATCGCGGATTTTTTTTTGTAGAGCTTTTTGAGATATTCAATTCTATATACATTAATTTTGTGTATTTGTTATGGTTAGGCAGCCCATTTATGCGTCCAAAAAGCTAATTTTTTCCACGTTTTTCACTACAAAGCTCGATTTTTAAGAGTATAGGAGTTGAGTATCACAACTCACTTATAAGTTATAACCTATGTTCATCCTGGGAAACTCCTGAACAGTTTGCAAATAGCCCCATCACAATCGGATCAACGGTATGGCAGCGCATAAAATATGAACGAACAAACATGCATTTTTATATATTAGATTACAATAAAATAAAATATATCTTAATTATGACAGGACAGAAATTAAACACTGTAAATACCTGTATTCTTATTTTAAAATGGAAGTTTACAGAAATAAATTGCTTCATTAAAAATATAAAATTTGAAATTAATATGTGAAGTGTA
Organism: Diploptera punctata; assembly: GCA_030220185.1. Classification (NCBI taxonomy): domain Eukaryota; kingdom Metazoa; phylum Arthropoda; class Insecta; order Blattodea; family Blaberidae; genus Diploptera; species Diploptera punctata. The sequence continues at coordinate 688,668 of JASPKZ010009369.1, read as the reverse complement.
GTTTTCATAGACGACGTGGTACATTATTTTATTTATACTGGAAACGAATAGAACGAGAAAATAGATAAACTTCTGCCAGAGGAAATAATTCCATCCCCATGTCCAGTTATAAAGAGATCGGATTATTAATGATCACTTCTCTTATTTAATAGCCCCTGGTATCGACAAAGAAACTCGAGTGTGTTTGAATTTCACAAACACAAGTTCCCCCAGAGATATATTAAAACCATTTTACCCAGAGCGTGGGAAACATCTTTTTCACAATTCCTTTTGAACTATTCATTGACTCCCGCTGGCTTAGCAGCCAGGATGTGGTTCACTTTCTGTCATTACATTAATGAGACATTACAGATTTTCTTTAATATTCCAATAGTTTAAGTAAAGTGTTCCCACTAAAGGGCTTGGTATAGTGTGAGATTAGGGTTCTTATCTGTTTAGACAATCGACACAGGATGTCAGGCGGATTGTAACGACCGCCTTTACTCTCAGAAAAAAAAATCTGGTACTCATTTCTGATAGAGGCTTAGTGACTCCAGGGTCACACTGCCGCCAGTAGTTTAGACCCGTTTAAAAATCCTGATCCCACTGGTCTCGATCTCCCGGCTTGTTCGTATTGCCTTGACCAACTACGCTATAGTGTGGCCCTCCAATTGTGTTCAGGAATATTACCGGCTTTTCACAATGTAAAAGTATCCAGTATTGCAGTAATATCATGTATGCATTTAAAAAATATATAATTTATACTAGCTATTACCCGGCGTGCATTGCTACGCCTAATTAAATGAACTATCAATGGTTAATAAAATTGTATGGTCTAAGCTGAGACGAACAAACATGGCGATTGCTAGTCACTTTTTAATTTCGGATTTCAGGTAAACCTTCACTTCTAATTGTTGGATTTCGTTCATTTTTGGATAATACGTACCTCGGTTTATTTTAATAGGATATTCTGAGTTTCGTTGTGACCGCTAGAGCGACTTTAAATTTTCACTTTGGATGAAGTCCTACGCCTAATGGTTTTAGAGGGTCCCATTGTGAATCTAAACCATCCAGGAACCCACTCAAATACACATAAAATTTCATCAAAATCTGCCCAGTCGTTTAGGCAGTTTTTAATTTTGAATTTCAGATCAACCTCCACTTCTAATTATTGGAATTCGCACATATTTGGATAATAACTACCTCGGTTTATTTCAATCGGATATACTGAGTTTCGTTGTGAAAAATCGATAATTATGACCGCTAGAGCTATTTTTAAATTTTCACTTCGGGTGAACTCCTACGTCTAATGGTTTTAGAGGGTTCGATTGTGAATCTAAACCATCCAGAGACCCACTCAAATACACAAAATTTTTCATAAATATCGGCCCAGTCGTTTAGGCAGTTTTTTAATTTCGAATTTCAGGTAAATCTCCACTTCTAATTATGGATTTCGCCCATTTTTAGATAATACCTAAACTAACTAACTCACTGGTACTATCAAACTCGTAGATTGATGGCCGCGCGGACATAAGCTCTCCATACATCCCTATCCTGAGCCAATGTTTTCCAATCATTCCCTGTATAATCTATTTCCCTCAAATCATGTTTAGTGTTATTCTCCCACCTCATTCTTGGTCTACCAACTGGGCGTTTTCCCTCTGGTTTTCCTACAAGAAGTTTCCATGCACCTCTTTCATTCCCCATTCGTTCCAGTTGTCCTGCCCATCGTAATCTACGTGACTTTAACTGTTCTTATATAAACTGTTCTTATTATATCTGGCTTCCTATAAAGACCATGTAATTCACTGTTATGTAGTCTTCTCCATTCACCTGTCTGTTCATCTCTCTTTGGTCCAAAAATTTTCCTAAGAACTTTATTCTCAAATACTCGTAATCTCCTTTCCTCCCTTAAAGTAAGAGTCCATGTTTCGCAGCCATGTATTATAACTGGGAGAATAATATTTTTATATATTTTCAGTTTAACATTTTTTTTTAAAGGAATTGGACCTCGGTTTATTGTAATAGGATATACTGAGTTTCGTTGTGGAAAAACTAAAATTGTGACCGCTAGAGTTATTTTTAAATTTTCACTTAAGGTGAACTCCTACACCTAATGGTTTTAGAGGGTCCAATTGTGAATCTAAGCCGTCGTGGGACCCAATCAGACACACAAAACATTTAATAAAAATCGGTCCAGTCGTTTAGGAGGGGTTCCGTGACAAAAACACATACAGAAGATATGAAGATAAATATATAATTGCCTGTTATTTAAGTATTAAGAGTCCCGCGCCGTATTCGAGTTGCTAAGACAAGCCTTGGCGCAGAACTACGAGACTTGTGCTGGTTCGAGTCATCATGGGGAAAGAAATTTTCTAATGACATTTCGGCCAGCATGGGACCGGTGCCCACCTCCAGGTTGAGAAAATCCGCTATAACGACTGGGGACCTTATGCTACCACATGTCACCCCTACACTTGTAGAATGATCATCTACATATATGATTTACATATGTGGATGTGAGACCTGCAGCCTATTGTTAAGCCAAGGGCCTTCTAGGTCTGGAGTTTTTTTCAAGTATTAAAAATACTTATTGTAGGCCTATGTCCAATTACTTTCTTATCATCTAGTTTCATTATCTAATTTATTTTTTCTTTAAAAATGAACAATGGTAGTTATTAGGCCTAAGTAGTAATTATGATCCAAAAATAAAAGATATTACAGTATACACATGTGTTAGACTTAACATGAAAATCTTAGATGACTTAAATGTTGCCCTAAGTATTTTAATAATGGATAACATTCTTACATTATCATAAGTGATTTCCAATTTATCTAGAGGATTTGGAAATCAAGAGTAGCATTTCTTAGGACTATTTAACGAATAAAATGAAGCTGTTTACTCACAAATCATTATTTAAATATGGTTATTTTAATATATGGTATGGGTATCCCAATAGGCAACAGATTTTTGCTGACATTACAATTTGCTGATGATCAACTCGTTTTAGCGCAAGACAAATTTGATATGGAATTCATGATAAAAAGGTTGAAAAACACATATGAATCATGGCGTCTCACAGTAAATTTACAAAAAACAGAATATCTGGCAGTAAATAGCAATGAAAGAGAAAATTTAATATTGGAAGAAGGAATCCAAAAAAAAAAAAAAAAGCAAGTGAAACAAACTAAATATTTGAGAATAATTATGGATAACATTGAAGGTATAGGCAAAGAGAATATAAAACATAGAATTGAATTTAGTAGCAAAATAATATCATCGTTAAATTCCATATGGTGGGATAAGCATATTTGGAAAGACACAAAAAATATTGGTAAAACATTGGTGGAATCTGTTGCAATATATGGAAGTGAGGTATGAACAATCAATAAGTACTGCAAGAATCGACTAATAATTCTAGAAATGGATTATCTACGCAGAAGTACCAGAAAGTCAAAATTAGAACATGCCACAATAAGGAAATTAGAAACATAATGGAAGCAGAAGAAAGCATAATTGAAAGAATCGAGGAGAAGGAATTAAAGTGGTTAGGACATGTATTAAGAATGGAATATGAGCGATAGCCAAAGCAACTATATCAATGGCATCCGACCAAAAAGAAGAAAAGAGGGAGACCAAAGTTAACATGGAAGGAAAACAATGAAGACATTAATGCAAGCAAGAGGGCTAAGCATTGAAGATGCCCAAGATCGTAGGCTTTGGAGGTTTGGCACGGGAAGACGGCAGCAGCTGTAAAAAAACCCGAAGATAGATACATATTTTTAAATATTTATATTTTTAATGTAAACGGCGATGTTTGAAAACAAATGAGAAATGTTTGATTATGTTTCACTTGTTCATCACTGCCCTCCATGGTATCTTTACCTTGTCGTCGTGGAGTGACTTGTGTGCTTAAATGATCCCAAGAGCTATGCCGGCGGTAGCATTGCTGCCGATACGGTTACCCATGCCGGACTGGTCGAAGGTGATAAGCCAGACGAAAAAAAGTACCTTGGTCGAAAGAGTGATGATCTTTCACCGTAAAAAATACAACCATCAAGAAATGCGGACATGGGTTCTATTGAGGTAAAATTTTCCGGAGGTCAAATAGTCCCCCCCCTCCATTCTATTCTCCGGGCGGGAACTACTTCAGGGAACCCATGCCAAAGTGTCTTTATAGGAAGCCAGATATAATAAGAATAGTTAAGTCTCGTATACTGCGATGAGCAGGACATGTGGCACGAATGGAGAAGGAAAGACATGCACGGAAGCTTCTTGTAGGAAAACCAGAGGGAAAACGCCCAGTTGGTAGACCAAGAATGAGGTGGGAGAATAACATTAACTATGATTTGAGGAGAGCAGATTATACAGGGAATAATAGGAAAACGTTAGCACAGGATAGGGATATATGGAGAGCTTATGTCCGCGCGGCCATGAACTTACGGGTTCGATAGTGCCAGTGAGTTAGTTTGTTCATCACTGCATCTATCTATCTTCGGGTTTTTAGAGCTGCTGCCGTCTTCTCGTGCCAAACCTCCAAAGCCTACGATCTTGGGCATCTTCAATGCTTAATCCTCCTGCTTGCATTAATGTCTTCATGTTTTCCTTCCATGTTAACTTCGGTCTCGCTCTCTTCCTCTTTCTGCTAGGATGCCATTGATATAGTTACTTTGGCCATCGCTCATCTTCCATTCTCAAAACATGTCCTAACCACTTTAATTCCTACTCCTAAATTCTTTCAATTATGCTTTCTTCTGCTTCCATTATAGTTCTAATCTCCTTATTTGTGACATCACTGCAACTTTATCATATTATTTATTGCCAAATAGGATCGCGATATTGTAAGAATGCACCCGAGGGAACGAAAATGAAACACATCAAAACTGTATATTATAACCAACATTATAGGTTATTAATTTTTTTTTCGGAAACAACTCAGTAAAATCATTATTTAAAAATGCAATTATTGAACACAGAAACCACAATTATCAATTGGTCGAAGGAATCTATTTGGTATTTGCCTGTTTTCAACGTATTTTGTAGAGAGTCAGTCCCTGCAAATAAAAGCTCTGACCTGTTCAGAATCATTAACAACTGTGAGAGCTTTCTTTTTTTTGGTAATAAAAATTCGATAAGAATTCGAGATAAAAACCAACGTCTGTCATTGGTTGTAACAACTAAAATTCATTGAAAAGTGATTTGTCATTTGGGGCATGAGTTAAATAGTCATAAAAAAAACAAAAAGGGGAAAAAATATACAATAACCTGTGGATATTTCAAAATTTCATTCAAAACCCACGAAAGCTTTAGAATATTAAAGTTTATACCAATGTTTCATAATTTTATTTTCTTTACAACAGCAAAATTTCATAGGTTAGTCCAACAAGAGTCGACGTATTACTAACACAATATCATTAACTAACTAACTCACTGGCACTATCGAATCCGCAGGTTCATGGCCGTGCGGACATAAGCTATCCATACATCCTTATCCTGAGCTAATGTTTTCCAATCTTTCCCTGTATAATCCACTTCCCTCAAATCATAGTTAATGTTATTCTCCCACCTCGTTCTTGGTCTACCAACTGGGCGTTTTCCCTTTGGTTTTCCTACAAGAAGCTTCCATGCATGTCTTTCATTCCCCATTCGTGACACATGTCATGCCCATCGCAGTCTACAAGACGTAACTTTTGTTATTATATCTGGCTTCCTATAAAGACCATGTAGTTCACTGTTATGTAGTCTTCTCCATTCACCTGTCTGTTCATCTCTCTTTGGTCCAAAGATTTTCCTAAACACTTTATTCTCAAATACTCGTAATCTTCTTTCCTCCCTTAACCCATAAGATCTATATTTCGCATCCATATTATATAACTGATAGAATAATAGTTTTATATAGTTTCATTTAAGCTTGTTTTTATTAAGCGTATTTCCTCGGATTCTTTGCACTATACTCGTACTAACATAGAAATCATGTACTATTCAGTTCGAAATAATCGTTCAGTACCTGGACACTATCGATAGTGTTATAAAATATAATAATAGTAACAATAATAATAAAATAATAATAATAATAATAATAAATTAATGAATACAATTTAATAAGCCTACATTTATCAAACTACAGTTAGGATTTTCATATTATTTTGAAACAGATCTATATACATTAACAAATTTTAGTATAATCTTTACATTTTAATATTTAATATGTATTTAAAATTATGCAACATTTCAATTATAATTTCTCTACGTTATATCTAACAATGCCTTTGGCTGTCGAGTCGTCCCGTTGTAAGGCGGTCGGCGATATCAACAGATGATAACCGAGCTCTCGGCACTGCGGCCGACTTGAATCCCCTTCATAGGAACGCGGGAGTCATTCAGTCAGTTTCACAGGGGTTTTGTTTCAGCGTGGTCGTGCTTTGAAGTGCTTCCTATGAAATGTTATATTTGTATTGACGCTACAAGTGTTATTGTTCTTGCTATTAAATGTGATTTATATATTGTGCACAATGCCTCGACATACACATTACAACAAATAATTTCTATGTATGATACGTATGTAATAATACATTCTCGCAAGGAAGATGTAAGGCGATTTTTAACTGAATATATAGGAGTGCATCCCCTACATAGAGATACGGTGAGAAAAATTGTCACTAAAATTAGAGAAATTAGGTCTAGATAAGAAACGAAGGGTAAATAAGCGTGTGCTTACTGAGGAGAAACTAGACTAAGTGGGAGAAAGATTATAAGATACTTTGCAGAAATTCCTTCTACCCGACGGTTTGCACAGGAAACTGTATTGTCGATGACCTCTCAACATGGCGAGCTATCAAACTCTTAAAATTGAAATCATGCGATCTCTATTTTGTTCAGGAAACGAAATGACAAAGCGTAGTTGTGATCCATATAACCAACAAATTAACTATTTCACTGGCTCTCCAGACATTCAAATCTTCAAAATTCTCTATGTAATTGTAGAGATAAAAAATGCAACAAATTAATGAGTTGGTTTTCAATTGTTTCTATTATTAAAATTTAGTAAATAATATACTCTATTTCGAAAGATGAATTAATGTGCGTACTTGCACATTTCCACGACCGCCGTGCAGCGGGGATTTGCCTTTTAATTTGCCGGTAACTGGACTATAACGGATTCAATCGCCTGCCGCCGTGCATCGAGGAGACTCGAGAGCGAAATGCAGTGTATGTTCATGGAACTAATTGACATAAAAGCTAAACTCTATAATAGCAGATTTATATTGTAGCATCCCCTGCTCGTTCTTATAAACCCAGTTTCACAATTTAAAGAGGTTGGCGATTAAAAAAATGTATATATAGGTCCACCGCTGTGCTGCCTTCTCACGCAGCGGGCCGGAGTTCGATTCCTGGTCGGGACAGGCTCCTGGGTGAGGGTTTTCTCGGGGTTTTTCCTCACCTGTAAAACAAATATCAGGAAGCTTAGGGCCCAACAGTCCCCGAAAATCATCCGATCATCATCATCCTTATCATTATCATCACCATCCTTCACCGGTGTGGAAAGCAACGGGAAGCTACCACACCCTTAATTCACTAGTAAAGCTGCAAAGCATAGCATGAAAATGCTATTATTGCAGCGAAAGACCTGCCCTTGGGCAGAATTACTATGGATGGATTTATATATATATACTAGCCAATGCCCGGTGTGCCCTGCTACACCTAAACACAATTAAATGTGTTTTATGTCTAGTAAAATATGTAAAAAGAAAATTATTTATAAATTTATAAGATTCATGATGTGTTCCGTTGAGGTATTATTCAAAATTAAAGTAAAATTATGGAATATTCACCTGAAAGGTCCGTCTCCTCAACTTAATTAGTTATCTGGTAGAGGGGGTTGCGTGTATTGGGTTCGTTTGATAAACAAAAACGAACCCAATACATGCAACCAGATCTTCAGTGAAACACCAGTTTTGAATCCTGCCGATGATGGGACAAGTCCCGAAAGCGCTACAGTTAAATAACTAATTAAGTTGAGGAGACGGACCTTTCAGGTGAATATTCCATAATTGTATATAAATTTATACCGTAATTATCAGTTTAGCGGTTGTTTGGTCGAGTTAGAGGTAAATTGGCCGGTTTACGGGTAATTCGATCGTTTTAGAGGTAGATTCTTCGGTTTAAGGGTAATTTTAGCGTTTTTGAGGTAGTTTGATCGGTTTACGGGTAGTTTCTCGTTTTAGAGGTGGTTTAATCGGTTTACTGGTAGTTTTAGTCTTTATAGAGGTAGTTTGAATAGCTACTGGTAATTTGTTCGTTATAGAGTCAATTTAATCGATTTAGCGGTAGTTTGATGGGATCGGCTGGAATTTTAGATTATGTTTCTGGCTAAGGTTAGGTATCAGTTAGGTCAGGTCAGGCCAGGTTAGGCTCGGTAGGTTAGGACAGAATAGGATAGGTTAGGTTTGGATATATTAGGTTAGGTTTATTGGGGTTCGGTTCGGTATGGTTCGGTTAGGTCAGAGTTAGGTCCGGGTTAGGATAGTGTATGCCCGGGTTAGGTCAGGCTTATGTCAAGTTTAGGTCAGGTTTAGTTCCGGGTGAAGTACGGGTTTGAGCTCTAGTTCGGATTCGGGTTCAGTTTGGGTTCGGATTCAGTTTGGGTTCGGATTCAGTTTGGGTTCGAATTTGGGTTCAGTTTGGGTCTCAGTTTTGAATTCAGTTTTTCTTTCAGTATTGGTTTCGGGTATTTGGTTTTTTGTTTTGGATTCGGATTTTGATTTCAGGTTTAGTTTCAGGTTAGAGACGGTTGGGTTAGGTTCAGTTTGGTTCGGGTTAGTTTCGTGTTTGGTTAAGTTTAGGGTCAGTGTAGTCTCAGTGTAGGTTCGGTTTAGGTTCGTTTTAGGTTAGGTTTAAGTTCGGTTTAGATTCAGTTAGGTACAATTTTGGTTGAGGTTAGGTTCTGTTTAGGTTAGGTTAGGCTCGGTTAGGTTAGGTTTAGGTTCGGGTTATTTTTGTGTTAGGTTAGGTTTAGGTTCGGGTTTAATCTGTGTTAGGTTCAGTTTAGGGTCAATGTAGGTTCAGTTTAGGTTAGGTTTATGTTCTGGTTCTGTTTAGGTTCGGTTTAGATTCGGTTAGGATCAATTTAGGTTGATGTTATATTAGGTTCGGTTATGATCGGTTAGGTTAGGTTATGTTAGGTTTGGTCACAAAAAGTCATGTTCGGTCAGGTTGGTTTTAGCATAGGTCAGGTTAGGTCATTTAACATTTAAATTGGCAAGACGCGAATACCTTACGTCAGGTATATAAATGTGGCGACCGCAGTAAGAACGGAATCAAACATAACTGTTATTATTAGGTATATTGTGTCGTTTTTAAAGGTTTAGGAATTGAATTTCACATCTGTCTTATAGCCTACGTTCTTCCCGGGAATCTCCTGAACATTTTTGCATAAAAGCCCCATCACAATCGGACCAACGGTATGGCAGCGCATAAATACGAACGAACAAACAAACAGTAATTGTTATTTACTAGATAAAACAATAGAAAAGAAATGAGTAGAAATTACTTACATTTGCATCAAATTACTTAGTAATGTATAATAATAATTTAGAGTTTTATATGATTTTGTTTACTTTGCGGTCCGGAATATATAAATAACTGGCAGGATGAATTATTGTTTCGCCAATTTAAGGTTATCGTAAATGCTTCTACACGATGTCGGATATTAATTGAATCAGACTGTAATCGTTTTAGTAGAATTAACACTTACTATCAGCAAGTCCTATACAGTAAAATTGACAATACTTCAATAATTGAGAAAAAAAATAATGGACTCCTGTTTAAATGGACTATATAAACATAATAATATCCAAGAAGACATAAATGAAAGAATGCAAAATACTAAGAAATTTTATTTTTCAATAAATAAAGTATTTAAATCAAAATATCCGACACGCGAAACGAAAACCAGATTGTATAAAAACCTAGCTAACACCCGGTGTGCGCTGCTGCGCAAAAAAAAAAAAGTTCTTATGTTTAATTGAATAAGTGAAAGGAAAAAAATATTATAAATTCATATCGTAATTATTTTTAGATATCCCAAGCAGATTACCCGTCGTTGCCGGGAATCTACTTATCCCTATCTTCTTGGCAAAAATGAGCTGAAAGACGAAAATTGATGTATTTTTATGTTTAGTTGAATAAGTATAGGCCTAAGGCAAAATTTATATCGTAATTATTTTTTGATACCCCGTACTGTTTACTCGGCATTGCCCGGGAATCTTTACCCCGATCATCTTGGCACAAATGAGCTGAAAGGCGAAAATTAATGTTTTTATGTTTAGTTAAATAAGTATATGGTACCATTTATTTCGTAATTATTTTAAGATACCTCGTACTGATTACAGGGCGTTGCCCGGGAATCTACTTATTCCAATCTTCCTGGCACAGATGAGCTGAAAGACGAAAATTACCGTGTTTTTATGTTTAGTTGAATAAGTGAAAGGAAGAATAATCATAAATTTATATCGTAAATATTTTTAGATACCCCGTGCTGATTCTCATCGTTGACCGGGAATCTACTTATTCCGTTCTTCTTAGCATAAATGAGCTGAAAGACGTAACCTAATGTGTTTTTATGTTTAATTGATTAAGTTAAGGAAAAATGTATATGGTAATCATTTCCAGATACCCTGTGCTGATTAACCTGCATTGCCCGGGAATTTACTTTTCCAAATCTTCTTGGCATAAATGAGCTGAAAGGTGAAAATTAATGTGTTTTTATGTTTAGTTGAAAAATAATAGGAAACATTTATATCCTAATTATTTTTAGATACCCCGGTTGATTACCGAATGTTGCCCGGGAATCTACTTATCCCGTTCTTCTTGGCATAAATGAGCTGAAAGGGGAAATGTAAAGTGTTTTTATGTATAGTTGAATAAGTAGAAGGAAAAATTTATATCGTAATTATTTTATATATCCCGTGCTGATTACCCGGAGTTGCCCGGGAACCTACTTGCCCCGATCTTCTTGGCATAAATGTGCTGAAAGACGAAAATGAATGTGTTGTTTATGTTTAAGTAAAAGAGAAAAAAATTATATCGTAATTATTTTTAGATACCCCTTGCTGATTTATCCGACGTTGCCCGGTCCCGAGCTTCTTGGCATAAATGAGCTGAGAGAAAAAAATCGTTATTGTGAGTTATCCATAAAAGAATACCCGCCGCTGCTACGCTTGCTCAGGAACCTGTAGCTTCCCAATCTTCTTGGCATCAATAAAACACAAAAATGGTTATTGAGTTTTCCGTAAAAGATAAGCATATGTTTACATGGACTTTTTTTGTAGAGTTTTTTAGATGTTCAATTCTGTGTACATTAATTTTGTATATTTGTTTTGGTTTAAGCAGCGTAAGCCTTTTAAGTGTCCAAAAGTCGTTTTTTTCTTCCACGACAAAGAGTGTTTTTTAAGGGTGTAGGAGTCGAGTATCACAACTCTTTTATTGCATATGTTCATCCCGAGAATCCCCTGAACATTTTGAAAAAAAGCCGCATCACAATCGAATGAACGATATGGCAGCGTATAAAATACGAACAAACAAACAAAGAAACATTGATTTTTTTTATATATTAGATACACAGTTCTAGAGTTATGAGAAGTAACCAGCAAGTCAAGCTGGGTTCTAATTTCGGATCAGTTAGGCATAGCCTATGTTAATAAAACCAACAGACGACTAGTTTGGAAGCAATAATTTCATTTGTGCATATTAACATTACACTGGAATACTGGCACTGCAACACGCGTTCGATACGTTAGGTATTTAAGTACAAGGTAGTTGTTACGCCCCTGATTCCACTGCCGGGAGTGCCATCTGGCGCCCTTCTTCACTATTTTGGAACACGCGGTGTGGCATATGGCCACAATATTTGTTATATAAACTTCTAAAATGGCCAATTGTTTTTTAAACTATAATTTGACCGAAGGAATGAATTTTGTTAAAAAATAATATCTCACAACATACAATTTTGTCTTATAAAAAACTATTATTATGATATGGTTTAAACATATGGTTCTATTTTTTCCAAACAATTGTGGTGAAACTTTAATTGAAGATATTTCCAAAATAGAGTTTCCTGAGTTTTTTATTTCATTATCGATTCTTCGAATCAATTTGTAAACTGATTCCATAAAACATGTAAGCCTAATACGTTATTTATAAGAATATTTTGTGTCCAGTTCTTGAAATGTTCTTTGAATGTTTTGTTCATTTTATGAATTTCTTCATTTTTCTTAATGATACTTTTTAAAAGTATATCACAAGAGGACATTGTGTGTGTGTGTGTGTGTGTGTATATAGTCCACCGCTATGGTCTCGAGGTAGCGTGCTGCCTTGTCACGCAGCGGGCCCGGGTTCGATCCCCAGTCGGTGCAGTTTTTCTGGGTGAGGTTTTTATCGGGGTTTTTCCTCGCTTGTGAGACAAATGTCAGGAAAACGGTCCCCGAAATCATATGGCCATCATCATCATCATAACCCTTATCATTATTATCATCATCATCCTTCACCGGTGTGGAAAACAACGGGAAGCTACCACACCTACAATTCCCTAGTAAAGCTGCAAGCATAGCATGAAAATGTTATGATTGTGGTGAAGGACCTGCCTTCGGGCAGAATTACTATGGATGGATATATATATATATATATATATATGAATAAGAAAGTTTTCTTGGGTTTTCCGCGTCTTAGATTCAAGTTCGACCTCTGGCCACTGATTCCGACGTTTCGGCATGATCGCACATGCCATTATCAAGGAATGATAAGTTCGAGTCACAGGTTTAGGTCTTATATAATTAAACACACAGAGTTTTCGCTGTGATCCTTTTCCGAAGACGTACACCCATCCAAGATTTAGTTCTTATGTAGTCGAACACCTTCAGTTTTCAGTGTGGTCCGTTTCGGAAGCCGTACACCTATCCGTCGACCATGCTCCATGTTGCCCAACCGCGGTTTTCTTCATATCTTCTTCGCTGTTGTGGGGATGACATGGTGGACAGCGAGAGCAGTTTTCCATGTAGATGGTATGTATATCCATCCACAGTAATTCTGCCCGAGGGCAGGTCCTTCACTGCAATCATAGCATTTCCATGCTATGCTTGCAGCTTTTCTAGGGAATTGTAGGTGTAGTAGCTTCCCGTTGCTTTACACACCGGTGAAGGATGATGATGATGATGATAAGGATGATGGCCATATGATTTCGGGGACCGTTTGGGCCTTAAAGTTTTCCTGACATTTGTCTTACAGGTGAGGAAAAACCCCGATAAAAACCTCACCCAGAAAAACTGCCCCGACCGGGGATCGAACCCGGGCTCGCTGCGTGACAAGGCAACACGCTACCTCGAGACCACAGCTGTGGAGATATATGTATGTGTATATATAGGCTATAGGCCCTATACATAATATCGGCTTATAATAAGACGATTTTTATTTAATTTTTTGTATAATTGGATATGGAAATTGCAAAAATTTAAAACAAATTTACCTCAGATTTTCGTATAGATATACAAATGACATTAACAATAATTAGTTCTGATTTTCTATAGAAAAATTAAAAAAAAACTTCGAAAATACCGCATATCTCTATATTACAATAAAATAATTTAATTACTGAAATTGAAATATATACTATATAGCGTGAAAATAGAGCAGTACAGGAAAACTCATGTCATTTAGTCTTCTCTGAAACAGTATTTAACTGAATATGTAAAACTGCGATCGTTACCAGTTTTAGTATTATATGGGTGTGAAACATAGTCTCTTACTTAAGGGGAGGGGAAAAGATTACGATGCTTCGCTACCAACCTCATGGAAAGCGATCTCTTGAACGTTCCAAAAAGCGATGGAAGGAAAATGCTTCCTGCATGAGATCGCAACAGACCATTTGGCCTAACACTTGAATGGATGAAGAAGAAAAGGAAGAGAAAGAAGAAACTATTACGAGTATTTGATTGCTTAGGGAAATTTTTGCACCAAAGAGTGACGAACAGCAGGTGAAAGGAAAGTATGCTTAACAGCCAGAAAAAGTCTCTTAGACTGTATTGGGCACAAGTAGCATAAATGAGAGAGGAGCTTGGGAACTTCTTATAGGAAAACCAGATGGAAAATGCCCAATAAGTAGGGTAATAATGAGATGAGAGAATAACATTAAACAAGATTTTAAGGGAGGTGGATTGTACAGGGAATGATTGGAAAATATTAGCTCAGCATATGGATGGATTATGTAAAAGAGCATATAGCCGCATGTCCATGAAGTTCCAGGAAACGAACCCTCGATCCTCCGGCCTGTAGAGTATTGCCCTAACAAACTGCTCAATGGCATGCCCCTAGTAATAATAATAATAATAATAATAATAATAATAATAATAATAATAATAATAATAATAATAATAATAATAATAATAAATAATAATAATAATAAATAATAATAATAAATAATAAAATAATAAATAATAATAATAATAAATAATAATAATAATAAATAATAATAATAATAAATAATAATAATAATAAATAATAATAATAATAATAATAATTGTATTTATACACAGAATTTTAATGTTTACACATCTTTCTGTGCCTAAAGTTTTATTTTTTCTCCACTCGTCTCTCTCCATCCAATCCATGTCCTCCAGTCCTCTTGCTCTCATTCCAATTCTTATTTCCTGCATCCACGAGTTTCGAGGCCTTCCTCTCCTCCTTCTTCCAGGTGGGCACCATTCCAATAATGATAATTATTTTTTAGGAATATTACATAATACAGTGTTTCTCCTTCAACCCAAAGTGATTTATCGCCAGAGGTTCCTGTCTAAAGCATCTTCTTCCCTCAAATCTCTAGCTTCCATACTTCTCTTCACTCCATCTATCCATCGTTCTCTAAGGCCTCCCTCTTCCACTTCTTCCATTAGCTTTCCAATTAAGGATCTTCTTTGGTATTCTCTCTTCTTCCATTCTTATGAGATGTCCATACCATTTCAAACGTTTTTCTTCTATTTTTCCTAATATGTTTTTTTTTTCAACTTCCATAATTTCCCTTATTATGCTGTTTATGACCCTATCCCTTCTTGAAATTCTTGTCGATCGCCTCCGAAAATCCATTTCTACTACTAACAGCTTGTTGGCTTGTTTTGTACTCACTGTCCAGGTTTCGGACCCACAAAATAAAATGCTATGTAACAGAACTTGAAATATAGTTTTCTTCGTTCTGTATATAATATTTCTATTCGAAAGCACAGGGTTCAACATACCACTGATTCTTCTCCTATCAGTTATTCTTCTTTCAATTTCTGTAGTTGAATTCTCATTAAAAAATAGATAATAATAATAATAATAATAATAATAATAATAATAATAAAACCAGAAAAGACTCTATATTGAAATTATACAAGAGAATGACAGTTCCTAATATTACTTAGGATCTGAAACATGGACAGTGACAACACAGAACACAAGATGCTGAAATGAAATTCCTCAGACCAATAGCAGAATATCAAAGAACAGACAAAAAACACAACGCAGAAATAAGACAGCAACTAAAAGTAGAGGAACTAAACACAACAATAGTGAAATACAGACCAATCAGGAAAGAACACTTAGCAAGGATGACTGAGAACAGAATACCAAAAGCAGCATATAACAATTCACCAAGTGAAATAAGAAATTTGGGAAGACCAAAGAAAAGATGGAAAGAGCAGCAATATGGAGTCGGAACAGGCTAGCAAAAAGCCTAAACCGTGACGAATAATAATAATAATTAACAATAATAATAGGCCTATAAATATGTGGCCTGATAGATTCGAAAAGCCAAGACCGACTAATCTGTTTGCTTTCAATCACTATCAAATGAAAGTATACAAGTCACACTATGATTGTGATGCAGATCTTATTATTAGCTTTAGATTTCTTAACCCGATTTAGTTAGGAATAAATCAAATAACTAACCCCCATGTCTTCACGCTGTGGTCTCGAGGTAGCACGCTGCCTTGTCACGCAGCGGGCCCGGGTTCGATCCCCGGTCGGGGCAGTTTTTGTGGGTGAGGTTTTATCGGTTTTTTTTTCTCACCTGTAAGACAAATGTCAGGAAAACTTTAACCCTTTATAAGTTACTGGTAAGTATAGTTACCACATGGTATATCAGTTCATTTTGTATATAGAATCTTATTTATATTGACCCTTATGTCTAGACTCTGTTTTTTTGTTATTGCTCTCTGGTATGTATAATCAGTAAAGATAACTGATAAAATGTATGATTCACTATGATTACACGGGTCCAAGAAACTGGATTTTTTTCATATTTAGACTTAATTATAAAATCCCTTTAGTATTGCCCTATAAAGGGTTAAGGCCCAAACGGTCCTTATCATTATCATCATCATCCTTCATCGGTGTGGAAATCATGAAAATGCCATGATTGCAGTGAAGGACTTGCCTTCGAGCAGAATTACTATGGATGGATGGATGTCTTCACGAGCCGTGTTAGATCCCTTCCAGACACTATATATGTCTACAAAGAATATGTTCTGTTTTGTAGTCGATATTGTGGTGTCATTAGTCTAACGTAGGTTGATGGCCGCACGGACATAAGCTCTCCTTACATCCCTATTTTGAGCTAATGTTTTTCAATCATCCCCTGTATAATCTACTTCCCTCAAATAATTCTTCGTGTTATTATTATACCACCTCATTCTTGGCTTGCCTACTGGGAGCTTTGCCTCTGGTGTTCCTATAAGGTGTTTCCATGTCCCTGTTTCATTCCCCATTCGTACCACATGTCCTACCCATTGCAGTGTACGAGATTTAACTATCGTTATTATATCTGGTTTACCATAAAATTCATGTAGGACACTGTTGTGTGGTCTTCTCCATTCGACTGTCTGTTCTTCTCTCTTTGGTGCAAAATGTTCCTAGGAGGAACTTTATTCTAAAATAGTGTACTCGTAATCGTTTCTTCTCTCTTAAAGTAAGAGCCCCTGATTTGCTTCCATATAATATAACTATAAGAATAATAGTTTTGTATATTTTCAGTTTAAAGTTTTTAATAGAAGTTAGGACAAGAGTTCTAATGCATAATAGCATCCATCTCCAGAATTGAGTCTTAAGTTCAATTTCTTTATGCATCTTATTTCTATTTGTAATAATTAAATTTTTAATAATTATTATTGTTCCTAGGTGTTTGAATTCAGCATCTTCAAAATTTCCCCTATTTGTCATTAACTGTCCATTTCCATTATATAATGCATTTCTGTGTGCGATTATATAATGCATTTCTGTGTGCGATTATATAATTAGTTTTATTAATACTTTTGAAATCCATTTTAAAGCACCACTGAGGTTATGTAATAAAATATTAAAAATATAGAATCAGTACCCGATGAATCAACTAAAATAAAGTTCTGTCAAGTAGTACCAGTTGTAATGCAGAAGATGAAACATTGTTTTGAAATGCCTTCATATTTTGACTACTTGACGAAGTTTTCTAGCAGAACTTATTTTAGTTGACAACTGATTTATCAGGTACTGATTCTATATTTTTAATATTCTAGTTTTATTGATATTTACTTCCAATACCAATTTCTTAGTATTACTCAATAAAGTATGCATGTTCGTCCTTAGTATCTCCTTGCTATCGCCTAATAATATAATAATATTATTTAATAATAATAATAATAATCATAGGCTAACAATTGATGAACACCATATATTGTAGACATTCTTCATTCTCTAAAGATCTGATGGCATGTTGTGTCATATCAGTCAGACATGCTAATCGTTATCCACGGAGCCGTCGTTATAATGACTAGTCAAGCATTGCCAATATTTATTGAAGAGAAAGCTGTCGTAAGAATATACATTAAAATTTAATAGAACTTTCTAGACTGAAAATGTTTATGGCCGTTATGCTTTTTTTTTATTCCTGGATCATATAGATGTCTGAGACAAAGACTTAACGACTAAGCAAGGAAAGAGACTTTTTCAGTAAATTTGTTTTATTTAAGAAGGAAAACAAACGGTGGAAGAGTCAGTTATTTACATTGCAAGTAATCCGACAGTTACATAATGAGATGTCCCCGGGCTGCAAGTGACGACTAATTGGGGCTCTGTCGACTGTGCTGATAACTTACAACCTCTTCTAATCCCTTAAATTCCTCGAATGGTGAAATCAAGAAAATTACATTTTTCATTGTAATAAGAGGCACTTAAATTTGGTTATCTTGAGATTACCGCATGTAAATAGTGCAACAGTTAATTTAAAAACCATTTCATTCTATACGAACATATTATTTAAATCATTATTAATGATTTTCAGATGTAATTAATATCAAATTAATGATCAGGTTTAGGCTTATTTGTGTGTCTCTCTACTGACTAAAAACTGGGGTTTCTTAAGCCTGGTCTACACGTAAAACGTTTTGTCGCCAGTCTTGCATGATCAAATAAGACAGACACAAAAATCGTGCGGCTACGCTACTCAAACTTGTACTCAGTCTTTGGGTCAATCGTTACCCTACCTTACCGACTGCGTCAGAAGACTGGCACGCAAACTAAACGCTTTGACGTTTTTATTTTCGAACAGACATCAGATGATAAACAATATTAAAATAAATGGTTTGTATGCAGATAAAAAAGGAAAGCTGAGTTAAGGAAAGAGTAAAGAAAGAGTGGAGAATGCTGAGTGTCCAGTGAAAGACCTGCTTTTGAGCAGAACACTGTAAATGAATGAATTACGGCAAACTGTTCGAAATGAGTTGATTTTTTTTTAGACGGACTCTTCTCTTACTTTACTATCCACTTCTTTATATTTACTAACCAAAGTGAGCTTATGTCCGCGCGGCCATGAGCCTACGGGTTCGATAGTGCCAGTGAGTAAGTAAGTAACCAAAGCGGTGTAAGTTTGGTTATTGCTGTAATCATTCGATTCCACGTGTCAGAGGCAAGGAAAACTGTAGTACAGTTCTATGAATTCCGTGAAAAATTCATGAGACCAGTCTGATGCCATTTTTTTCCATCACTATATACAGTAAAATTAAAACCTCCAGTATCGCCAAGAAAAGACTGGCAGAAGAGCGAAGTTTGACCGATTAGACTAACATGCGTCTACATGCACCAACTTGTCCGCCGTCTTGCTTGTACACAAAGCTCCAGTCCATCAGTCGTTTACGAGTGTCAAATCTCAATCAGTTCATGCAAAACGTCCAATTTGCCGTACACATGCATAGTTTTGTTTGACAAACTTGGCACGATCATGCAAGACTGACGATCAAAACGTTACGTGTAGACCAGGCTTTATAGAGATATACGTATCAACAGGTTCTAAGAAAATCTGCTTAAGTAGGTCTTAACATAATGTTTTGTTTTGCCGTCCTTCTGTCTTCCCTTTCTAATACTGGGCGCAGGAGATCGCTCTTTATCATACCTGGACAGAGCACTTTATGGTACCATATTTATGTTATAAGCTGATGCATATTCAACTTTTATAAGATTCATGATGTGTTCCGTTGAGGTATTATTCAAAATTAAAGTATAAAATTATGGAATATTTACCTAAAAGATCCGTCTCCTCAACTTTATTAGTTATTTACCTGTAGCGCTTTCGGAACTAGTCCCATCATCAGCAGGATGAAAGCGCTACAGATAAATAACTAATGAAGTTGAGGAGACGGACCTTTTAGGTAATATTCCATAATTTTATACTTTAATGCATAGACTGTTCAGATTTATGTAAGCAACATGTTTAAAATATATTCGCGGTATAACTATGGAGAGCATTAACAGGTAATTAATGGAAAAAATAGCATTAAATCACGCGGCCCGATATTTGTAGAGTCTTGGTCTAAACTATAAGTTATAGTTACACCATGGTTTTAAACCATTGACTATGCACACTCTTTTCAATTGTTTAAATTTTAATTCAAGCAAGTCAATAATATATTATCTCTGGAATATAAGATTCATGAAAATAATATTACATGCATGAAATTAACACAATACGTATTTTGTATAGTAAATAAATTGTAAAATTATAAAAAGTTCAGAGACAACTGAAATTATTTGCCATTGGCTAGCAAATGTAAGTACAGGACGTCACATGGTTAGCATGACGTCAGTATTTTAACTTTAAATTATGGTTCTTAAATTATATTTATCTAAATCTAGTAGCTGCTCAATTGTCATCACAAGGCTGTTATGTTCTCGTTCCAGACTAACGATAACCACTAAAAACTATTCTATGGTGTAGCCGACAATCTAACCCGAATCCATAAATATCACTCAGATGCGCTAACCATCACTCGCAGGAAGTGATCTTTGTGTCATGCTCTTATACTAATTATTATCTTAAATGATCAACAGCTAAGGCGGCTTTAACCTAACTAATTTGTAAATATATGAGACAGCTCATAATTCTTTTCTCTTTTTAAATGTTCAACTTTTCTTAGATAATATTTTTTTCTGCTTCCTTTAAATACAAAACTTTACCATTTGCATTTTAAGGGAAGAAACAGGTGTTAAGAGGAGCGTGTTTGACTTTAAGCATTTAAAATTAATCCTGATTTAAACAGTAATCCTGGATTTTGACAAAAAGCGAATAAACTTTCCGCTTGTAGAGACGAGATATACAGATGAAAATCGAAAGAAAAAGAAAGAAAATTAAAAGCTCATAGGGAATTGAGAAAATAGAAATTAATTCAAGAAATATCTACATAGATGGAGATGTTAGTGTTATGGCAAGCAGGATAATGCTTTTTTCTTAACTAAGTATAGCCTACTTTGTTTTACCGGTATGAATTTCGTTTTAGGGTGGGTTTCACTAAGAGAGGTAACTGTATTACGTCAGTTTAAGCTATGTATTATATATGGGGAAAACTGTCGTAATACAGTTACTTCTGCTGGAGAAACTGACCCTTAGCTTATCTTTTTAGTATGTTATTTATGGCCGCCTTTACTGCAATAGTCATCGAGACTTTACTATGTACGTGGCTACTTATATGTCTGGTCTATGAATTTCAGCATTGTTTCTCGCCCAAGGGGTATCTACAGCCTGATCGTCCCTACGGCATTCTAAATAAACACTTTAAAAACATTTTTGTCAAAAGTACTGTGGGAAGTAACACCTACAAACTCGTTATTCCTTTATAAAGTGAATGCACGTTTATACAGGAAGTCTTATACGTTACAGCTAACAACAGGACTATTGTCATTTGTAGGTAACTCATTTCTTTAAAAACATATTAAGTACAAGCACTAACAGAAGAATTTGCAAATCCAACAAAGAAACCTGGAAACTGTATATGAAGTGTATGCATACGGTTTGTAAAATTCAATCCAACCATCCTGGCTTTTGTCCCTAAAGAACATAAAACATCCAATAAAATTTGATTTCCTAAGTTCATTTGATAATTCTCGTTGTTTCCTTTAACACAATTTCCTGTAGATTTAATTTCACTACAGTTATTTTTTGTTAACAATTGACTCATGACACTATCGAACCCGAGGACGTAAGTTCTCCATATTCTGTATCCTGAACCAGTGTTTTCCAATTATCCCATGTATAATCTACTCGCTTCAAATTAAATTGAATGTTATTCCCCCATCTCATTCTTGGTCTACCAACTGTGCATTTTTCATCTGGTTTTCTTATAAAAAGCTCATATGCCCCTCTTCCATTCCCCATTCGTGTCATGACCTGCCCATCACAATTTAAGAGACTTAACTGTTCTTAACTCCGGAAATTTTTATCCCAGTGGAACCCATGCTCGCGTTTCTTGATGGTTTAATTTAAAGGTGAAATATCGTCACTCTTTCGAACAAGGTACTTTTTTCGTTTGGCTTATCACCTTCAATCTGTCCGGCATGGATAATCCTTTTTACAGCTATGATACCGCCGGCTTAGCTCTCGGGATTATCTTAATTGTTAGTGACTGTAGTTCTTTTACAAAATATAGCATTTCCAATATTGATAGTATTTCACAGATTATCTATGGGCCATTCCATCATAATAATTTTCTCAACCCTTATATTTTATAAATATGGGATTAAAAAATAAATTTAAAGAAATGCTGATTTTTCTCAGATAAATGAGTAAGATTACCTACATCCTGAAATACAGAATGTCTTCTGTTTTATATTATAACATTTTCAAAATCCACAGTTTATACGACGGTTGGGGCATAAGTCATGAATATTTTTTTGTGAGAATTTGAGCGTGGGTGAAAAATCTAAAAAAAAAAGTAGGCTACATATGAAGGAACAAGGGATAAACGAAATTTAAGGAATTTAACAACACGCCAACATTTTGCTCCTCATGTTTATTAAGGTAATTGTGATATTAATACTGTTTTCATGTTCCAGAATCATTACACCTTTTTATTATTTTCACTCTTCCTCACTCACCAACTCACTCTCTCTCATTCTACAGGCCCTCAAAGTGGTCTCCTGCAACGTTCACAACACGCTGCCAACGATGTGGGAGACGCCGAATAATATCTGCTTCACCATTTTCTTCACCATGTGTGAATCTGGTCATCTTTTGTTGAAGCATTTGTAATGTCCATTCGTGCCCCAAACCGTAAAAAAAAACGAGTGAAAAAATACAAAGGTGTGATGTAATGATTCTGGAACATGTAAACTGTGTTGATATGACAATTGCCTTAATAAACACGAGGAGCAAAATGTAGGCATGTTGTTAAATTGTTTAATTTCATTTATTCCTTGTTCTTTCATATGTATATTTTATATTTTTCACCCACGCTCAAATTCTCACAAAAAAATAGTTGCCAACCCTCGTATAATCCATAGTAGAGGAATTTCAGGATACGCTGCTAACTTAACGCTAGTTGAGTGATGCCAGAAGGTGGAATATTTCAAGGTTAAGGTGAGATGCTTTTGTCAGCTTTGTGTTTAATTACTAACTTAAATAAATTGACAGATTTTGTAAGTTTTTTATAAAGCTGCATTGTATTGGCTCCAGAAAACTAACAAAATTACAATTCTGATTTACTCAAATATAATTGAGGGCAAGTTCGTGTTATGAATAGTTTTTTTAAGTTATTTGCTTCTTTATTTTTTATTATTTTTTCCACTATTTCTTGTAGGCCCACTTTCTTCCGATCAAAACAACGCACACACACATATATATATATACATATATATATATATATATATATATATATATATATATATATATATATCCGTATGTCGCTATCCACATTCTGGATCAGCAATTATCTCTTTTTTTTACTGTTTATTCAAATTATAGTAGGTCTAAATCTATCTGCGCTAAAATCTCCAAAATCGTTAAGAATAGTTTAATAAAGTGTGTATGTATATATAACAGTATGTATATAATATTTTAATTTTTTGGTTTTTATTATTCAAATGTCCACCGCTGAGGTCTCGAGGTAGCGTGCTGCCTTGTCACGCAGCGGGCCCGGATTTGATTCCCGGTCGGGACAGACTCCTGGGTTAGGTTTTTTCGGGGTTTTTCCTCACCGGTAAGACAAATGTCAGGAAGCTTAGGGCCCAACGGTCCCCGAAAATCATCCGGCCATCACTATCATCCTTATCATTATCATCATCCTTCACCGGCGTGGAAAGCAACGGGAACCAACCATACCTATAATTCCCTACTAAAGCTGCAAAGAATGGCATGAAAATGCTATGATTGCAGTGGAAGACCTGCCCTCGGGCAGAATTACTATGGATGGATCGATTATTCAAATGTCCCGCGTCGCATTCGAGCAGATTAAGGTGCAGAACTACGGGATTTGCGCTGGTCTGATTCCCCACTCATGGAATTTCGGCCAATGTGGGACCAATGTCCACCCAGCATCGAGAATAATTTGGATAGCTACAATAAGTAGCCAGTTCAGGTTGAGAAAAAAAACAGCTATTACAGGTGCGGGACACGACATGCTGACCACGTTTCACACTTATACTGGTTACAGATGATCATCCACTTCTGTGATTAACACATGTGAATTTGAGATCACCTGCCAAGCTTGTGGGCCAAGTGCCTTCTAGGCCTACCTTGCCATGGAGTTTATTATTGTATATTCAAATAAGTAATGCGTTTAGCATTATAATATTATAATGATATTGTGAAAAGAAAAAATAATGTCTAAACCAGGAATCGAACCATGGACCTCTAGTTCTCCAGACTAGCGTGCAGCCCACTACACCATTTTAGACCTGGCACAAACATTAACAATTCTTTCCATATGTACAAATCTATAATTCTCGTTTCGTCCGCTGCCAGGTAGGTGTCGCCACCATCGCCAAAGGCCGGCTTCCTTTAGAAGTATCTATATTTGAGAATTTTACACCGCCACTTTTATAAGCAGTAAACGATGTTATTTAGCATTATGTTTTAAACTTCCATATACACTGTCTAAATTAAATATGTAAAGGGTACGATTTTAAAATATCTATAGAGAAGACAAAAATAATGGCCTTTTTAGGAAAGTCGCTCTTAAGTTCGAAAATAATTAATAATACAAAATAAACCTCTATCACAAGTGTTACATTTTAATTATCTAGGTTGTGAATTGTCTTCTATATGGAACACGAAATTTCATAGACAATAAATTATCAACATTTCAAGTGATATGTGGTACCATTCATAGAACACTAAAACATAAAACAAAGAAGGATACAAGATTGAAGTTCTAGAAAACAATGGTGGTACCGGTACTTTTATACGGTAGTGAGACCTGGGTAACAAATAAGAGGAGTTCGAGTAGAATATAAAGTGCAGAAATGACTTTTCTAAGAACGACCAAAGGATGCACAAAATTGGACCACATATGAAATGAGGAAATAAGAATTGAATTAGAAATATATTCAATAAATGATAGAATTCAACAACACCGCGTCGGCTGGGAAGAGCATGTTCAGAGAATGAAAGAAACAAGATTGCCCAAGATCGCATATCATTATAAACCAAAGGGATTAAAGGATGTAGGAAGACCTAGGAAGAGATGGAAGGAATCGTTGTGAATTCGGAACAGGCGAATCGCCTAAACCTTGAAGTGATATGATGACTTCCATATATCCATATATCACATACAGTAGTCGGTAGGTAAAATTTGCGGTCATCTTTAAGTCTAGCGATTGTAGTAACGGTTTGGGAAAGAAGAATATTATATACAATTTGTAACAGTTCGATGCCTGCAGAAAGCAGTCTTTCAGCCGATGTTAACAATGTTTACACACTGTACAATATTTGGACGACATAAAAATGTTATCGGTGCGTGGGTAGTGCAGTTTTGCAAACAGTTCTGACGTTATGTAAGAACAAGTTAGCATGCAACAGATAGTCACGAATATTATGATTAATAAATAGCATAGCTGGCGACTTCTTCCGTAGATGGTACAGCCCATTCATTTTCACCGTAAGCGATTAAATGAAGTCACATTTTTTAAATATCGTGACCCACTTAGTCATGCATTAATACAGAGTTTATAGCAAGTCATGCAATCTTAAATTAGCTCCTCAGAGTACCGTACATTATTTCCTTAAGGAAATTTTAAAATTTCCCGTTGTTTATTATTAATGAGTTTTTATGGTACTAACGACTCGGAAAATAATTTTCTTACCAAATCTCGCAGGACAAAATATCGGCCATTAACATAAGACAAGTGAATTGAAGATATTTAAAATTATTTTTAAATTTACTTCTCTTTTTCTACCCCTTAATGTCCATACGCTCAGTTTACTTCGGTCCGCCGTGTTCTTCCATCGGCTTCTAATCCTGCACATTATCCTCTTTCCTCCAATGATTAAGCTCGCTTTCCTCCCATTCTCTCCCTTGTATAACCCATTTCACCATAAGTCTTCCTCTTATAATTCTTCCCTGTGTTCTCATTTCCATAAATTGTTCGGATTTCCTTTCCTCTGATATGGTATACATGTCCATATCTCTTTATTGCCTCTCTATAATGACCTGTAGGCTAGTGGCTTCTCCTGACTGATTTATTCTCTTATTGTATCGTTTCTTATCCTGTCTAGTCGCGTCTTCCCGATGCTCTTCTTAGGTATTTTTCTAACATTTTTTACTACAAGTTGTCTTGAGACAACCCTTGAGGATGCCAGACGCAGTCTCTGGCGAAACGTCGGGGAACTTCAAATCTCGAGACCACGGCCTACAGCCCGGAAATCAACTTCACGATCATCACATCAAACTATATTTATTATAACCAACATTATAGGTTATTAATTAATTTTTTAGTAAACAGCTCGGTAAAATCATTATTTAAAAACACTATTATTGAATCCACAATTACCAAATGTGTAGTTCGAACAAATCTGTTAATTATTTGCTATATTCAAGGTATTTGTTGGAGAGTTAGTCACTGCAAAATAATGCTCTGACCTGTTCAGAATATTAAAAAGGAGGAGTTTTCTTTATCACAAACACAGAAGCTGGTAAAGATAATTCGATAAAGAGCGAGGTGTAGACAAAATTCATTGAAACGTGATTGGTCATTGACTCCCATTTGGGGCATGAGTAAAATAATCAATAATATTAAACTATGCTATGTTGTCCAAGAGTTGAGTTATACAACATTTACAAACGTATATGACTGTGTGAAGTCTTGTTAAAAAGAGTGACCTTCACATTTATTTGAGTGAGATGGCAACTTGCTCGAATCCTCGGCATGCAGATAGCTATGTTAAAATAGGATGATGTGCTCCTTTTCTATTCATTTGAAAATATTTCGGTTTATATCAACTGTGTAAGGAAAACACTACAAAGAACATATGGATGTGTGATTAACTTTTCTACTTTTACTTGTTTAAGGGTCGGTTTCACCAACAGAGGTAACTGTATCACGCCAGTTTAAGCTATGGATTATACATGGGGAAAACTGACATAATACAGTTACCTCTGTTGGTGAAACTGACCCTAAGTCATACAAATTGACTTGAAATTGAGATTTTGTTGAATTATTACTTCACCTACTGTCGTTTTAATTAGTTTCACAAATACTGAGTTTTACATATCATCATCCATCATCATCATCCAGAGATTAAGCCTGTTGGCTCGTTCCGATTTAATGAAAGCTAGAATTGTTAAAATTGTTCAGACCATCTTCTGTGTGGGCGTCCAACATTTCTCCTTCCATGTGGTTTATAATTTAGCAATAATTTTGGAAATCTTTCTTCTCACATTCTATCAACATGTTCTTTCCAGGCGTTCCCATAATTAATTATTCGGTCTGTAAGTTTGAAAATATTTAGTTCCTTTCTTATATAATTTCTTTTCTTATCCGGCAGAGTATATCTTGCTATATTTATTAGAAATCTCATCTCACCTGCTTCTAATGTTTGTTCTTGTCTTTTAGTGATCGTCCAACATTCTGATCCATACATCAATACAGAAACAGCCATTACTTTATAAAATTTAATTTTTGTTTCTTTTCTTGTGTTATTAAGGATTCTTTTAATAATGCCACACATTAGATTAAATTTATTTATTTTGTCATTAATATCTTCAATTTTTACATATGATAAATTAAAACCTAAATATTTAAAACTATTCATAAACTCAAAAAAAAAATATATATATATATATCCCATAGTTACAATTCCTGTTAAATCATCCTGCGGAGCGATTTGAAATTTATACAAATTAGTACCGTTCAAAGATATAATTGCAATTGAGCAGATCACTCTTTTGGGATGGCCCTCCATGTTTTATGTTGTCAAGAATGTATGTGTGTGATCCAAATTGTAAAACCCTCTCCCGAGAGGTCGTACCAGTGGCGTGTGGCATCTCTGACTATTCAGTCTGACTAACGGATCTATGCCCCCCTAAGATACGCCAACTAAACACTAATCCCTTTTCTGCCTCGGTAAATAATTTCCAATCTCTGCATTCCTATATCTCTTTTCTTTCGCTCCACCCACTACTCACAATTTTGAGCCTTCTTGGGGGACATATTATTTGCACATGCAGTCCAGTGTTGTCAATTCAACATGAACATTGTAGTATGGAGTGGCGAAATAAATATTATTAAGCAGATAATAAAAGTCAATAAGCGTCATTAGACCTACCTAAGTATGAAGAAGTAATAATTAACCTTACATGATTCAATATTCAAGATCCATGACACTGTTTGGGGGAAGTTTGGCAACATCCCTACTCGGAAAGTTATCCTGGCTGCTGTTCGACGTGGTGGAATGGTGTGAGTATAGGCATGAACTTTTGTAAGAACGACTGCAGCGCTAAAGGGGCACAGATCCGTTGGTCTGACAATGCCTATAAGGTGAGGGGTTAAATTGAGATAAAGAAAATAAATGTATAATTAACAAACAATAATAATTTAATCAATATATTTATTTTCTTTTCCTCTCCCTTTTTACTTGACTTATACACAATGGTCTTACAAGTCAGAAAACGTGGTTCGGTCGCCTATAATCAAGAAGGAGATATTTGTACCACTCACGACACACATCAAAGAGATTCATAGTGGAAAGCCTATCTAGATTTGTGATTAACAAAATGTCAGCGCCACCGCCAAAAACACCACACCCTCACCATGAAGCAAGGGATGCATATCAGGATCCACGGGGCAGAACTTGTTATGTGAGTTGTTTTAAATGCATTAATTAGCCGAAGTTTCAATTCGACAAAATCTCAGTTACAAGTAAATTACCAATTTTGTGTATATTAATAAGTAAATATAAATATGTAGTTCATTGTACTGTATAAATATCCAAAATTAAAAATTCTAATGGAAATTAAATCAATATGAACGTAGAATGTGTTATCAAACTAATTACTGACTTCCAATTTAATAACAGTTGCATCCAATGAATGATTGAAATCATATCCTTACATGTGGTCGGAAAAAACATCTACCTCAAAAATATAATCATCTAGTTATCTATTTATTATCTAGTTTAATAGCCGTTTGTTGCAAAGCACAGAATCTCTGATAGGACTGATGGCGTTTACATTTTTATTTAATAATAAGGGTAGATTTAAAGATTTGGAGCTAAAGGTGTGCGTACACTGACTTCATGAGCCAGTGCAACAGATGGCATCTAAATATTTTTTAATGTCGCTTAGCCGGTTGTTGCATAACGCCGTCCATTTAATACTGATCATGCGACCTAACATAAAAATGCAAAAGGTTCACACATGGGCCGCCAATTTTCACATGCAGATGTTAAATTGTTTTTTTCTTCAAATAATCTAAAATTGGAATTAGTTTTTCAATTATTACCCGTTTAAGGAGTAAGTGCAGTTGTTGACGGAGGGCACTGCAGTCGTGTTTATGCAGGAACAGACCACGTGACACTGCTATCCAAGAGTGCAGAGGGGAATGGGACGTGGGGACGCTGACAGTATACACTGCCTTATATGACGTCACGTGTAGCAACAGACAGAGCTTCGCAATTCTTCCGCCTGCAGAGATATTTTGAATGACTAATAGTTTTTTTGTTGTTGTCAAGATTGTTATGAAATTACTCTAGTTTACGAAAATCCTAAATGTAATGACAGTGTTTCAGAAATATATGAAAGGAAATATGTATTAATAAATATTCAAGACAATTTGTTTCTTATAGTTTTCCAGTACTTGAGGCCAGCAGATAGGCCTAAATGACATTGCAATTGCACTTGGAATCACTAAAGCCTAAACTGTTAATTTAGTGTAAAACATTATGTATTTGTTTAGAGTTTAATTCTAAGGGTCGGTTTCACCAATAGAGGTAACTGTATTACGCCAGTTTCCCCCGTGTATAATGCATAGCTTAAACTGGCGTAATACAATTACCTCTATTGGGGACACCGACCCTTAGTGATGACCCTATACTACTTTCACTCGGTGAGCATCGAATCGATATTTCGTTAACTCTGAAAACTACTACTCCACTAAGTAATTTGTGCAGGCAGAAAATATGTTGACTAACATGCTATCTTCCTCTTTCTCTTCCTTGCTATGTTGCCACTTCTTGTCCTCAGTATATGTTCTTTGTCTGGCAGATAGAGAGCTGACAAATACTATGTATTTTTATTTCCCGTCCTTCTACGCGTTCATTGGCAAAATAACTAATTTGACAACCCTGTTACTATTGGGGTTACATGTAGGAATTGGCTGCCCCTTCTCATTACATGTTGTCGCTTGTGATTTATTGTGAGGCTGGTAACGGAGATACGACAAATACTGTGTTTTTAAATGATCCGACTGCTTGAGCGTTCTGTGCCTAAATGACTAATTTGTCAACCATGTCAAGATCTTTCACACGTGTTTAGGGATTCTTCGCCCACACTTAAAGGTGGACCATTTTAATTTGTGATCGGATGTACGGTCTTCTCCTAGATCCCTTCCATAGATTCAGTAGTTCGGCGACACTAGCGCTAAAACTCTTCCTTTTCGCCCATGCAGAGTTAACTTGGTGGTATAATAGATACATTTATCACTTCTCCTGTTTTCATTGCGCGGCCAGTTTTATTGCAAGATCTATGTAGGCCTATGCCTATTCTGTTTCTACCTATGCATTTTGTGTACTTTTTTGAATGTTTTAAGGTTAGTTTTCAAACAAATACCTTGTTTTGTTTCCAAATAATACAATTTGCATCGAACGAGTTGGCTTAGTTTAAGACTTATTCATTACATGCTAGATCTGTTTGCGTGTGTGTAATGAGTAAGACTAGGGTTTTTTTTTATGTAATATTAACATGCACAATATGTACATATTTACGTAATAACATTATGTAAAATATGTAAGATTACATACAAATTCCTTAAAATATGTAATATTAAATTCATTAAAATTTAATCTTATATAAATTTATATTGAACGTTAACTTTAAGATAGATCAAATTTAAGGAATGGGGCAGTTAAATGCTTGAAACGTAGTAAGAAGGGTATAGTCATGTTTCTATTATAAAATGATCCCACTACAGGTCTTAGAGATAATAATAATAATAATAATAATAATAATAATAATAATAATAATACTTTATTTATTCTGGCAGAGTTAAGGCCATAAGGCCAGGCCCTCTCTTCCACTCAACCAGCACAAATACAAATAAATATTCGACAAATATAGATATACGCTGTACTAATTATAAACAGTTAAAGATACAATAAATGTAGCAATGTAAATGTCATGTACAAACAACATTTCATAGGGTAATAACAATAATGATACGATAATAATAATAATAGTAATAATAATAATAATAATAATAATATAAATATGATACATTATATGGGAAACACCAATTAATATATATATCTTACACTGGATAATAATGAAGTCGAGTTTAGAGCAAATATAAATTTAGATTTCTTTTAAAAGATGTCAATGTCCGGCAGCCCCTTATTTCTTGTGGTAGGGAATTCCAGTTGCGAGAAGTGGGATATTGGGAGGTTAAGGCTCCGATCTTTCTAGACAATCGGTAAGAGAGTTCAGCCTTGCCTCCACAACATAGTATGGTATTCATTTTTTATAGGCTGAGTCGACCCCAGGGTCATGACGCCGCCAGAAAATTAAGCAATTTAAAAATCCTGACCCCAACGGGTCTCGACCTTTGATTTTCCAGCTTGTAGGGTATTGCCTTAACCAACTATACGTCGGTGTGCCCCCTATATATGTCTACTATTCATTCATAAACAGAGTAGATCGTTCAGGTTTTAACAGAGATCTTGCTATGTGGAACCCTATATTTAAGATTTCAGAGTCTTCCTGCATCTATGTTTATCGTGTTTAATAAATGGAATTCTTCTTTGACCGTTTCTCAGCAACTTTTGTATAGGTTGAAAAAAAAAAGTTTCAGTGCACAATCAGGTATCTGTAAAGAAATATTGTCACCATATTATTTTAAATTATTTTCCGCTTATGAAAATACCTTTCTTTAGTTAAGAGGCATAATATGTAAATTTACATAAAAATCTTTAAAGTATGTAAAAAATGTAATTATGATCAAATATGTAAAAATATGTAATGGTAAATTTTCATAAACGATAATTAAGTTTCTAATTCGCAGACATTTATCAATTTTACCCATGTAAAAGCAAAGGGAAAGAATATGTAATTACATAGAAATCCTAGCTTTAGTAATGAGCCAGACATGAAACTAGCACAAGGATGCACTTTAATTTTGAACCGGACAAATTCTGTGTCTATGGCTCTGCATGGTTATTATTATTATTATTATTATTATTATTATATTATTATTATGTTTATGTTATTATTATTATGATTATCATCATAATCATCATTATCAATGTTTAATTAAATCCGTCAAGGCAGGCTGAAATGGTTCCTATCACTGGCTTGTTGAAGGCAGTACAGGAAGTAACATATTTAACGTACCTAGTCCCTCAATCGTAGTTTCAGATTTCTTAACCAGATTTTGCTACTTTTGATATCAAATTGCTACTAAGTTCTCACGAACTTGAGAGAACCTCGATTTAGATTCTAAACCGAAAGCCGGAATCGAACCCGACACCTCTGAAATTTTAATCAAACATGTTAACCGTTATATCATAGAGGTGGTCAAAAAGTTAAAAAAAAAACAAAAACCACAGCAGTCCTTAGGAGATCCTTGGGATGGAAGGAGCTTAAGATTTCCAACATATCGAAATAGAAAAGCTGGTAATTTAAGCTGATACTCAGCCTTACTTTATCCCAGAACACGCGTCTGGTACAGGTACTCATTTTAATTAGAGGCTGAGTCTTCATATAGTCATGATGCCGCCAGAAAATTAGGCCAATTTTAAAAATTCTGACCCCATAGGGAATCGAATAGTAGATCTTCCGGCATTTAGCATACAGCCTTAACCAACTACATTATAGCATACCTCATTATTATTATTATTATTATTACCATTGTATTGTGACTTTGATCCGAGGCTTAATCCTTGGGACTGCGAACAATGTATAAGATACACATTGAAGTGGGTTACTAGCCCGTTTTCATGGCAGGTTTATTATTTGGGGATTCCTCCCTAAGGCAGACTGCCTTCACCCAGCTCCTGAGCTCAGCCTGCCCTGTTTTATTTCGGAGTTGTCTCTCCTAGATGGGTTGTCTTGCAGGACTAACGAACCCCATCCGTATGAAATATTTAATTTGGCGCAACAAACATATGTCAATAGAAAGCAAAATTCGCATATACAAAACGATAGTTCGACCAGTTATCGTATATGGAGCAGAAACTAAGGCTGATACTATAAAAACTAAATAAATAATAAGCACGTGTGAAATGAAGATCTTAAGAACTATTCAGGAGAAAACATTATTTGATAAAATACACAACACACAAATTAGGGACAAATGTCATATTCAAGACATAAGCAAATTTATTATAGATAGACGAAAATATTGAGAAGGTCATATAGAAAGAATAGAAGACAACCGACTTGCAAAAAGAGCTAAAGAAGTTAGACCAATGTACGGGAGAAAGAGGAAGACCAGCCAAGAGATGGATAGACAATGAATGCACATCCAATACGTCTTCCTTCGAGGAGTGATTTTGGAAATAAACAGGATGAAAACCCTACAAATTATGAAGAAGTATTGTAACCCTCTTAACTTTTTGTGTAATTTTATTACTTCATCATATCTTGTAACACCACTGATTGAAACGTTAGTACGCCACTGTAGTTTAACCGGCTTGTTTCTATTGTGTAAATGAGCTGAGAAAAAGGAGCAAGACGTAGTGAACAAAGACAATCCTTCTCTTTCTGAGACAGAACACAAACAGTGGTACCAACTACAATGCACACACATACCAACCAACCCACATTCTAAATACAGACGAAAGAAAGGGGGTTTTCAAAGAACCAATACAAAGCAAGAGATCTCCTTTATGTAGAAAGAACATCTCGATTTGTTCCCGCAGGGTTCAAGATGTTTGTGTGAAGCATTTCTTTCAGTGATGGATTTCAGCTAAGTATTCTCAAGAAAGATGCATCTTCATCCTTTCATATGGAAGAAGTCTTGATTTTACAATTTAACAGTAATGTTTTAACGGACGTGTTGTCTGCAAGAAATGAAACAAAAGTCACATGCATTATCTATTCAATACTAATAAAATTCATATCAAATTCCGTTGAGGTGTATAGTCATAAGTAGGGCAAGGCATTTAATGACCTATAAATTGGTCAAAAATGCAAAATAAAAAAATGCATTTATGACCTAAAAAATACAAAAAATGACGAATAAGTAGTTAAGAATTACCAATAAAAATACTATTTATTAGATTGAGTACTCACTTGATACCGACTTACATAAAATATTAGAAGAAAAGTATTAAAAATACATATTAGAGTACCTTTTATGGAAGAAAATCCATTTCAATTACACAATGCACTTTTACAACAATTATGAATTGCACATAACAATCAAAATAGGGATAGAGGCTAGCATAAACTCTAAGAAATTGAATAAAATTCCTAGAAGTGGGCAAGTTCATTAAGCACATACCTTGAAAAATAGGGATAGTAGTTAGCAAAACGTCTACCTAATTCTAAGAAATTGTATTGACAAGGAAAAATACTGAATTATAATAAAAATCTCAAATCAAATACAAATGTCATAGCCTTCCGGAAAAGTGTAAAAAATGCTCAAAATGAACTAAAATTTGCCAAAAAATGACCTATCCCTAGAAAAGTTAAGAAAATGCAAAAAAAAAATGCCCTAAGGAATTGCTTTTATTTAATCCGTTTTTTAATGTCATACATTTTCATATATGCAAACAATGTTTCAACCATCATAAGAAAAATATGCAATATCATTAATTGCCTTGCCCTATATAAAAACTTAAAATATGTACCTTTTTGGCAGGTGCCGTCGTCCTCAACTAGGTTAAAATATTATCTGGAGGCCTTTCGGAAGTTAACTTCCATCAGCAGGGTGAGCTTCTGCTACTAGTTTTAAAAAAAGTTAAATTTTGCTTTACCCTTACTGGGTATAGAGTCAATACTAATACAATTCATATCAAATTCCGATGAGGTGAATACCCTCCAGATAATATTTTAAATATAATATTTTAACATAGTTGAGGACGACGGCACCTGCCAAAAAGGTACATATTTTAAGTTTTTATCTTATCTATTCAGTTAACATGGGAATAAAAATGATAAAATGTTGCTTAACCCATGCCGAAGCACTAATTAATCTTACCATTACTTACACTCTTGTAATTCTCTTTTTACAGACTTAAATGCTATTTTCACTCAATTTGTACAGACTTAAATACTATTTCAACGTGTTCATAATTCTTGCGTACGTTTTATTTCCCTCCATAAAAGGGAAATGGAAGACATGAGTATGGAGAAATGGTGGAATGAAATTTTTTGCAGGGGAAAAAGGGAGAAACCGATGGGAAAACTTGCCCTGACTACTATTCGTGCACCATAATCCTACATGGAGTGACCGAGAAGGACTCGGGAACCAAAGGTCGAGAGGAAATGTCTAACTGTTTGCGCCACCAAACCTCACCCTGTCATATTTACAAGATTTTACTCACAAGGGAACTGTCAACAATTGCAAGCCTAAACCTACCGAAATTTCTTCCAGGGAAGCGTTGTGATGTACAAAAGCCGTGTCCAAAAAAAAAAAAAAATCTGCGTTTTTAACTGCAAGACATAGAAATTGACAGCATCAGAAAATACTTTACAACAATTCCTTTATACTTTAAATAATATCTCTCTAAAATATAATTTAAGAATATCTACATCTAAAACAAAAATATTAGCTCTGAAAGGAAAATGTGCAATAAGAACAAAAATAATGATAAACAATGTAATTATAGACCAAGTTCAGAATTTTAATTATTTGGGATGTCATTTAGGCAATGGCAAAAATTTAGATAAACACACTAAAATACAACGATTCAATTATCTATGTGGCACAATTAAAACGCACTTTATTGAATAAGACTAGAAAATAAATTATTTTGAAGTTTTACAAAGTATTGGCAGTTCCATCTCTTATCTATGGATGTGAAACCTGGACATTAACAAAGGCAGATAGTAAACAAATAGAGGCTGCTGAAATGAAGATGTTGAGAGCAATAACAGGATACCAAAGGGCCGATAAAAGAAAACGAAGATATAAGAACAGAACTTAATATATTTAATCTCTGTGAAAGAATAAAATATTATCAAAATGCTTACCTTCAGCATGTATTACGAATGAATGAACAGCGCATTCCAAGAAGAATGTATAATTATAAACCAAAAGGGAGAAGAATGTTGGGAAGACCATTGAAGAGATGGAAGGATCAATTCGACCTATAGTGAGGCGGCGCGGACGGCAAGTAGTGCGGGTTATTCAATCCATCAAATGAGGAGTAGCAATACTTCTCTGTAGTTTAAATTGGAGATTTAGCACTGGATTTTAATGCCATTCAGTTAAAATAGGCAGATAGTTTTTTTTTTGTATACGGCCTTTGTATTACATCACAACGCTTCTCTGGGAGAAATTTCAAGGTAGGTTTCAGCATGCAATGGTTCACAGTTCCCTTGTTATTTTTCTTATTGATTTATATTTATTGTTGAACGGCTTTATGCTGCATTTGAGATCGTAATCTATACATGATACATAAATCCGTTCGTCCATCCATAGTAATTCTGCCCGAGGGCAGGTCTTTCACTGCAATAATAGCATTTTCATGCTATGCTTTGCAGCTTTGTTATGGAATTATAGGTGCGGTAGCTTCCCGTTGCTTTCCACACCGGTTAAGGATGATGATGATGGCCGGATGATTTTCGGGGACCGTTGGGCCCGAAGCTTCCTGACATTTGTCTTATAGGTGAAAAAAAAAAAAACCGAAAATCCTCACCCAGGAGCCTGTGCCACCGGGAATCGAACTCGAGCTCGCTGCGTGGCAAGGCAGCACGCTACCTCGAGACCACAGCGGTGGACGATACACATGTGTTTGAGTATAAAGATAAAGGCAAAGTGATCCCACTACAGGCCTCAGGATTCCCTTGGGGTAGTAGCAGGTTAAGGATCCCACTTTTTTCTGGACAATCGGCACTTGATGTCAGCCGGTCGTCTGTAATCCATGACGGCCGTCGTTACCTCCAGAAGAAACGTGTGGTACTCATTTCCGTTAGAGGCTGAGTCGACTCCAGGACCATAGTGCTGCCAGAAGGTTTGGGTCAGTTTAGAGTTTGAGAATAATAACACTCAAATGAGCCACATAGATAAACATACCATACATTTTCCAATATATATTTTAGAATAGAACGGAAATATCCCCTCCCCCAAAAGCTTTAAAAATACATAGACGTATTGCTTTCCGCAAAAGAACAAAAACTTTATCTTACAATAAGTAAATTGAACATTATTAAAATTGAGTTAAATATACACAAACAGCATTTTAAATGAATATTTAATATTGTTATTTGCAAGAGAATTTAATTTTCATTAAATAATACCACTGGATAGACATCTCCGGGGCTTTACAAATACATAATAATAGGCTGTAAAGTGGAAATTTTAAATACTGTCGATTTAATAAATGTTATGAAATTTAGTTTTCTATAGGGATCGAAAACATTATACAATTGATGACGCTGTTTTAAATCTGCTATTCGGAAATGAAGCCAGTCCTATGGACGTGTTACATTTAATTTCCTTAAAAACAATGAATACTGTACATTATTATGACTAGTGAAAACATATCCTTTGGTACAAATTACTATATGATCAAAAGGTTTTGTTACCAAACAATTAAGTACAATTTTTTCATGTATGTTTCCGTCTATACCAGAAAATTCATTTCCAAATAATGATTAAATTTACGACATTAAATAGATGTATTTTAATTTTCAGAGCATTAAAAACGTAAATAAGCCAGCATGTTTTGATTTGTGTGTTATTATTTTATAATGAAATATTCAAGTCTCCCTCTATTTATTTATTACTTTCAAAATGCATATTTATTGAATCCTATACTTTTTAAATACATTTTTTGCGCGATAGTGTGTTTTGTCGTATTTACAGCAATGGCGATCGTGATTAAAAGTTCAACTTCCTACATTTCGGGGTTGCCAACCTAAATAACTATACTGTAATAAAATAATTATACTGTAATATTACATATTACAAACCACGTGTGGGAAATAAAACCACTGCCATCTACGTGTACTACGTACAATGTATATACAAAAAGTGTCCAATAGTTAGTGTTAATATACATTATACGAAACAAATCACTGCATTTTAAATTAACTGAACTTTATTTCAAACAATATAAAACAATAAATACGTACTTGCGGCCATTTTATGACTGATTGGGTCACGGTCTGCTGTAGTCTCAACGTAAACATTTTCCCCACTCTTTACGTTAGTCAGTTGTTTATAATGAACGAAAATCTTTTTAACAAAAATGTTATTATTTTACTATTATATATTATTTTGAAAACACCATCGCGCAAAAAAATAATGTACAACGCACGTTTGTGAAGTGTTTTACAGAATCTCGGAAAATAAAAATCTCGCTATCGCACGGTTTTTAAACATATTCCTCGATTCTGTAAAAACCATTTCCCAACCTCGCATCGTAATATACTATTATTGCTACTATTTGAGAAATCAAAGTATTATGTAAGACGAATGGTTAACATCAAGTAGTGTGAAATAAAATAGAGTTCTACAGTTTTTATCACGTAGTGCAAGCCTACACACAGTCAAAATTTATATATTTTGCAGCTAATTTCGGCAAGCAGCATTCTCAAACACCTTTGGACGTTTAATAGTTTTATTTAGTCCCACTCGATGACGCCTTTTTGTTTAAATAACAACACTGTAAACTTGGAATCGACTGTAAATTACTTTAACAAGGATTGATGTAATATATTACACACTAGGTAAGTACGAATATACTTCATATTACAGCGCTAGAAAATATATTTATATGTATATTTTTTTAAATTAAAAAATTATGTCCAAATTACACATAATGTGCCGAAATGGTCGACAGCCTTATTTTTCCGATTTTTCGGCAGTTTTTGCCAATTTTTAGCACAATTTTTGAAAACGTGTAATTTTTGAAAATTTCAAAAACCTCAAATTATTCAATGTATTAAAATATATTCAATTTATCAGTGAAACACCAGTATCTGGGGGTCATCTGTCTCTGGGAATATAAATTGGAGTCCTGTTCCTCCATGTTGGTGTTTGGCATAGGGTTGACAACTCTATCCTATAAAAATTAATTGTTGAGAAACTGAACAAGATTGAAGCCGGACGTCTCATTGGATAACGAACTACAATGAAAAGGATCATGGTTTAAGAATTGCGACTTCGAATTTATTATTATTATTATTATTATTATTATTATCTTAATATATAAAAATTACGTGTCACGTTGTTTGTCCGCGATGGAATCCTAAACTACTGAACCGATTTTAATAACATTTTGCACACTGTGTGCAGTTTGATCCAACTTGAGACTTAAGGTAGTTTATAACTAAATTTGTAGTCGCATTATTTTTTTATTGCAAATTTGTTTATTATTTAACAAAGAGTTATACTTATCTGTGAGTTCCATACGATTCTAACAGATGGCGGTGTAATTATCTGTGAGTTCCATGCGATTCTAACAGATGGCGGTGTAAGGTAATTTGGTAAGGTAATTGGTTTATTATTTAACAAAGAGAGATTCAAATGGCTGTGCTTTTTGTTGCAACCGCGAATTTCAATTGAATTACAAATATTGATTATTTCATAATTTATGTGTGTTCAGAGTTTATTTTATTTTCAATATTATTAATTTCGTGTGTAAGTATTAGTTTTAAATAATCTGACAGAAAGACAGCAACGTAATTTAAATTTTTAACGTATACCTTAGCCACAGCAACGCGTGGCCGGGACTTCTAGTTTATTATATAGATCAAGGACAATCAATAATCTGATAAGTGAACATTGTTAATTTTATGAACGAATCGGAAAATATTGAAGTAAAAACAACGTTTTCTGACTCATTTATATAAATTGTAAATTACCTCATAGTGTTACTTCCCATTGTAATTTTTATTGAATATTGTTAAGTTTTTAAAGATACGTAGCTAGATTTCGTTGAGTTGGCCATATTATCAGCATAGCAGAGGACAGTTCTATTAAAAAAAACTCACATTACTGAAATCTGAATGATGTAGAAGAATAAGCAGGCCGAAGTTGAAATTATTAAATGGAATAGAAAAAGATCTTAAGAAGCTTGGTGTGAGAGAATGGGTAAGGAGGCTTTGGAGAGGGACGAAAGGAGGAAGGTCTTATTAGAGGCCAGTGCTCAAAATGAGTGTAGTGCCATCTGTGATGATGATTATTTAATAAATCAGCATTTCTGCAATCTCCCAATAGAAAAAAAAACATTAATGAAACGAAAAATTAATATTACAGAACATTACACGATTATGGATGACTATAAATACAGCAATAAAAATAGTAAGGAATGTAATGTAGATATGTAGTTGTAGTATGGGGAATTTAAGGTTTCGATTGAAACTTGCAACCCAAGAATTGATACAAAAAAAATTTTAAACTAAATATGCCAACTTCATTAAAATCTTCATGAGAAGGTAAAAATCATTGCTAACTAACTCACTGGCTCTATTCAACCAATAGGTTCATGGCCGCGCGGACACAAGCTCTCCATACATCCTTATCCTGAGCTAATGTTTTCCAATCATCCCCTGTATAATCTACCTCCCTCAAATCATGGATGTTATTCTCCCACCTCATTCTCGGTCTACCAACTGGGCATTTTCCCTCTCGTTTTCCTACCAGAAGCTTTCCATGCACCTCTTTCATCCCCCATGCGTGCCACATGTCCTGCCCATCGCAGCCTACGAGACTTAACTGTTCTTATTATATCTTTCTTCCTATACATATAATGTAGCTCACTATTATGTAGTTTTCTCCATTTACCTGTCTGTCCATCTCTTTTTCTGACCCAAAAATTTTACTAAGAACTTTATTCTCAGATACTAGTAATTTTCTTTCCTCTCTTAAAGTAAGAGTCCATGTTTCACATCCATATAATATAACTGTGAGAATAGCTCCTAAATTTTTATTTGTATTGGTTTGGTGTAAATGTCTACATTTACACGTAGATTTCAAAGGGATATGTTTACATTTATTAAGACATCTAGAGAACTACCACAACCAATCAATAATTGAAGGGTCTTTTTTATAAATTTTTGACATGTGTAGTTTTAAAAAAATCTTCAATTTGTTCTAAAACCTCCTGAACCTCGGATTCAAGAACCGGCTGCAAAAGTTTTTTTCTTGTTAATATCTGTCAATCAGTTTTTTTTAAAGGGTCGGCTCTACCAGAGTCTATTTCAATTTTGACATTTGGATCAAGTAATGAACTTCTTATTTTTCGGGATAATCTATTACTAATATACACTGGATTTTTAAATTAAAATTCACATTTTTTTTAATATCAATTTTTTTAAATCTTTTCATTTAGGGCCATATTCGAAGGGGTAAAAAACGTAGAAAGTAATTTTCTTAAAAATATACATATAAAAAC
Source organism: Diploptera punctata (assembly GCA_030220185.1). Taxonomy (NCBI): domain Eukaryota; kingdom Metazoa; phylum Arthropoda; class Insecta; order Blattodea; family Blaberidae; genus Diploptera; species Diploptera punctata. The sequence goes on along the minus strand of JASPKZ010009369.1, from coordinate 647,146 downwards.
TGTTAATCCTAAATGTTCCAAATTCATGAAGGTAACTTTTATTTATTTTTATATATAAAAAAGTAACATTCTTTTCTATTTTTAATTTGTTTTCAAACATTTTGATACGCCTATCCAAGGGTTTATTCCAATACTTATATAGTATTTATAATGTTGTTTTATAGAAGTTCACTGATTTAACTTCAGCGATAAAATAATTATGAAATTGAATGATTATGATGAAATTGGGTTTCGTAATGAAATTCTAACCTAATATTTGCTTTAACGACCAGGAAAAATATATATAACTAGCTAATACGCGGCGTCCGCTGCTACTCCTATATACATGTTAATGTGTTTCTACCACCAGCCTTGAGCTGCTATGCTTGCCCGGGAATCGGCTTATCTGGATCTTCTTGTCATCAATGAATGACAAAAATGGTTATTGTGAGTTATCCATAAAAGATAATCATATGCTGTCGCGAATTTTTGTAGAGTTTTTTTGAGATGGTCCATTCTACGTACATTAATTTTGTGTATTTGTTATGGTTTAGGCAGCATAAGCCATTTAAGCGTCAAAATACGGACTTTATTTCACGTTTTTCACTACAAAGGGTGATTTTTAGAGGTGAAGGGGTTGAGTATTAAAACTCTCTTATAGCCTATGTTCATTCCCGAAATCCCCCTGAACATTTTTCAAAAAGCCCCATCTCAATCGGATGAACGGTATGGCAGAGCACGCTTCCCCGGGAATCTACTTATCCCGATCTTCCTTCCATCCATTAAAGACAAAAATTATTATAGTGAGTTATCCGTAAAAGATAAACATATGCTGTCTCGAACTTTTTTGTAGAATTTTTTTGAGATATTCAATTCTGTGTGCATTAATTTGGAGTATTTGTTAAGCGTCAAAGTAGGGACTTTATTTCACGTTTTTCACTACAAAGAGTGATTTTTAGGGATGTGGGGGTTCAATATCACAACTCTCTTATAGCCTATGTTCATCCCGGGAATCTTCTGAACATTTTGCAAAAAACGGATCAACGTCATGGCCGCGCATGTAATACAAAGAAACAAACAAACAAACAAACAAACATTGATTTTTATATATTAGATTCGCAAAATGAGCTAACTCTGTTTCAAAGTAGGAGGTGAAAATTGTAAAATTTGATGTAGGTTTATGTTGGCAGAGGACCAAATGTTATCCTTGAACTCGAACCTGAAGTTTAGTTTGTGTTGTTGGTAGAATTCAGTGCGTAGGCCAACCGACTTTAAGTATATTACTGTAAATCGTTGTGTTACGGAGTAGTTTCAAGTCATGAAACATTTCCAGTCAAAACTTGGAACATATTTTATAATAGACAAGCGTTCTAACACTGCCAAAAGACATGTTTACAATACAATAGGTTATGTAATAAATTCTATGATTAATATTCAAGAAAATAATTATGTGTAGGGGAAATTATGTGCATCATAAGGGAGATTATCGGTTACATTTTAAATTATATTCAAATGAGATTCAAGTGACCTGACAGGTTTATTTAGCTGGTTGTGTGCACTGCGTGTTGCATAATTTGTTTCAAAAACAGTATAAAACCAATTTAAATGCATGTTTCTCGTACACGTTTTCCTTTTTAATAGTTTTCAACATCCACATGCTGTTTTGTTGTTATTTTTTTAATTAAGGTGACTGGATTATGCATATGGAGACCGATATTATCGAATGTAATGTAAATGATGCAGATTGTAAAGTTGTTTCCATAAATATAAAACGACGCGTAGACATTTGCGAAGAAGAAAAAAAGAAAGAAAACATTACAAATCTGAATCACACCAAGTTACCATATGACTTGCACGTGGACCAAGCGTTTCTTAAGTCCCTCGTAATGGCATTTGGCTCTCTGATGTGTATAAATATATGTAATTTTAAATTGTAAAACAGACATCTGATGTGTATAAATATATGTAATTTTAAATTGTAAAATATACAGATTGCTACTTTCACGGTGAAGACCGTACTTTTGTTTCAATTAAATTATTTATTCTTCTAGATCTGTGTTCAACTATTAGTTCAGCCGCCTCGCTTTTCTAGAATCAGGTTTAGCCCTGGTTCCGGACATCAATATCCTTTATATTTCAACATTGTCCAGTTCCTCAATCCTATAATAATATAACCAACTTCAAGAACGAGAAATAACACGCTTATACAGTTACCTGTTGTCTAATAATTAATTTTTCTCTATTTATTTAATTTTATACTATGTCATTACTCTTTTCCTCGTTTTTTATATATCTTGTACATATTATATATTTAATTCGTTAAATTTAGAATAAATCAAAATACATTATAAATATTAATTGTATTGTATTCATAACTTGTAATCGTTTATTTATATATATATATATATATATATATTGTAATTTAGATTTAAGACTTTTTTTTTGTATTTTTTTAAACCTGGTTGAGTGGTAGACAAGCCTTAACTCTGCCAGATAAAATAAAGCTATTATTATTATTATTATTATTATTATTATTATTATTATTATTATTATTATTATTATTATTATTATTATTATTATTATTATTATAACTACAAGATCATCGCCTCCTAAGATTACACAAGTTCCGAATATTCCAACATATCCTTTTTTCTTTCAATAATCGAATCAATATAACCACATATCGACAGAGGAACCTCCTATCACAATTTTACAATATTATGGTCGCATTATGTATAAACGAAAGTAGTGGTTTATAGAGATTGGACAAATTAAAAGGAACACCCATCTAATGTGGTGTAGGACAGCCTTTGGTGTTGATAATAACATAGCTCTCATGATAACAAACGCATAGAAACCCTGGATGGTAGTTAGTAAGATTCCATAAACTGACCTATACCCTCTGGCTACACCGGAAATGAGTTCCCGACGATTGTTCTGGAGGTAAAAGCTCTGTTACGTAAGGCTGATTTCTTCTGCCGTTTGTCTAAAGAGGTGGAAGCCTCAACATATTATTAACTCTAGGGCCTTGCTGATGCCTGTAGTGAGATTGCTTTACCTTTACCATACCATCATTAAAAAAAAAACTGCACGAGTTCCTTGAAATTTGCAGCGGATCAAGATTTCTCCATCCAAGTAATACCTTATTTTTCTACTAGATATCTCCTCGAGATGATGTACTAACCACATGTCACTCGCTGACATCTATAGGGAAACAAGCGTAACTAACAATTTGTCTGGTTAATAAATTTCCCACTAGGGGAAGCACCAACTCCCGAGCGGGACGAACAAGGATCAATCAATCAGATATAATAGAAGCAATTAAGCCTAAGTCCCGTAGACTGTGGTAGACAGGACATGTGGCACGAATAAGAAAAAGGGACAGGGAAACTTCTTGAAGTAAAACCAGAACGAACATGCTCGGTAGATAACTAAGATCAAGGCAATGATTCAAAGGAGGTGAATTAAGGGGAATGACAGGAACATATTAGCTTAGGATAAGGACCTATACCTCCGAAACAAGAGCAGATACTGTTGAAGCAAAACAAACTTTAGAAACAAATGAAGTCATATTATGAGGAAGATAGAACGCAAATCAAGGAGAGACCAAATTAGAAATGAAGAAATAAGAAGGCAGCTGTATATTCAGGCAATAGGCGAATGGGTGGAAAAAAGAAGATTTGAATGGAATGAACATATATCCCGCAAGACACCAGATATAATTGTATGCATAGCAAGAGATAAATTACCAGAGGATGGGAGAAGCACCTGGAAGACCAAAAAAGAGATGGAAGGACTATTAATTCTGGATGGAACAGGTTTTGGATATAAAACAAAGAGAAGAAGAAGAATAAGATAAGGATGTATAGAGATCTAATATCCGCGCGGGATTGAACATGCGGTTTCGATAGTTCCAGTGAGTGAGTTAGTTGTGAAAGGGTGCATTATTACCCTGGAAGATGATGCCCCATGCTGGGAACAATACTAGTATCATTGAATGGGCTTGGTCTCCTAAAAGACTTCCATAGGTCTTGTAGTAGCCCTTCTTTTCAGGGTGACAATTCGAAGCGAATGACATTCCAGTTCATCCATCTTGTTTCACTGTTAGAAGACTATCTGGATTTTATTCTTCAACCGGTGTTCGCCATACGTAAACATGTCCGTTCATGTGGAATAGTATGAAGGTGATTCATCGAAACCACATTAGGTCTACTTTTTTCCGTTTGTGGGTAGTCCAGATTTTAAAATTAAAAAATAAAATTATGGAATATTCATCTGAAAGGTCCGTCTCTCAACTTAATTAATCATTTAACTGTAGCGCTTTCGGGACTTGTCCCATCATCGGCAGGATTCAAAACTGGTGTTTCACTGAAGATCTGGTAGAGGGGGTTATATGTATTGGGTTCGTTTTCGTTTATCAGATTGTCGTTGTTGTGAGCTGCTTTCATGATTTCCATCTCTTCGACTACGTTTATCTTCACTGGATTATTTTCTCTACGCATTACTGATACCAGATCTTCAGTGAAACACCAGTTTTGAATCCTCCCGATGATGGGACAAGTCCCGAAAGCACTACAGTTGAATAATTAATTAAGTTGAGGATACGGACCTTTCAGGTGAATATTCCATAATTTTAATTTTTAATTTTCAATAATACCTCAACGGAACACATAATGAATCTTATAAAAGTCCAGATTTTGTGCTCCTTGCACCACTTAAATCTCCTTAATGCATTGTCCTGTCATGGATGTTCATGCATTTCAAGAGTTTTCAAAAATAGAAACTCTGTCATATTTATTTTGTGTATGCGATTCTGTACGCCTGTTCTCGTTGACACTACATTCACGAGGCGCACATTCAACAAAATCGTCACTTTGGTTTGCAGTGGTCTTTCTCTGAGAATTAATAATCCTACTTATTGCCCTCCTGTATGTTTTTGTCAGTTTTGTTTTACCTTGATATGTGCTTCATGTCTATATTTTAATTTTATTATAAATGTTAGATCCTAGTCTCTGGTCCTCCCGAGGGTCGCGGGTTCAAACCCATCCGAGGTCGATGGATTCTTTAGGATGGAAAAAATCCAAGGAGCAAGTCCTCCGGGAGGGATTTCAAATCGTGGGTCCCGACTCTGAAGATTTTCAGTCTCGTAAAATATCCTTAAGCTTGAAAAAGAGGCCTCTAAGCAAAATTTAACGAATTTTCCCGTCCTAGTACTAGCTTGGTTTCCTAAGTGTCAGTATGAGGCGGAACGCTGACCATGGGCCACTCCAATGACATATATACGAAAACAAGTGTAACTAAATTAGTATGGTTCGATTTCTTCCCTGTAGGGGGGGGGAGCGCCTAAATCTCGTTGAGGGAAACAGTGGCAGCTCTGTATAAATATGAAAATTTAATGAAATTCTACTGTATCATAAATTATAAAAATTCAACTCTCAATAAATGTACTATTAAATTTATTTTGTAAAGAATAAACTATAATGTTACTTGATAACTCATGCAAGACAAGAACAAAATTATAACTCTCCAAACAAGTTTATGGGCTCACATAAAGACCCCCTCCCCAAATTAGGAGCCAAGAACAACTTTATCTCAAAATTAATATTATTTTGCGCTTAAAATCAATAAAATAATTATAACTTTCTAAATTAGTTTTTGACCCACGTTAAGACTGCCAAATTTGGAACAAAAAAATCAAAATTATTATTACTTCGGGCTCAAAAAATCATTAAACAAATAATAGAAATTTTATTTGCCGTAATTTCATTTGAGACCGAAACGGTTATCTAAAATATGATGAATAACTTTCAGAAAATATTTTAAACACTATTTAAAGTAACTGCAGATTTCTAAAAGTATATTTACAACAACGCGCATATTGAATAGTGTTATCAACAGTTGAGATTAAAACATTTTTGAACACCCGTCCATGTTTGGAATTCGAGATAATTAGAAGATGGACCGGAAAGATATCAGCCTGGATCCCTAAGACGATTTTATTATGTTCGCTGACCGAAATAAACTATATAACGGACTTGTTAATTAACAGGAAACAGGGAATTGGATATTAATTAGAGCGTCTTGCATTATTCTGCCATTCACTCTGTGTTCCAGTGTCAATGATAGAAGATAGAAACTTCTAATTAGTCCATCTTGTGCGCCTTTACAAGGAGATCGTATTCATTTTATACGTCTTGTAGAACGGCACAATTGTTTACCCTTGTATACGGTTGTATCGATGGTAACACAGGTAGACGATAAATTAAATTTCGGATACACTATGTTAAATGACGATTAAATGCAATAAATATAATAAAAGTCCATTGATATTCTTCTGTCCACCGCTGTGGTCTCGAGGTAGCATGCTGCCTTGTCATGCAGCGGGCCCGGGTTCGATCCCCGGTCGGGGCAGTTTTTTTGAATGAGGTTTTTATCGGGGGTTTTCCTCACCTGTAAGACAAATGCCAGGACAACTTTAAGGCCCAAACCGTCCCCGAAATCATATGGCCATCATCATCATCCTTCGCCGGTATGGAAAGCAACGGGAAGCTACCACACCTATAATTCTCTAGTAAAGCTGCAAAGCATAGTATGAAAATGCTATGATTGCAGTGAAAGACCTGCTATTACTATGGATGGATATTCTTCTTTTTATTCTTCTTCAATCAGGTAATAGGCTCTTAAGCCTGTTCCTGCTTCATATATTCTCCAACCAACATTTCCCTGGTCTTCATAAATATCATTGATATAACTAACTGACTCACTGGCACTATCAAACTCATAGGTTCATGGTCACGCGGACATAAGCTCTCCATACATCCCTATCCTGAGCTAATGTTTTACAATCATTCCCTGTATAATCTACTTCCCTCAAATCATGGTTACTCTTATTCTCCCACCACATTCTTGGTCTACCAACTGGGCATTTTACCTCTGGTTTTTCTACAAGAAACATTTTTCATTCCCCATTCCCGTGCCACATGTCCTGCCCATCGTAATCTACGAGACTTAACTGTTCTTATTATATCTGGCTTCCTATAAAGACCATGTAGTTCACTGTTATGCAGTATTCTCCATCCACCTGTCTGTTCATCTCTCTTTGGTCGAAACATTTTCTTAAGTACTTTATTCTCATATACTCGTAATCTACGTTCCTCCCTTAAAGTAAGAGTCCATTTTTCGTGTCAATACCATTGATATATTTATGTAAATTTCTACACTCGAAGAATTTGGGCGAAAATTTAAGGAAAATGAATTTGTAACAAACATAAAATAATGCAACACTTGTGATCCGATCTACAATATGTCCAACTAAATAATAGTTTTAATTTTTTTAGAATAAGATCCAGATATAATTCTAGTTCAGTCAGATTGCTATGAGACCAGGACTATAATGTTGTTGTAAGTATTACACTAAATCCTTGTGTAAGAACATACTTACTGTGTATCTTTCACTTTTTTTATTTAAAAACGCTTTAATACCTTATCTTACTTCATATCTTGTCTAGGATATTTGAGTACATAGTAAAGAAGTGTTTTATCATTATTTACAACTATGTGTTCTATATAGCCTACGTTCCCTAATTCTGAATTTTAGTAATTAACATTATCATGATAAAATGGAGGCGGCTAGACGTTCGCCTCACACCGCTGGGGTCCCGAGATCGAGTCTCGGTCACTCAAAGTTGGTTTCGTGATGGTCGAACGGAGCTTGGACAGGTTTTTTCTCGGGGTTTCTCTCGTTCTCCCCTGCCACAATTATATTTCTCCACTCTCACCTCATCCACTTTGTTTCATTTCGTTCATCTGCCCCTGTGATGGTGCGTCAGGTGCGGTCGGCCGGCACCCTTTGTCATTCATAGACCCATCTCATCCCTCAACTCGACCACGACTTGAGGATATTTATTTATTATGATAAAATTGATCATAGGTCTTTGATGGTTGAGGAAAACTATGGAAATAAATAATAGTTTTAAAAAACTAAAACAATACGCTTTATTAGAAAACCGAACTAAAAAAAGAAAAATAATTTTAATTTCCAACACGCTTGAGATAAAATTAAAGTGGTCAATAAAAATCATCTCCAACACATCTAGAATAAAACTAGAGTTATCTACAAAAAAAAATTACCATTAAAATCGTGGGGTGCTTTTTATGCTTTTTATGGTTTTTACGTTTTCTTCTTAGAGACTTTACTTTTACCAATATCTGTTTATTATCAAATATATTAATTGATATAGAGCACCCCACGCTTTTCATGGTAAAATTATTTTTTGTAGATAACTTTAGTTTTATTCTAGATGTGTTGGAGATGATTTTTTTGTTGACCACTAATTTTATTCCAAGCGTGTTGGAAATTAAAATTATTTTTCATTTTTTAATTCGGTTTTTTAATAAAGAGTGTTGTTTTAGTTTTTTAAACTATTATTTATTTTTTATTTTTTAGTTTGGTTTTCTAAAAATGTAAACATCTTTAAATTCGATACTATTGTAGTATGAGCTGAAAGTAATACTCTTCTAAACAATCCTCCGGGCCGGATTTGAACCAGCGATCTATGGATTACTGAAATTATATACCACTACATTCCACCACTCTACCAACTGAGCTACCAGAGGATATAATATTAATTTCTTACAACGATGGACTAAAAAGTCGATAAGTCCGCAACCTATTATATATTATATATTATTTATGAAATTAATGTATTGTCATTGGTCCTTTACAAAAGTATACAAAGTTTCAAGTCGATCCAATGTTTTTAAGTGGGTGAAAATGTTACACAGTATTCTCCATTCGCCTGTGTGCTCGTCTCTCTTTGGTTCAACATTTTTTGTAATGACTTTATTTTCAAATTTCTTTATAAAGTATATAAAATATACAAATACATTTTTATCGAATTATAGTAGTCATCTAATCTCTTCGTAGTTTTACAATTATTTACGTTACTTCATCTTTGTGAATGAACATTTTCTTTGGGTGTACTGAATTACAATAGATGAGTTAGCCCTGGATGGAATGCCTCGAGCAGTTCTGGCCTGGACAACTATATAATTTAAATGTCTTCTCCCTGAAAGAAGAGGCTTCTGAAGAACCAAATTAACAATTAAATGAACAGCTGAAGCTATGATTTCATCCTATTGGCTCACATAACAGACTGCCTTAATGGTCGGTTTTCAGAGTCAATTATGGAAATGATGCGTGATCTAAAACCAGCCCGTTCATTCCATCTGCTACTTTTATTCCATAACTGAGCGTGTTGATAATAACTCGGGATGTGTCAACTTAGCCAATAGGACCAACTCAGATGCAAATAAAATTACTTACATTGAATTTACAAATTATTTACATATTTAAGAAACGTTTACTGTATTGGATTAGGTCACGGAATACTGATGTAGCCTCATTTTTACAATCCAATTTAATAAATATACTATAACGCTCATTATATCTATCTACTAATGTCCACTGCTGTGATCTCGAGGTAGTGTGCTGCCTTATCACGCAGCGGGCCCGGGTTAGATTCCCGGGCGAGAGAGGCTCCTGGGTGGGGTTTTATCGGGGGTTTTCCTCACCTTTAAGACAAATGTCAGCACGCTTAGCCATCATCATCATCCCTATCATTATCATCATCATGCTTCACCGGTGTGGAAACCAACGGGAACTACCACACCTGTAATTCCCTAGTAAAGCTCTAAAGCATAGCATGAAAATGCTATGATTGCAGTGGAAAACCTGCAGAATTACTGTGGATGGATGGATATCTATTAATAACTAACTCTCTGACACTATTGATCCTGGAGGTTAATGGCCGAGATGATATAAGCTATCCATACACCCCTATTCTGTGGTAATATGTTCCATTCATTCGCTGTATAATCCTCATCCCTTAAATCAGGGTTCATATTATTCGCACATCTCATTCTTGGCCTACCTACTGTGTGCTTTCCCTTTGGTTTTCCTATAAGAAGTTTCCATGTATGGTAGAACCTGTTCCAAAATTTCCTCCATTTCCTCCACTGTATATTTATTATTGAAATATTCAGAAAGCAAGACTCATTTACCTTAGCATCTTACCTTTTGTACTGCAGCAATAAACTCGCGACATGCCTAGAAGGTCCTTGGCATACCAGCCGGCTGCTGGCCTCACATCATCACGTGTTTTTCATAGAGGTGCAGATCATCCAGCGGTTGATATGTGGCTAGCAAGTCGGGTACCCTTCCGTTAATGCTGTGTTTCTCAACCTGGTGCTGCTATTTGTTGCAGTTATTCAAATTCCACACGAAGCTGGGTGAGCACCGGTCCCATACTGACCGAAATTCCATGAAAAAAATGCTTACCCCGTGGGGATTCAATAGAAGCGCAAGTTCCATAGCTCTGCACTAAGGCATCATGCCTTAAACCGCTCGGCTACATCGCTCAGCACTGTAGCAATACCTACATCATACTTATTAATTTTGTTGCTTTTGGTTTTGTAAAGCTACTGGCCAATTCAATGCCCTTAGGTTCCATCTCCCAATCCAGAACTCGTGTTTCCTTACACTTAGCAATTGTCGTTTCCATTTTTGGATCAGTCTGACTGTTTTTATTGAGATTCTTAACAGTTTTTATGGTGCTAGATCGAAACCATACACAATTCAAGAATGAGATCGCCAAACTCACTTGCAACCCACAATCTGAAGGACCAGGTCCTACATTTCAATTTCTGGGACGGGTGGTCCATTTATACCCTGGGCACTGAGTGACAAATTGGTCGCCTTTACGACCCGTGTGAGGTAAGGTGAGAATATTCAATTCCTAGTCACCACACGAGAAAATTTTAATTGTTACGTGAAGTAGTAATACGCTACAAGCCTGAAGGCCATGGGTTTGTGTCCCAATGTGTCAGGATTTTTAAACTGCCCTAAACTATTTAGCGGCAGCATTTTCCTGAGGTTCATCTAAAAGAAATGAATACCAGACATCTGTCGTGGGGTTAAAGGCGACCGTCAAGCAGGGCTGATAACCCGGGTAACATCTCATGCCGTATGTCTAGAAAGGTGGGAGCCTTACCTCCTCTTCTCTACGATTCTCGTCTATAGTGAGACCACTAAAAAAAAGTTAGCAAAATTAACTTTTTGTTTTCTTCTTAAATGACAAATAATTGCGGTTGTACTTGTTTTTGTATTCAATTTTATAAATATATGAAAATTATATATTTACTTGTACACGCCATAAAAATATTTATTTTATTCAGAAGTTATCCCAAGAAGCAAACCTATATATCAAAATTAAATCATATTTTAGAGAAAAAATAAAGTTCTTCGATTTTGAGCACACAAGAACTAGGTGTATCATAAATGATGTTCTAAACTAGTGAACATTTATTCATTTAAATATTTCTTTACAGATACCCACTGAGAATTTAATTCTGATCATATTCAATCAATTTTATATTTTTTATCTTTTACTTTGTTCACCATGCTACAAAATTTAGGATTTGTTCCCTGGAATCTCAAAAGTTACTTCTACAATTTCTGTGTCATATTTTATTTGGATTTTGATTATTCTTCAATGAAATATATCATACTTACTTACTCTTACTCACTGGCACTATCGAACCCGTAGGTTCATGGCCGCGCGGACATAAGCTCTCCATACATCCCTATCCTGAGCTAATGCTTTCCAATCATTCCCTGTATAATCTACTTCCCTCAAATCATAGTTAATGTTGTTCTCCCACCTCATTCTTGGTCTACCAACTGGGCGTTTTCCCTCTGGCTTTCCTACAAGAAGCTTCCATGCACGTCTTTCATTACCCATACGTGCAACATGTCCTGCCCATCGCAGTCTACGAGACTTAACTGTTCTTATTATATCTGGCTTCCTATAAAGACCATGTAGTTCATTGTTATGTAGTCTTCTCCATTCACCTGTCTGTTCATCTCTCTTTGGTCCAAAAATTTTCCTAAGAACTTTATTCTCAAATACTCGTAATCTCCTTTCCTCCCTTAAAGTAAGAGTCCATGTTTCGCACCCATATAATATAACTGGTAGAATAATAGTTTTATATATTTTCAGCTTAACGTTTTTTGAAAGGAGTTGGGACATCAAAAGTCTCTGCAATGCATAATAGCATGCATTTCCAGAATTGAGCCTATGCTTAATTTCTTTGTGCGTCTCATTCCTATTTGTGATTATTGTTCCTAGGTATTTGAATTCAGCCACTTCCTCAAAATTTCCCTCATTTGTCATTAGCCGTCCATCTCCATTATATAATGAATTTCTACCTGTGACCACATATTTAGTCTTACTGATATTTACTTCCAGTCCTAATTTCTTAGTGTTACTCAATAGTGTGTGCGTGTTGGCCTTTAGTATCTCCTCGCTATCGGCCAATAGTACTACATCATCAGCATAAACTAACAGCTTATTAATACCATTCAGTTGTAAGCCTTCCTCATTCTCTAAAGATTTAATGGCATGCTCTAGTACAAAATTAAATAGTAGAGGAGATAGTGCATCTCCTTGCTTCAACCCATTCTGGATTTCAAAAGTGTCTGAAAACTGTTTGCCTACACGCACCCTACTATTTGAGCCATTTAGACACATTCGTATAAGTCTAACTAACTTTTTAGGAATTCCGAACTCCAGCAGGATACTATATAACTTCTCCCTCTTAATTGAATCATATGCTTTTTTGAAGTCTACATATAGTTGATGTACAGTGCCATTATATTCCCATTTCTTTTCTAAAATCTGTCTTATACTAAAAATCTGATCTGTTGTAGACCTGTTTCTTCTAAATGCACATTGATGATCTCCTAGAATGTCATCAATGTAGGGAGTAAGTCTGCTTACTAATATATTTGTAAGAATTTTGTATGAAGTTGAAAGTAATGAGATGCCCCTGTAGTTGTTGCAATCAGTTTTATCTCCTTTCTTATAAATTGGTACGATAATTGATTCCTTCCATTCATCTGGAAGAGCTTCTTTTTCCCAAATCATACTAAGCAACCAGCGTATCTTGTCCATCAATTTTTCTCCTCCTGATTTTATCAGTTCTGCTGGGATCTCATCTGAACCTGATGCTTTATACATCTTCAATTTTTCAATCGCCATTTCAACCTCTAATGTACTTGGCTCTGCGACTAGCATTTCTGCTGTCTGTAACTTATCCTCCTCAATGTCCTGCTCTGTATGTACATTTAATAGCTGATTAAAGTAACTTTTCCATCTATTTAATATACTCCTAGAATCTGCAATCATATCCCCATTTTCATTTCGAATTATGTTTGTTCTAGCCTGAAACCCTTTCTTCTCTATACTAATTCCCTGATATAATTCTCTAATGTTCCTATTTTTTGCATTCATTTCAAGATCATTAATCTTCTCTCTCAAATATTCCCTCTTTTTACTCTTTAGTAACTTAGTGGTTTCCCGTCTAATACTACCCAATTGCTCTAAATTTACCTCATTTGGCTCGTGTAACCATTTAATTTTTGCTAGTTTTCTTTTCTTTACAATGTCTGCACATTCCTCATCAAACCATTTCTTGTTTTGCCTCTTTTTTAAACAACCAATGCTTTCTGATGCTGAAAATTTAATAGTATCTCTTATAGCCTCCCATTCTTTATTTATATCAGGTTCTTCTTCGTTTGCCACATTGCCATCTGAAGATTCCAGTACTTCAAATCTATTAGCAATTTTGATTTGGTATTCTTGCCGCATTTCATCATTTCTCAAGTTTTTAAATTCATATTTTACAGAATCATCTTTAGCATTTGTTCCTCTCATAAGCGATAGCCGTTGTCTGATTTTCACTCTGACCAGATGATGATCCGAATTGCAGTCTGTCCCTCTAACTGATCTAACATCAATGATGCTACTGTGCCAGCGTTTATCCACTAATACATGATCTATCTGGTTCCGAGTTTCTCCATCTGGGGACGTCCAGGTGTATTTATGAATATCCTTATGCTGAAATGTTGTGCTCTTAACAATCAGATTCTTTGATGTGGCAAATGTGACTAATCTAACCCCGTTGTCGTTACTATCTTCATGAAGACTGAATTTGCCTATTGTTGGTTTGAATATATCTTCCCGTCCCACTTTTGCATTAAAATCTCCTAAGACAATTTTCATATGATATCGTGAAAGGCTATCAAACAAGCATTCTAATTCTTCATAGAACTCATCCTTGATCTTGTCATCTTTATCTTCTGTGGGGGCATGTACATTTACAATTATAAAATCATGTCGTTTACCCTTTAGAATTATGTATGCTATCCTATCATTAACAAACTTAATATCTCGGATAGCAGATAGGATCCTCCTTCTGACTAAAAAACCCGTTCCAAATGCAGGTCTTTCTGCACCCCCATAGAATAATGCAAAGGTTCCTGATTCCTGACTACCTTCTCCTGGCCACCTAACTTCCTGTAAAGCGACTATATCCAAGGGCGATTTATCTAGTTCCCGCGTTAATATCTCTAGTGCCCCACTATTGTATAAAGTCCTAACATTCCATGTTCCTAGGAACATGTCCCTGTGTTTGAGCCTTTGGCATGGGTTCCCTGAAGTAGTCCCCGCCCGGAGAACCGAATGGGGGACTATTTTACCTCCGGAAAATTTTACCCCAGATGAACCCATGTCCGCATTTCTTGACGGTTGTATTTTTACGGTGAAAGATCGTCACTCTTTCGCCCAAGGTACTTTTTTCGTCTGGCTTATCACCTTCGACCAGTCCGGCATGGGTAACCCTATCGGCAGCAATGCTACCGCCGGCATAGCTCTCAGGATCATTTAAGCACGCAAGCCACTCCACTACGACAAGGTAAAGATACCAATATATCATAAGTCATCTTTATTTAATATTTAATATATATATATATATATATATATATATATATATATATATAGAGAGAGAGAGAGAGAGAGAGAGGGGGATAAAATTAAACTTAAAAAAATTGCAAACATTTATTCATTTAGTCATTTATTCTGTAAGGTTCTCTAGGTTTTTTTTTCTGACTGGGCGGGCAATGCACTGAGCACCGCGACCTGAAACATCGATTGCGCTATCCCTGTATATCTTGGACGAACGGAGTGATAGTCTACTCTATAGTGTTACGTAAGTTGTAGTCGTCTTTCGGGTCCGGCAACCAGGTTCTTCTCTCATGACCCATACCTTCACTTTTGGATTGGGCCGTGGCCACAAGGGGTACTACAACCTTCCCGTTGACCCCTTCTGCCATGTTTTTTATTGCTCAGGCTCTGAATCATGAGGCAGAACTCTGGTGAGTCCCTACTAGATTCCCGCAACCACATATTGTCAACACACGTGGATGCCAACCAAACTATTTTTCCTGACACAAACTGAGGTGAAGGGTGATACGAAATTATTGAATGAGAAACGAAATGACATGAAGGGGGCAAAAGGAGGGATGGAGAGTGGTGGTGGGTTGAAATTCGGGAAACGGGAGAACCCCGAGAAAATCTCGCTATGGCCCACCACCAAGAGCCAATCAAGTACACATTTACTCTCGCTAGATTCTCGGTCTCAGAGTTTCCCAGTCTCGTTGCTTCTACATAGGCACTAGGCGTATTCTGGGGAGTGTGAGGGGAATTCCAACGGTATGTGCGGGAGTGGAATGCAAGCGAGAGCGACTAAAAGTCCCGTTGCTCCGCGCGTCTCACCTAGGTCTGATGAACTCTAAGGAGGATATCTGGATGCTCCCTGATTTCCGCAGCCGGTGCCACGATCTTTGCTACAAGCTCTGGAGCTCTGTATCCAGGCCAACGGTCGCCATTTCCAACAGTTATTGTAAAATTACATGTAATACCTTCCATTTTTATTAGAATTAATAAATAAACAACAATGTGTTCAACAATTTTAAATGATGTTTTATTCTGTAGACCCACAACAATGCATTTCCGACCCAAGGTTCATTGTGTTAAAATACTTGTATGGACGTTCCCCACCACCACACGAAAAATCTGTACTTATTTCGTTAACACCCTGTATATTGTTGAAGGCTTATTTCAGTTTTAGAAATCTCTTGTCTTGAAAGATGTTCCTAATTCATGAATGCATATATTGTGTTTGTTATAGGAGGATGTCAGTTTCCACGAGGGTGGTCAGGTCATTGGTTTCAATCCGGAGTACCTGTGCTACTTAATATCAACCTTACCCACATCGAAACGAAAGGAGAATGTGTGGAGAATCAGGGTGACAAGTTCATCATAGAAGACAAGTAAGTCACTATAAATACATATTTTTTTATCATGATTATCACATGTTCAATTGTATCTACACTCTTTTCCAGATATTAACTGAGCTCTTACTCCATAGACTTTTGAAGGTCATATGCAGGCCTGTAGTGTAGTTTACTTTCTATCTATCTATCTATCTATCTATCTATCTATCTATCTATCTATCTATCTATCTATCTATCTATCTATCTATCACCTATCTATCTATCTATCTATCTATAATAGCGTATTCCAATGTTGAGTCATATCTTCTACTTTGTTAGGAGTTACTAGGCCAAGTTAATTTAGTTACCATATGTGCCCATAGACGTCAAGAATGGCATGCGACCAACATATCGACTTAATTGGACATCTAGCAGACAACTAAGGCATTACTAGGACGTTGAGGTCGGTAAATTTTGCTTAGAGAGCCTTTTAATTTAGGCTGAAGGATATTTTACGAGCCTGATAATCTTCGGATTCGGGACCCACGGCTTAAAGTCCCTCCCGGAGGACTTGCTTCTTGGATTTTTCCATCCTAAAAAAATCAATCGGCCCCGGCCGGATTTGAACCCGTGACTCTCGGGACCAGAGGCAAGGAGCATAACTTTAATCTGTATCATTTAAATATATATATATATATATATATATATGGTATGATAAGAAAAATAAATGCCTGGACGGGATTCGAACCCGGATCTCTGAGTCTGTACCTCAGCGTGATATCCATTACACTACCAGGCGAATCCAATTCAAACACTTATTTTTCTTATATATGTATTATACTCTCCATTATTACTAGATGTCGCGAGAACACTGTCTTCACTGCCATCTAGTAGCTGACTATATCAAGTAAGCAAATTAAAGAGAATATTTATTTTACTTTATAGCAGTGACGCTTTATCGATGTTATAATTAAATCTTTAACATTGAGCAATGCAAGCTTAATATGGTATGATAAGAAAAATAAATGCCTGGACGGGATTCGAACCCGGATCTCTGAGTCTGTACCTCAGCGTGATATCCATTACACTACCAGGCGAATCCAATTCAAACACTTATTTTTCTTATATATGTATATATATATAACATGAAAAAAATAAATGTCTGATCTGAACATATATATATATATATATATATATATATATATATATATATATATATATAGACTATGCATTTATATTATAATTAAATTAATAGAACTGTAAAATAATATAACAATATAAAGATAAATCTCAATAATTGTAAATAAAAATAAAGAAATTAAAAATTTGTCGATCTATTAGAATCAAAAAATATAATTTAATTTTTTTAAAAAGTTTTATGCTAGAAAGAAAATGTACAGTAAACCTAAATATCATGAAGAACAAAATAAATTCTGAATATTTTCGTTTTTTTTACATCTTATGTTATAATGAAAGTGGACAAAAACATAAGTATCACGAGGAAAAAATTGAGAAAAAAATAGAAAAAAAAACCATTCAATAACAATTGAATGAAAGTATAAACTGAATTAATAAGCAAATACAAGAGTAAACCTCTTTTGGAATGGTTTTTCTGTAATAGTACCGCATACCTGATTATAGTATTATCTGGATAATTGAAATAAAACATGTTGAAATCCGAATGGAGTGTATACTCTCTTTGACAACTAAGGTCATTAGCGTCACGATTCAAAACTGGGGCGATACATTTTAAACAGAGACCTCCTTTTTTTTCCGCTGTAGATTATTTTACGAGCGCTAAATCTACAACACGAGATCAACGACTTTAATTCTCTTTCCAACGAACTTAGATTTTTTTACGCCTGAAAAATCCATTGACCCCTGTCGGATTTGAACTCGTGAATCTTAGAACTATAAGCGAGCATGGTGACCGCTAGTCCTTCAGGACCTACAGATCCGAATGGAAAGTAGGACATTTAGTAAATATTGTAACTTAGCAATTGAGATTTTTTTTTTGCAAATGCCCCAGGTTGTCTTTCGACATTCCTGGTGATCTCTCCTGGCATGGCGTACTTGTAATCCACTTCTGAGGTTGGGGCGCCTGGAAGGCGGGGTTACGTTGCCCCGATGATATGACGGGTGGTGATGATGATAGTGGTGCGCCAGGAGAGTCCTTAATCCTAAGCTTAATCTAAGATGAATATTAATGATAATGATTGCGATGGCCATATGATTTCGGGGACCGTTTGGGCCAAAGTTTTCCTGACATTTGTCTTATAGGTGAGGAAAAACCCCGATAAAAACCTCACCCAGAAAAACTGTCTCGACCGGGGATCGAACCCGGGCCCGCTGCGTGACAAGGCAGCATGCTACCTCGAGACCAGAGAAATATTGTATATCTTATCTGACCTGTTTGAGTAGTTCATTAAATTTGGCCTTTATCTTCTTCGAATAGGTCCTATTCTGTTGATTGGGGCTGTAGTCAGCTAATAATAAAATTTATTTAAACCTTATTTGGAAATACTTAATACATAATACAGGCTTTTCACTTTACAGCAGTTCAATTCCTGCTTTCCGGAGATTCCTATCTTCCCATTGTCTTTCTTCCATACCCCTCTTCATCATGGCATCATATATTCCCTCATACCATGTTCTTCTACTTCTCCCCCTCTTCCTTCTGTCTGGTACCATCCAATCTAACACCCGTTTAGGCCACTGTTCATCCGACATCCGTTGTACATGTCCATACCACTGTAAAGCTCTCTTTGTTGTCCTATCGATAACGTTTTCTTGGGCATCCATTTCTTGTCTAATATAATTATATATATATATATATATATATATTTCTAATATTTTGTAACCTGGATATTCTCATACTAACTCTAACTAACTCACTGGCACTATCGAACCCGTAGGTTTATGGCCGCGCGGACATAAGCTCTCCATACATCCCTATCTCGAGCTAATGTTTTCCAATCATCCCCTGTATAATCTAATTCTCTCAAATCATAGTTAATGTTATTCTCACACCTCATTCTTGGTCTACCAACTGGGCGTTTTCCCTCTGGTTTTCCTACAAGAAGCTTCCATGCACCTCTTTCATTCCCTATTCATGCTACATGTTCTGCCCATCGCTGCCTACGAGACTTAACTATTCTCATTATATCTGGCTTCCTATAAAGACCATATAATTAATTATGCAGTCTTCTCCATTCACCTGTCTGTCCATCTCTCTTTGGTCCAAAATTTTTCCTAAGAACTGTATTCTCAAATACTCGTAATCTCCTTTCCTCCCGTAAAGTAAGAGTCCATGTTTCGCATCCATATAATGTAACTGGTAGAATATTGGTTTTATATATTTTCAGTTTAACGTTTTTTGAAAGGAGTTGGGAAGTCAAAAGTGTCTGTAATGCATAATAACACGCATTTCCAGAATTGAGCCTATGTTTAATTTCCTTGTGTGGATATTCTCATACGCCTAAAAAAATATATGTTTCATAACTTTTTTCTAAAATTTGTCCGGTATTAATGTAAATTGTCCCTTATTTTCTTTGACGCCCTTATTGTTATTGAAATTGGTAAAGCTTAATGGTTTTCTTTCAATCCAAATTTAGGATTTTGCGCATGTTGGGATGTTGCAATGATTTTAATAGCGTGCATGATATTACCCTTCTACAGTGCACGGCACCTCAAGAACTTCTTGATTCAATCATCCCCATTCTTCAGTTCTCTTGAAAGTGAGATAAATGAAAATGTTTATAGTGAACATCGACAGGTTGAAGTGCGTGTTGTTTAAAATATGTGAACACGATCCTTGAACAAGGTAGTAAGCACAGCAGGGGACCTGGGGTTTCCAGCTAAGAAAGTTATAAACATGTAAACGTAATTATCAGATTGTTAGCTTAGCTACAACACATTAATAACGTTCACAGAAACTCATTCCAACTGCGCAGCGATCAGTTAATTAATTAATTATCGACTTGTTAATTCGAAACTACTTTCCTTCTGTCATGCGTAGACTTGTATTCCGTTTTAAAACCTATCCCAACTGTCAGAACCGAGTAACTCAAAAGAAATACAAATAAATTTAAAAAAAATTACAACCTGTGACGCGAATTTTTTAATTCCTTCATAAACTTATGTCAAATTTTATTCTTTGGATTTCATTCTTCAAACAATTTTCCACCATTTACAATGATTTTTACATTTTTTCTAACGATTATTTCAATATTTTTTGTATGATATTTAACTACATACGTAGTATGAAGACGTGGCAGCCATATTGATTTTAACGAATATTCCATGCAACAACAAAGACGTGTTCCAGTACAGCCAACATAGAGTATTGTACTAATGAACTGTACACATATACTTCAGAATTTCAGAACTTACTATTTATTTTTGGACGTTGCAATTCTTCCACAGATTAGATTACTTAAATTGCGTTATGTTAGCTTCTGGTCCGTTAAATATCGTGTATATGTCTATGTTCACTGCATCCCGAGATTAGTGTAAACCGCATCGCGTTTGTTGGCGCATTCTCATAGTGTATGATTGGAACTTAGAACATTTATTGCGTCACATGTTGTAAACTATTTCCAAAAATAAAAATAGGTTGTTCGTATCAATAATGGATTTTCCTAAAAAGAAAAAAAAATGTTATTGGCACTGCATCGATAATTAAAGGATTGGAAATTAATGCTTCCAGATTAGCCCTTTGTTGGCTGCATTTAACATATTGATTAATTCCATGGCTGAAAGCCTAGAAAACGCTTGAATTACTTTCCGGTTGCTGACCTCACATCCAACTGTGGAATTTATAGAGGTGGACGGTTATTTAGCCAGTACAGTGAAATCTGTCTTAATCGGAACCTTTATAAGAAGGAAACCTGTAGAGACGGAAAAAAAAAATTCCAGAACGGTACGATTTTATATGTAAAATCGTCCTTGATAAGCCGGAAACCTTCATAACGCAAAACCGAATGGTTTTTAAAGTAACAATAGTTAATTTTTAACTCAGACGGAAAATTATTCTTAAGCACGTCCTAATTACAGTAAAATTCTGCATATGACGCTACTGCATTATATCGTTTTACCTTCTTGTGTTGCCATTGTATTGCGGGGATACCCTTGCTTATGTGTGACAGCGGGCAATCCCTCGTTTTTCCTTGCCTGCTTACGTAACCTGCGAGGGAGTTGGGAAACTCTTCAGTCCTCCTGTAGTTGAGTTCCTTATCGTTTTTGTGTAATAAAATTGTTTTGTATTGCCGTGCAAACAATGTTGTGTTACATAAACTATTTTGTCTGTATTTCAATTCAATTCGTTATGTCTTTAAAGCGTGCATGTAGAACCCTTACACTGCGTGAGAAAATTCAAGCTTGTAATTTGGGACCCTTTATAAGAAGGAAAACTGCCAAGACGGAAATATATTTAAGGAACCGTCATGTTCCTTCATATACAGGTTTTACTGTATAAGGAAGTTATGTAGTCAGGATGTAGAGTCCCCAGCCATTTATAGCTGGTTTTTTCAACCTGAAGCAGCTACTTTTTGTTGCTACGTTTACTGGCCGACATTCCATGAGAAAAATTATTTTCTATCAAAACTAATAAAATTCATTGTTAAAACCGTTGAGGTGGATAGTCATAAAATAAGTTAAAATATACCTTCTTAGGTATATTGCCATTAAACAGAATTAATTACAATAAGGAATTAGGGTACATCAAAAACATGGCTAGAAGCAATGGATACAACAGCAAAATTATAGATAAACTTGTAAGAAAACAAAAGAGGAAAACCGATATAATTAAAATAACGAAACTGGAAAGAGAAACAGATATTAATAATACATGGACTACACTAACATACACAGGCCACGAAACCATAAAATTGGCAAAAAATTGAGAAAAACAAAAATTTAAACATAACCTACAAAACTAATAATAAACTAAATAATGTAATAAGTAACAAAATAGAAAAAAACATAATAAATTTAATGGCAAGGGAGTATATAAACTAACATGCAAAGACTGTGGCAAGTTCTATATAGGTAGAACGAAAAGAAGCTTTAACATAAGGTTTAAAGAACATCGTAACGATTTCGTATACGCATATGGAAAGTCTAATTACGCAAAGCACATAATAAACGCCGGTCATAAAATGAACTCAATAGAAGACACCCTTACAATAGTACACAAAGAGGGAAATCCAACAAAAGTCAACATATTGGAAGACCTGGAAATTATCAAGGAAATAGACAACAAGCTGTTAATAAATGAAAGCACTCCCAGACTAAACAACCCACTATACGATATCGTCAGGAAGAAGATTTAGTCACGACAACACCACATTAGGACCAGCAGCATCAACCATCATATCAGATAATGTAGCGAAGAGAGACCTGCTGAAGATGGAACGGATGTTCTGAAAGGCCTACAGGCATAAAGAATACATATCTTATAAGTTGAGGACGACGGATCTTACCTAAGAAGGTATATTTTAACTTATTTTATTTTATTTTCTATGATAACACAAACTAACTCATGCTCCTCAACACTTGTCCAAAACATGATGTCTCTCAGACCGCTCGGCTATGGCGCAAGACGTAGTTAACATAACTAGAGAGAAACATTTGGACCTAAGCCAGTATTTGAATCAAAGACATATCATGCTTCATGCGCTGACGCTCTGTCATTGAGCTATCTGGCGACACTTCTCTGACCAAACCCAAATCCTTAACTTCTTAACTACCGAGTTTTTCCTTAAAAAATTAAACTGAGTCTGCAAGATTTAATAGGAGTGCTTCAACTACGTGGAGCCAATGTGATGGAATATCGCTGATGTCACGAACCTGACATGGAAGTTAATGATTCCAGACTATCCGTCTAATGGCTGTAGTTATGTTATTAAGTTATTGTTTTATAACATTGTTATATAATTTGGTCTGTATCTTTTTTAAAAACCCTAAATATTTTGAATTTTCTCTCATACATAATATAAAAGGTAAAAACGTAATACAAGGATGAATTCAAATTATTTATAAACTTAGGCCTATAACTAACTCACTGGCACTATCGAACCCTCAGGTTCATGGCCACACGGACATAAGCTCTCCATACATCCCTATCCTGGGCCAATGTTTTCCAATCATCCCCTGTATAATCTACTTCCCTTAAATCATAGTTAATGTTATTCTCCCACCTCATTATTGGTCCACCAACTGGGCGTTTTCCCTCTGGTTTCCTACAAGAACCTCTTTCATTCCCCATTCATGCTACATGTCCTGCCTATCGCAGTCTACGAGACTTAATTGTTTTCATTATATCTGGCTTCCTATAAGGACCATGTAATGTAATTCATTGTAATGTCTTCTCCTGTCTGTTCATCTCTCTTTGGTCCAAAAAATTTCCTAAGAACTTTATTCTCAAATGCTCATAATCTCCTTTCCTCCTTTAAAGTAAGAGTCCATGTTTCGCATCCATATAATATAACTGGTTGAATAATAGTTTTATATATTTTCAGTTTAACGTTTTTTTTAAGGAGTTGGGAAGTCAAGAGTCTCTGTAATGCATAATAGCACAAGCATTAGGCCTATACAATCATTAAAGGGACGGACAAGAAAATATATGAATGTATAGCTTAAATATTTCCATTAAGCGAATAAATTATGAACTGCCACGTGAGTAATTCTCAGAATTAAACTAATTCACTGTTACTATCGAACCCGGAGTTTCATGACCGCATGGACATACGCTCTTCTCTCTCTGAGCTGATGTTTTACAATCCTACTCTGCAAAATGCATCTTCCTTAAATCATGTTTGGTGTTATTCTCCCATATCATTCTTGGCCTACCTACTGGGCGCTTTCCTCATGATTTTCTTAAAGGAAGTTTTCCCATTCTTGCCATTTGTCCTAGCCATCATAGTCTACGAGACTGAACTATTCTTATTACATCTGATTTCCCTTAAAGATTATTTGATAACTATAGAAATTGTAAACATTAATTATGCAGACCATTTAACTCGTGCTCCAAAAAGGAGTCAATGACCAATCACGTTTCAACGAATTTTGTTTTACAACCAATCACAGTCGTGTTTCACCTCGATATTTACCGAATTCTCTTTATCAGCTCCTGTTTTTGTGATAAAGAAAGCTCCTCCTTTTTAATATTCTGAACAGGTCAGAGCATTATTTTTCTTCAATAAATACATTGAATATAGCATATAATGACCAGATTCCGTGATTTAACTGAGTTTTTAATAAAAAGTAAGTGAAT
Organism: Diploptera punctata; assembly: GCA_030220185.1. Lineage (NCBI taxonomy): Eukaryota > Metazoa > Arthropoda > Insecta > Blattodea > Blaberidae > Diploptera > Diploptera punctata. Next base: position 622,718 of record JASPKZ010009369.1, on the reverse strand, counting down.
AACCTACAGTGTTGATTATAATATACAGTTTGATGTGTTTAATTATTTCTCCGCTAGGGTGTATTCTTACAATATTGCGATCCTATTTGGCAATACATAATACGAGCAAGTTGCAGTGAATACACATAACCTTACATTTATGATTTCTTTTCAAACATCACCGTTTACATTAAACATATAAATCTTTTAAAATACCGGTAACTATATTTAAATAATGATTTTTGAGTAAACAGTTTAATTTTATTCATTAAATAGTCCTAACAAATGCCACTCTTGCTCGTGGCATTACTTATGATAACATTTCAATAGGCCTAATTATGGTTAATTAAGGTCTGTTTTAGTTATAGAATCAAATTGATTTTCAGTTCTATATTTACACATTTATATAGGCCTATTCACGAATTACTCGCCGTTTTCAATACTTCAACATCTTACAAGTTTTAAGCAAATTATACTCTTGATAAGAATCATCATCATCATCATCATAGTACATTCACGAATTTAGGCCATTTGTTGACCTATTTCGTCCTCAAGAGAAACTCCATCCAGAAGTCTTTTGAGTGGACGTCCTGATCTTCTTCTTCCTGCAGGTTGATATCTTAGCATTTGTTTGGGTATCCTGTGATCTTCCATTCGATGAACATGTTGCAGCCATCTTGACTTATAATCAGAAATTTTGTTTCCTAAAGGTTCCATCCGTAATTCTTCTAAGAGTCTTCATTTTTTTGTGATCTAGTAGTGTATATCCTGCAGTCTTCCGAAGGTATCTCATTTCAGCACATCTAAGTCTCTGCGTATCCTTCTGCTTCAAAGTCCATACTCCGCTACCATACAAAAGAGTTGGAAGAGCCAGTGTTTATACACTTTTAGTCTTGAAAGTTTTTGGACTAACTGTGGCTTGAAGATAGAATTTATTAACCCTAAAATTCTTAAAAATTTAGATTCTTAATAAGAATATGTTGTAATAATGGCTAATGTATTAAGTATTTTGTGTCTGGTGATTTACAATGTAACGTAGACTGCAATTTGCGTGCATTTCGCTGCACATTTTATGGCCATGAAGATTACAATCACTCGCATAATAATGAACTGAGTCTTGGCAAGGTAATGGCTACACAAACATCGATAGTACCACGATTTCTTGCTCGTTTTATTTCTTGCACAAACAAGAAATATTACGCTATATATCCTTCGAGATTCAAGACGTACGTGCTTGCTTATTTCAAAGTTAAATAAAGTACTTAATGCAATGTGTTTCACTTAAGGCGTCCATTTTTCTTTAGATGACTTATTTAACAGCCGTGCTGTGTTGGACATATTTAAATTGTTTTGCAAGCATAAACAGGAATATTAATCTTAGAGTTTAACAATTTCTAGTGTAAACCGTCATACATAACATTAGATTACTTATGTTATCAACTTATCATAGTCGCATCGCTTGGAACTACATTTGAAAAGTAAAAAAATTAAAGAAAGAAACGTGAACTTTTGTAATAATAATAATAATAATAATAATAATAATAATAATAATAATAATAATAATAATAATAATAATAATAATGACAGTAAATGCAAAAATATCAACATTTTTAAGAATTTTAGGGTTAATAAATTCCATCTTCAAGCCACAGTTAGTCCAAACACATTCAAGACTAAAAGTGTATAAAACACTGTCTCTTCCAACTCTTTTGTATGGTAGCGAAGTATGGACGTTGAAACAGAAAGATATACAAAGACTTAGATCTGCTGAAATGATATACCTTCGGAGGACTGCAGGATACATACTACTAGATCACAAAAAAAAAATGAAGACGTCTTAGAAGAATTACACATGGAAACTTTAGAAAACAAAATTTCTGATTATAAGTCAAGATGGATGCAACATGTTCATCGAATGGAAGATCACAAGATACCCAAACAAATGTTAAGATATCAACCTGCAGGAAGAAGAAGACCAGGACGTCCACTCAAAAGACTTCTGGGTGGTGTTTCTCTTGAGGCCGAAATAGGTCAACAAATGACCTAAATTCGTGAATGTACTATGATGATGATGATTATGGCAGTACAGTCCATTTTAGAACTATGATTGCTGCCAATATATTTTTTGTTTCCATTAGTTTATGTCCAAAGTCCTTCTCCATCCTGTAACTCACAACTTCTTAAGATCCTTCTCTACTCAATTTTGCCAGTCGTACTAACTAGATAAACTTCATAATATATATTTTAAAGAATAATGAAATAATAACAAATAATGATATTTATCTTTGTAGGAATCAGGTCTTCCAATCCAGGCAGTGGTGCCAATTTTAATGCACCCATGAAATACAAACATTATAATTTACTACTCTGTTGTAATCATATATATATATATATATATATATATATATATATATATATATATATAGTCCACCGCTGTGGTCTCGAGATAGCGTGCTGCCTTGTCACGTAGCGGGCCCGGGTTCGATCCCCGGCCGGGGCAGTTTTTATGGGTGAGGTTTTTATCGGGGTTGTTCCTCACCTGTAAGACAAATGTCAGGAAAATTTTAAGGCCCAAACGGTCCCCGAAATCATATGGCCATCATCATCATCCTTCACCGGTGTAGAAAGCAATGGGAAGCTACCACACCTACAATTCCCTATTAAAGCTGCAAAGCATAGCATGCAAATGCTATGGTTGCAGTGAAAGACCTGCCCTCGGGCAGAATTCCTAAGGGTGGATATATATATATATATATATATATATATATATATATTGTAAAAATTATATTATTTCAGTCGGATATCAAAATGACATTCGTTACGAAATTTCAGCATTTAAATATTCAGCATAAAATATAGGACATTTTGTTTTTGAATATATCGGTGCTCATTTATCTGAAAAAAAAGACGTTTTACAATTCAAAATTGTTGTTTTACTTATGAAAAGCAAGAGACGAAAAAAATGAAGTTCGTTACGTTGAAATGAGTGATTTATACGGTATATTCTTGTTACTTCTAATGTACAAGTCTTCTAATTAAAAAAAACATTTTTACTATAAGATGAATTTAAAAAAATGTTTTCTTGTTACCATTATAATAAAATTATTACAAATGTTACAAAAGCAAATAACTATTCGATGGACTGGAATCTCTTGAAACATATAAGTTAACGCCACCGAGTCCTTGAAATAATATTTATAGAAGTTCCATTAAGAAAAGTAAATAGGGGATTTCAGAAGGTTGTTTACAACAGTGAAGGTAGATAGAAGAAATTATCAGTACAGTATATTTTACATGCTAAAATACCAGGGCCAGTGGATCTTACACCGAACACTTCAAGTACAGGACGACTTAACTACTGAAACAATGTAAACAGTGCTTGCATGGACGAGGGACTGGAGCAATAGAGCACAAAGTCAACATAGGTCCAGGTATAGTTAGGTCCTACAAATTTGTTATAATACAGCAGACAATTACAATTGTACAATAAAGTTACTAAAACAATATCCAGTATTGTCGATCTAGCAAACACAGAGAAACAAACATAAACAAAGCAATTCACACTTTATAAGTTTACCAATATCTATGATACGTGTATCAGAACTGAAATGAAAGTTACTCCCTTAAATTATTACACAGTTGTATAGTAATCGGACGATGCTGTGTAGAACTGCATACTATTCTACACCTCTCTCTATACTCCGCATAGTACCTAACCTGTAGTCTTTTTTTTATGTAAATTCCGCTAGCTCTGCTAGAAACCGTACAGTTTATATTTTGAGATGCCAAAAAAAAATATATATAGGCCTATATAGATAGATATATCATCGGTTGATTAATGTGTTTGACATCGTCCGATTCCTAATAGCCAATTTCGTCGGTCCATCCAATCTCCTGGTTTTATATACATATATATACTTCGCGCACTGTAAATTGGTGGGTGGGAAGGGAACCGTTACTTATTATTGTATATCTGGCTTAACTTTGCAGAGAGAGAGAGAGAGAGAGAGAGAGAGAGAGAGAGAGAGAGAGAGAGAGAGAGAGAGAGAGAGAGAGAGAGAGAGAGAGAGAGAGAGAGAGAGAGAGAGAGAGAGAGAGATGAAGATATAAGGGAAGATCCTTGACCGCATTTCCTCAGTACCCGAATTGTATATTGTATATTTATTATGTATTTCAATAAAGATAAGATATGGATAGGGACATAGAGCAAAACCGGGGATAAGGGCATTATGCCCGAGGTAGCCCGGGGGGTGGTGGTGAGGCTCTAAATAACAATAATAATAATAGCACGTATTACGAAAGAACGAAGAGCGCATACCAAGAAGAATGTATAATTATAAACCAAAAGGGAGAAGAATGTTGGGAAGACCATTGAAGAGATGGAAGGACCAATTCGACTTATAATGAGATCGGAACAGGCCATTGGGCTTAATCCTTGTTGTTGAATAATAATAATAATAATAATAATAATAATAATAATAATAATAATAATAATAATAATAATAATAATAATAATTTCCCTCAGAAAAGAAATAACTATCCTGTTGTAAGTTTTCGTCTTCCCCCTTACCCCTATTAACATCTGGTGAAGAAAAACTGACAACACTCTTGCGAATGAGAGAGATGAGCACAGCTGCTTCTTTCTACAAATTTCTTGCAAAGTTAAACCACACGAGGTATAGTTGTCTTATAGCCTAAGCCTCTTCCTCCACATTTCAACCCCTAGTATAGACCTGAAAGAAAACGCTCTCTGTTGTTTGTATCAGTGTTGAGATAGTTCCTGTCGTGTGCTACACGCAATAATTTTGCTGTCAGTTATAAGTTTAGTTTATATTAGAAATATTTCAAGTACAAGTTTACAATTGGAACGCCTGTTCAATAACAACAGGTGAGTCGATATTTATAAGTCAGTTAATAGTACCAATTGTGGCAAGTCAGTCACACAGCCTCCTGTGTAAATCTATAAATAAATCCCTACCGGTAATAATAAGCAGATAAAATTATAATATCATTTAATGAAGCAGTTACTGGACTTAGGTCATATTTATATTCAAATTGATCAGGCAAGCGAGTAGAACCTGATTATGTAGGCGCAAAGGTCATATAAAATGATCCAAAGAAGTCAGCATCAATGTAATTAAATTGCTAGTTATTAAGGAGGGTACTGTCAACTCAGGTAATGTAACCCTTTCTTTTGTTAAGACGGAAGTGGCTGACACATCATAATAACTTACTAATGACAAAATCCTTTGCTCGACAGATTGAGTAGAAATATCTTCTAAGCCTCCAGTTAACTGATTTATCGTGATAACCATAACCCATTAGCTAAATGTACAAGCGGGGGTTTTACCCTGACACAAACAACGCTAGCAAAAAGTGTGGGAATATGGCAATTTTCTAGCGTCTGAAGCCTAGGAAAAAACCCAAGCCTAAGAAAAAAAAACCCAAGCCTAGCTAATGTTTGTGACCCGACTGTACGTGAAGCCAGCACGGGAAAAAAGGTCCAACCTCTGAAGGCGTAAATCGCCAATGATAAATTTGTAACACCCCCGGGATCAAAATAGGAGGGCGCATTAACCAATTATATGTTTCGTTATATGTGCCTAAGCACTGACCTTAGGTCCACGAGATCGAGGTAGTGGGAGTAACTAATTTACCTATAGGCGAGAGAGGCCTCTCCTCGTCACTTCTCGTATAAAATTACATCAAGTCACTTCTCGTATAAAATTACATCAAGTCACTTCTCGTGTACGATCAAACAAAGTCACTTCTCAAAAAAACACTTCGTTCTGAAAGTTAAATAAAGTCACTTCATATATACAATTACTTGCAGTTTATAAAAGATAAGAATAAACTACTTTTACCAGACATTCTTTGCACATTAATTCTGCCCGACGAAAGTCCTCGTGGAATCCCTAGATAAGAACCTCAACTCTACCGATTACCAACCTGAGCAACCTAAGTTCTCACACATGGAGAACTCCTTCAGTATTCCTAGTGTCACTAAATCACACCTACACCTCTTCACCTCTTTACCCCAACAATAACCCTTCTCCACAATTCACCTCTCTGTTTCCCCAGTATAACAATGGCGTTACGGACCGGCGAGTATGAAGTGCGCGAGCTGTACTTAGGTATGAGGGGTTAGATTAGATGGGTTTGGGCTTTTTAAGAGCATAAAACGCGGCAACATTATTTTGGTTCAATGGATTACCCATCTTTAGGGCCTACGTTATGGAATGAAAGGGATTAAATCTACTCTATGTAGGTGTAGTCTGTTAGGATGTTCCTGGTTCAAACATTCACACACATGACTCATACCGGCATTTATTTGAGCTGAACCTCGAGTAGAGACTACACACTCACTTTGGCCATTTCTACTCAATGATTTGAGGTATGAGGGAAGAAATGTGGACATTTATCCTGCATGTATTTTTATTCCGATTTAAAAAATCTCCCTTCATGAAACATTTCATAAAAAATTGGCAAAAAATTTACTGTATCTTGGCCGACTATATTTCCTATTCTAGTGCCATAATAATACGCTTCACTATGGGACGGTAGTCAACCGCTGTGGTCTCGAGGTAGCGTGCTGCCTTGTCATGCAGCGAGCCCGGGTTCGATTCCCGGTCGGGACAGGCTCCTGGGTGAGGATTTTTTCGGGGTATTTCTTCACCTGAAAGAGAAATGTCAGGAAGCTTAGGACCCAACGGTCATCGAATATCATCCGGCCATCATCATCATCCCTCACCGGTGTGGAAAGCAACGGGAAGCTACCACGCCTATAATTCCTTAGTAAAGCTGCAAAGGATAGCGTGAAAATGCTATGATTGCAGTGAAAGACCTGTCCTCGGGCAGAATTACTAAGGATGGATGGATGGGACGGTATTATCTTATACCGTAATGAAGACCTCTACAAAAAAAAGTCATAAAATTGTTTCATTTGATCTCCTGAAAGCGTATTATTTCCTCACACGATAAATTCCATTTACGCGTAGAAAGTTGTGATTTATTAGAAATTAATTAAATTCTTAAATAACTATGATTTTCAGTTATTGGGTACTGCACCGCGTTATAGCTTTGAAATGTGTCGGCTTTTCTTATCTCTTGTTGCTCCTTCTTCTGGGGTCCAGTAAGAGCTCAGAAACGCCGTGTATTTCATTTATTTCAAAGCTACACGGCACAACACCCAATAACTGAAATTATATAATGGATCGTCTTTCTTAGATCAATCTTTTTGAAGTACAGTTTAGCTTTTGAAACATTCAGTAGTTTATCCACACCTAATAGAGTTTGAATAATAGAAACAGCTAACGAGGCTCTTAGAGAGTTCAGGACAGATGATGTCATGAAGAAGTCAAAGAGTAGACAATGCAGCAGAAAAAAATAATATTTATATCTTATTTATAGGTCTAATAATTTGACATTGAATAGATTTATTATTAATATCTAGAAAGAAATAAGATTTGACATTTTTCTTTCAAGAGGAACTGACAATGGCTTATTAATATTGCATGTTATAGCATTCTGATTTTACTGCTGCTCACTGATGCTTAAATATTTCAGACTTTCAAGTCAAATTGTATTAAAGTATTCGATACACCATTCTATCTCCATAAATCAGTTTTCTGCGTGACTTTATTTTTATAAAGTGCTGTATATTAAGAAGTTTGTAAAGCTTTACATCAGAAGTGTTTAGGCGTCGATGATTGGCATTCTTATCCCCCCTTCCCTTTACCCATTCCGTCTCAGGAGAAAGAAAAAAAAACTTTTTCTCGTTGAGTGACGCATTTCATCACAGAAGGAAGAGGCAACAATCATAAAGAAGTTCTCTGAGAAAAGAAATCCAATTTCCTTTGCTGGAGGCATTACAAAATTTTAACTTTATTAAAAACGTGTTGCTGGATGATGTGTATCGCTAAGTGGCTTATTACAGAAATGATGTAAGCTCTACTAACTCTTGTAATTGAATTTCAAACACAGGTATGCGCGTGTGTGTGTAATATCAATTTAAACATATATAATCAAGATGGATTCAGTGTAAGGTATTCCAAGAGAATTTTAACTTTCATAAAATTATGGGTAAATAGAATAAAACTAAATATATGGTCACACATAGAAATACATTATATAACGGAAATGGACAGCTAATGACAAATGGGAGAAATTTTGAGGAAGTGGCTGAATTCAAATACCTAGGAACAATAATCACAAATAGGAATGAGATGTACAAGGAAATTGAACATAGGCTCAATTCTGGAAATGCGTGTTATTATGCATTACAGAGACTCTTGACTTCCCAACTCCTTTCAAAAAACGTGAAACTGAAAATATATAAAACTATTATTCTACCAGTTATATTATATGGGTGCGAAACATGGACTCTTACTTTAAGGGAGGAAAGGAGATTACGAGTATTTGAGAATAAAGTTCTTAGGAACATTTTTGGACCAAAGAGAGATGAACAGACAGGTGAATGGAGAAGACTACATAACAGTGAATTACATGGTCTTTATAGGAAGTCAGATATAATGAGAACAGTTAAGTCTCGTAGACTGCGATGGGCAGAACATGTGGCACGAATGGGGAATGAAAGACGAGCATGGAAGTTTCTGGTAGGAAAACCAGAGGGACCAAGAATGAGATAGGATAATAACATTAAGTATGATTTGAGGGAAGTAGATTATACAGAGGATGATTGGAGAGTATTGGCTCAGAATAGGGATGTATGGAGAGCTTATGTCCGCGCTGCCATGAACCTACGTGTTCGATAGTGCCAGTGAGTTAGTTAGTTAGGATTATTTATATTACTCTTGCTCAGAATAGGGATGTATGGATAGCTTATATCCGCGCGGCCATGAACCTACGTGTTCGATAGTGCCAGTGAGTTAGTTAGTTAGTTAGGATTATTTATATTACTCTTAGCACTAACAAATACTATTAGAGTCCAGTTATTCCACTTTTAGTCCCCAATGGGCAACATTTAAGCTTTCTTGCCTGTTCCTTTTCCAATTGAAAACTGATCCCTCCAACACCTCTTGGACGTCCACGGTATCTCTTCCCAAGACGTTTGTAGTTTAGTAATTTCTGGAGCTGACTATTTATTGGCCATTTTTTATAAAGCTGTGGCAGTCCCCTTACTGTTGTGTGGTAGTTTAACTAGAAGAGAAGATTATAGAAGCAGCTGAAAATTAATGAAATTTCCGAGAAGTGTAGCTGGCTGCAAACTTCTAGATAAAAGAAGAAGTGAAGATATTAGAAATGAGTCAAATATTTTTAAACTTTTAGATAAAATAACATAATTAGAAAAACTGGAAAGAACATGTTCAAATAATGAAAGATGAACGCATACCAAAAACGATATTTAATTACAAACCCAAAAGGAGATAGGAATGTTGGTAGACCGAAAAAGAGATGGATGCAACTTTTTGAATGAGAATCTATGAGACCCGGAACAAGTCACATGGGCTTAATCCGTGAAAGTTCATGATAATTGTATTATATGATTGTATCAATTGTTCCGGTAAGTTTTGGTACTGTCAGTGGTTGTCTTGAAAAAAGCCAGACAGATCAAATAATATTTAGGAATAAATTATAAAAATTTCAAAGAATAAAACTAAAATTTTAGCATTTAAAAGGCATGATAACTTAAGAGCAAAAATAGTAATTGATAACAAAATTTTAGAGCAAGTGTACAGTTTTAAATATCTAGGTTTTAATTTATCATATGTTAAAATTGAAGATATTAATGATAAAATAAATTTAATCTAATGTGTGACACTATTAAAAGAATCCTTAAAATCACAAGAAAAGAAAGAAAAATGAAATTTAATAAAGTAATGGCTGTTCCTGTATTGATTCATGGATCAGAATGTTGGACGATCACTAAAAGACAAGCACAAAGATTGGAAACAGCTGAGATGAGATTTTTAAGAAATATATCAGGATATACTCTGCTGGATAAGAAAAGAAATGAAGATATAAGAAAGGAACTAAATATTTTCAAACTTACAGATCAAATAGTTAAATATAGGAACGACTGGAAAGAACATATTGATAGAATGCCAGAAGGAAGATTTCCAAAATTATTGCTAAATTATAAACCGCACGGAAGGAGAAATGTTGGACGCCCACAAGAAGATGGTCTGAACAAATTTAACAATTCTAGCTTTCATGAAACCGGAACGAGCCAACAAGCTTAATCCCTGGATGATGATGATGTGATGATGATGATAAATTATAACTGTCGGTCTAATTATGTGCTGAATTATTTAATCTTCAAATTGAAGCATATTCAACTCTTGATGTCATATCAACAGAAAAGACATTCAATTTTCTATGTCTAATGTAACATTAACAAGATGAAGAGAAGTCAGAAAAAAAATTCATGTTATACCTGTGCTATACAGATCTATCTATAATGGCGTAGCCCTATGTTTGAGTCATAATCTGTCCTTTATTAGGAATTATTAGTTGCCTTATTTGCCCATATATGTCATAAATGACATGTGGTCAATTACCAACTCAATGAGACATCTAGCGGGCAAGTTAGGATTACTAGGATGTTGAGACCGGTAAATTTTGCTTAGAGGCCTTTTATTCAGACTTAAGGATCTTTTATGGCCTGAAAATATTCAGGCTTAAAGTCCTTGAATTTTTCCATCCTAATAAATCGACCCCAGCCAGGTTTTGATCCCGCGACCCTCGGGATCAGATAGAAAATAAAGATTAATGTTACGCAAGTTTCGGAGCACCATAGAATAAATTACATATGTTAGTAATGATTTGAAAATAGCATATAGCGTAGGCTTTATTCGTTAAAAGATGAACACACCTTTTGCACAGATAATAGACATGGAAGGTATTTCGCGCCGATCTTGAACTGTAATATATCGTTGCGTTCTAAATAATTAGATCCGAATATAAAAACGAATAACTAAGATGTGAAATAAATAAGACCCAAAGAGACTAAAGTGATTTTTGTCACACTCTAGCAGATGAAAGTGCACGTAAGCATTGTGGTTAGTTTGACGCAGTCCCTCAACCTTAACTTGTTTTCGTAACCGATTTACTTTACTTCGCATTCAAGTAATTACTCAGTTGTTCATTGAGTAGATCCTATTCCAGCAATTCAAAGAAAAAATTATATTGCTGGGAATCGAATCCTTGCCCCCTTAGTTGTCACTAAAATGTGCTAACCGTTACACTCCAGAGGCGATCTCTAAAAAATGCAGAACTATATTTCGTTATTCCATTCCATATCATTAAATTAGATTAACCCCTCACCTTATTGGTACTCTTTACATGTCATACGTCACCCGGGCCTTACAATGAGAGGCATTTTAAACTATGAACCGTAATAGTATATTACGGTGCGAGGTTGGGCAGTGGTTTTTACAGAAGCGAGGAAAGTCGCTCGGTTTTAAATTTGCGAGTAATAGTATATTATAGCATTATGAACAGCAATAGTATATTACGCTGCGAGGTTGGGAAGTGGTTTTTACAGAAGCGAGGAAAATATTTAAAAACCGAGCGATAGCGAAGTTTTTTAATTTCCGAGATTCTGTAAAACACTTCACAAACGTGCGTTGTGCATTATTTTTTTGCGCGATGGTGTTTTCAAAATAATAAATAATAGTTAAATAATATCTTTGTTGGAAATATTTGCGTTCATTATAAACAACTGACCAACATTAACAGTGTGGGCAATGCTTATTAGTTTAAATTACAAGAGTTCGTGACACCAATCTAGTCATAAAATGGCGGCAAGTACGTATTTATTGTTTTATATAAAAAAAGTATTCCCACTACAGGCCTCAGGAGGCCTTTGGGGTAGTGGGAAGTTAAGGCTCCCACTATTTCTAGACAATCGGCACTTGATGTCAGCCGGGTTGTCAGCCCTGCGTGACGGCCGCCTTTACCCCAGAACAAGCGTCTGGTACTCATTTCCGTTAGAGGCTGAGTCGACCCCAGGGCCATAGTGCCGCCAGAAGGTTTGGGTCAGTTTAAAAATCCTGACCCCACCGGGACTTGCACCCTCGACCTTCCGGCTTGTAGCGCAGTGCCTTAACCACTACGCTACGGCGTACCCCCTATTGTTTTATATAGTTACAAATAAAGTTCAGTTAATTTAAAATGCAGTGATTTGTTTCGTATGATGTATATTAACACTACCTTTTAGATATGTTTTGTATATTGTACATTGTACTAGTATACATAAAGGTTAGTGGTTTTACTTCCCACACGTGGTTTTCAATATGTAATATTACAGTATAGTTATTTTATTACTCCATAGTTATTTAGGTTGGCAACCCCGAAATGTAGGAAGTTGAACTTTCAATCATGGTCGCCATTGCTGTAAGTACGACAAAACGCACTATCGCGCAAAAACATAATTTTTTCGACCACACAAGGAATGGAGAGCTTCCCCAAATAAGTGATCAACTTAATATCAGGACCTCCTCCTAGACAACACAACATTAAGACGAAATACACCATTCTCACTAAACATGGCGAATATGATAATGATGATTATGATGGTCAGATGAGGTTCGGGGACCGTTTGAGCCTTACAGTTTCCTGACATCTGTCTTACGAGTGAGGAAAAACCCCGAAAAAGACTATCACTCAGGAAACTTGTCCCGACCTGGAATCGAACCCGGGCCCGCTCCATGCGAGGCAACGACTCTACCCCGAGACTGCAGCGGTGGCAGTAATGCATTATCATGTGTTGAAAATGTTAGTTGCCATAAAAATCTGGATGCAAACAGAATTTTAAAGTCTAATATTACTCATGACAATGTTAATGAAATTTGCAAGAGCTGAGAGGGTGATACATAAATTCTTGGCAAGTTAATGGGTGCATTAAGAAGTTGCAAGAACTTATGGAAACACTGAAATTTTAAACAACAAACAGATGTACAAGTCATTAGCAAGTGTCTATACAGAGTGAAATCCGAGACCTTAATGCACGTCACTTTCAACTAAGACGTAATGTTGCTTGGTTCTTGGAGTAAACTTATCCAGTTAAATTAGGAGGGAGTAGTATACAAGTTACCCTGTACAAACTTGTTAACGTAATTAACATGTGTCATATTTGTAGCACAACATTTTAAACAATATAATGCAATTTGTAGAATTGCGGTTTTTGGAATTTTTATTATTAAACGTTTTAATGTATGCTGACAATGTGGTTATTATTCAAGGAAATGAAAATAATGTGCAGTACTCTTTACATCAATTAAATCAGTTATGCCAAGAATATAATTTTAAAATACCAAAAGAAAAAAAAAACAAAAATAATGGAATTTTGGGAAACGAACATGTAAGATCAAAAATCGTAATAGACAACAAACCTTTGGAACAAGTAACAAACTTTAATTATTTGGGTTGCAATTTTACTATAAACACAAAAACTGAAAGAGACATAGATATGAAACTGTCAAAATTTTAAATGATATGCGGAACTATACATAAAACATCACCATCATCATCATAGTACATTCACGGATTTAGGCCATTTGTTGACCTGTTTCGGCCTCAAGAGAAACACCATCCAGAAGTCTTTTGAGTGGACGTCCTGGTCTTCTTCTTCCTGCAGGTTGATATCTTAACATTTGTTTGGGTATCCTGCGATTTTCCATTCGACGAATATGTTGCATCCATCTTGACTTATAATCAGAAATTTTGTTTTCTAAAGGCTCCATGTGTAATTCTTCTAAGATGTCTTCATTTTTGTGATCTAGTAGTGTGTATCCTGCAGTCCTCATTAAATAATAAAACAATAAGATATATTAGATTGAAGTTTTATAAAACAGTGGCAGTTCCTGCATTACTTTATGGGAGCGAAACTTGGTTAATGACCAAAAAATTACAAAGTAGAGTATAAAGTGCAGAAATGAACTTCCTTAGAAGAACAAAAGGCTGCACAAGTTTGGATCGGATAAAGAATGAAGATATAAGAACAGAGTTAAATATATATCCACTGAATGAGAAAATCAAAGAATATAGAGAGAAATGGTTTACACATGTAGAAAGAATGAATGTAACAAGATTACCAAGAACAGCATTCAACTACAAGCCAAGAGGTTCAAGGGATGTAGGAAGACCAGTGAAAAGATGGACAGAACAACTGTGAGGCGGAACAGGCAATTTTTGCCTAGCCCGTGATGTGAAGAAGAAGAATTTTTATTCCATTACATTATCTCAGTTCTATCTCTAACCTTATATACCTTATCCGCTCTTATCAAGTGCCGATTGTCTAGAAAAAGCGGGAGCCTTAACCTCCTACTACCCCAAGGGCCTCCTGAGGCCTGTAGTGGGATTACTTTACTTAGAGTGATTCTAACATCAACAAATGCTAATTGTATCCTCCCGCCATTCGCGCCACAATTATTGTCACTTTTGACAGGGAGATGACGACACAGCAACAGAAGACTCGACACTCTAAGCTTTTTTGTTTCATGAGAATCGACTGAAGCATGACTCAAATGCATCACCCATATGTAATAAACTATTTTAAGTTGTAATTATTGATGAGGTATATTTTGGAATATTTTCTGTTCTGAATATTATTATTTTTATTCGCGAAGAATAACAAGTATAATCAGAGGACATGTTTTTAATTTAATGAAGGGAGCTACTTTTTCGCGTATTTATTTCTTCTACAACGTACGTCGGTGTCCATAACCAATGAAAAGCGAGCAGGTCACATGGTTTTATTTTGATGAGGATCACTTTAAGAGCGGGACAGTCTTTAGGTAATTTTTACATGGCACACGCCACACGGGTTTTACAGTAGGTACTTTTTACATGACTCACGCCACCTGTCGGGAGAGGGATTTTAAACTGTGGATCATACACATACTTTTTTGACCACCCAAAGATATTGAGGACCTCCCCAAATGAGTGTAGAATTATTATTAACAATTTAATTGTTTCGATGAAAGGAATGGATTTCTGCATCTTTTACAAAATGTATAAGTCATTTCCTTCGTAAATATACAAAAAATAATATTGACTAGACCAAAAACAAAATACCAATAATAGTAGTAGTAGTAATAATAATAATAATAATAATAATAATAATAATAATAATAATAATAATAATGCTAATGATAATGATAATGATAATAATAATAATAATAATAATAATAATAATCATCATCATCATCCGGGTATCATGTCAGCTGCCGCCGTCTTCTGGAAACCAAACGCCATTCCTCTCTGTCCATCCATTGATCTTCCTCCAATCCTCTAATAATCATAGCCGCCTGCACACATTCTATCCAGGCTTTTTTTTTTGTCTTCCTTCCTTCCTCCATTACATTATCTCAGTTGACATCAATTTCACAATAAGTTTAGGCAATCTTTGCCCTGGTATTCTTTTGACATGACGATACCTCTGTAATCTTTTCTATTCTATAATGTCTGTGATGTCCGGTTCCTCTTGTACGCCCACAATTTTCTTTGCAACTATGTGCAGCGGTTAACTGACTTATGCCGCACCATGTATTGTCAATGGATTTTTAGGACATAAAATCGTCAATATGGATCCACGGAAAGGAAGTAAAACCATGGGCCCCGTGTTGTAGATTTACGGTACGTAAAAAACCTCCAGCCTGAAATAAGTCTAGCAAATTTGTCGGTATTTTCAGTCCATGTTTGAATTATGACACTAATGATCCTAGATATTAAAGGGCGTCGTAAAAATAAACTAGTACTCAAAGTAAGCTGTATGGCCAATAAAGAAAGCTATAGCATGTACAATATTTTTTTTGTTTAGTGCCACCATGTTGTCATTTCGACATTCTGGTATTCTCTCCTGTCATGGCGTTATCGTAACCCACTTCTGAGGTTGGGACGCCTGGAAGGCGAAGTTACGTTGCCCCGATGATTATATGATAGGTGATGATGTAATGATGCGCCAAGAGAGGCCTTAATTCTAAACTTAATGAATATGTTAATGATGATGATAATGATGGCCAGATGATATTCGGCGACTGTTTGGGCCTTGAAGTTTCTTGACATTTGTCTTACAGGTGAGGAAAAACCCCGAAAAAATCACCCAGAAAACTTGTCCCTACCGGGGATCGAACCCGGACCCGCCGCGTGACAAGCCAGCACGCTACCTCGGGACCACAGCGGTGGACTGTACAATAAAAATAAATTGAATTATCCTTTGTCCACCACTGTGGTCTCGAGGTAGCGTGCTGCCTTGTCACGCAGCGGGCCCGGGTTCGATTCCCGGTCGGGACAGGCTGTTCGATTCCCGGTCGGGACAGGCTCCTGGGTGAGATTTTTTTCGGGGTTTTTCCTCACCTGTAAAACAAATGTCAGGAAGCTTAGGGCCCAACTGTCCCCGAAAATCATTCGGCTATCATCACCATCCTTATCATTATCATCGTCATCCTTCACCTGTGTGGAAAGCAACGGGAAGCTACCACACCTGTAATTCCCTAGTAAAGCTGCAAAGCATAGCATAAAAATGCTATTATTGCAATGAAAGACCTGCCCTCGGGCAAAATTACTATGGATGGATGGATCCTTTGTTTTTAATAAAAATAATCGAATTATTATTTTAGTAATTAAAAACAAACCAATTTACGTACAGGTTTCATTTTAAGCACATTGCAGTAACATTTTTTTTGTGGGGTAGAGTATATTTTGACGTGATTATACACACTTGGAGGAACAGTGCAATGTAGCAACTCTTTGTGAGCACATAGGAGCGAAGAATTGGGGTTCATAAACCTAATAAAGCTTCTTGTTTGCATTGAATAGAGACAAAAACATGACATGCATGTTATATTTTAGGAATTTTAATAATAACACAAAGTTACAATTAGCGCTTTGCCATCGGAATAACAACAAGTGAAAGGACGTACCGTACGTGGTTGTCTGGTGCTTGAATCAATATCATGTGCGCTGCGGGCAGGCTACATTCATCAAGACGGCTAATTTAAACATATTGTGTTTCACAGAGCTTCCTGATCCCCTTACTTACAACCAAGAACCTCTGGTCACAACTAAACTTCTCTCAACTCTCCATTGCTAGACATATTTTCTCCCCTTTTTATAAACTTTTATTTGAAGGAAAATTAATGGAATCAATTAGTTACTGCAACTAATAGGCCAAATTATCATAAAGCAAATTTTTTGGTTTTAAAAGATTTTTTTTTAATTTGAGAAATATATACATTTATTTCAAATAATAATGGATGATATATTGAAAAGTGAAATCTTAAGTTAGCAAATATGGTTAACTCCAGAACAATACTTTCACTCCCCTTCTCAAACCTTGAAAATACCACGCATTGCTGTGGCTAAGGTATACGTTAAAAATTGTAATTAAATTGCTGTCTTTCAGCCAGATTACTTAAAACTAATACTTACACACAAAAGTAATAATATTGAAAATAAAATAAACACTTAACACACTTAAATTATGAAATAATCAATATTTGTAATTAAATTGAAATTCGCGGTTGCAACAAAAAGCAGAGCCATCTAGATCTCTCTTTGTTAAATAATAAACCAATTACCTTACACCGCCATCTGTTAGGATCGTATGGAACTCACAGATAATTACACCGCCATCTGTTAGAATCGCATGGAACTCACAGATAATTATAACTCTTTGTTAAATAATAAACAAATAATTTGCAATAATAATGCGTCTATAAATTTAGTTATAAACTACCCTAAGTCTCAAGTTGGATCAAACTGCACACAGTGTGCAAAATTTTATTAAAATCGGTACAGTAGTTTAGGATTCCATCGCGGACAAACAACGTGACACGAAATTTGTATATATTAAGATATATATATATATTTTTTTTTTGGAGACTATGGACATGATGAGGTGTGTGAGAAGAAGGAGCATGGAAGGCACATTCATCTATAAACATATTTTTTTTAATACTTCCACAATGTTTTATCTTCAAAATTATGTCTTGACATATTAACGAATACCTAAATTATATTCAATATTCCTTGTACGTAGTTTCTAAATTAAAGATTTTTGATTAGGCCTAAATGTGAACTTTTGAACTTCTGAACTTCCATCCATAGTAATTCTGCCCGAAGGCAGGTCCTTCACAGCAATCATATCATTTTCATGCTATGCTTGCAGCTTTACTAGGGAATTGTAGGTGTGGTAGCTTCCCGTTGCTTTACACACCGGTGAAGGATAATGATAATAACCATAAGGGTGGTAATGATGATAATGGCCATATGATTTCGGGGACCGTTTGGGCCTTAACGTTTTCCTGGCATTTGTCTTACAGGCGAGGAAACACCCCGATAAAAACCTCACCCAGAAAAACTGCCCCGATTGGGGATCGAACCCGGGCCCGCTGCGTGACAAGACAGCACGCTACCTCGTGACCACAGCGATGGACCTTCTGAACTTATTAACTATTAAAGTATTTCCAAGTATGATATTTTAGGGAAATAACAAAATTACAATTTGAAAAAAAGTCTAGTTAATTCTTAAAACTGTCACACTCTCTCTAATTAAGAGTTAGATTTCGGGTTAGATCATATATTTAAAATAGTTTTGTAAATGCTCCTTCCTTCCTTGGATATTAACCTAACTCAAAAAATGTGTCATTGCAAAATTCATGTTATACCATATGTAAACTTGATACTTCAGTTGTTATACTAATAAAATGTTAAAAATCAATAAGTTGATTTTAAGATGTTTTATTAAAACCAGTAAGCCATGACCGCTCGAGGGAAATAGAGTTCATTCAAACTTATTCTGACTTATAACTAAAGTTTTTATGTCATAAGTATTAAAATAAAGTCCTCGCTACCACAACTGTAAGGGAATCCCCCTAAATTCACGTAAATACAAAAATCCTCCGAAGAAACGATCTCCTAAACGTAATACCCCTTTTTATGTTACTTTATTTCACATGTGATATTTTACATTTTTATTAATTTACAATGGTCCACAGTTGTGGTCTAAAGTAACATCGCGAGTCCTTATTCCGAACGCAGCGGGTAAGAGATTGATCCCCGTTCGGGACAAGCTTCCTTGCGAGATTTTTTCCTCACTATAAAATAAATTTCGTCCCGCGCCGAAGCCGAGTGATTTAGGCAAAATGCTTTGGCGCAGAACTACGGGATTTGCGCTGGTTTAAGTCTCCATGGGGGAAGGAATGTTCTCATGGAATTTCGATTAGTAAGGGACGGGTACCCACACAGCATCGTGAGGAATTTGAGTAGCTATAATAAATTGCGGCTCCAGATTTTTAAAAAACTCCTCCAAGCGCGACAGGCCTAGAAGGCCCTTGACTTACCATCCGGCTGCTGGCCTCACATCCACATGTGTTAATCACATAGGTAGACGATAATCTAGCCAGTATAGGGGTGACATGTGATCAGCATGTCGGGCCCCCCAGTCGTTATAGCTGGTCTTCTCAACTTGGAGTCGCTGCTTATTGTAGCTACCAAAATGCCTCTCGATGTTGGGTGGGCACCAGTCCCATACTGGCCGAAATTCCATGAGAAAATTTCTCGAACCAGCGCAAGTCCCGTAGCTCTGCGCCAAGGCTTCTTGCCTTAACCACTCGGCTACGGCGCGGGACAGATAAACTAGCTATAACGACTGGAGGACCCGACAAGCCGACCACATGTCACCTCTTCACTGGAAGAGTGATTTTCCACCTCTCTGATTAACACATGTGAGGCCAGCAGCCGGCTGGTAAATCAAGGGCCTTCTAGGCCTGTCGAGCCATGGAGTTGAGACAAATTTCAGGAAGCTTTAAGGCCCAATTAGTCTCCGAACACCACCTGTCTATCACAATTATGTACTATCACAATTATGCAGTCATATTCACCATGTTTCATATGAATGTATGAGTGAATCATGTATCTTAATAGTTCGTGTTGTGTCGGAAATGGCTCTGGCAATTGATTTGATCACTCATCCAGCAAGGTAAAAAAAAAAAAAAAGTGTTCATATGGTATGTGAACAATAGTTTGAAATCCTCTCCTAACAGGTGTTGTGTTCCTGTAAGGTCCGGGTGGCGTAGGACACGTAAAAACACCCACAGAAGGAGAAACAAATAATATGCACATGTGAAATGAAGATCTTAAGAACTATTCAGGGGAAAACATTATTTGATAAAATACACAACACAGAAATTAGGGACAAATGTCATGTTAATATTTAAGACATAACCAAATTTACATATTGGAAGGGTCATATAGAAAGAATGGAAGACAACCGGCTTGCAAAAAAGAGCTAAAGAAGATAGACCAATGGACGGGAGGAGAACAAGAGGAAGACCAGCCAAGAGATGAATAGACAGTGAATGCACATCCAATACGTCTTCCTCCGAGGAGTGATTTTGGAAATAAACAGGATGAAAATCCTACAAATTATGATTAAGAAGTCCACCGCTGTGGTCTTGAGGTAGCGTGCTGCCATGTCACGCAGCGGGCCCGGGATCGATCCCCGATCGGGGCAGTTTTTCTGGGTGAGATTTTTATCGGGCTTTTCCTCACCTGTAAGACAAATGTCAGAAAAAACTTTAAGGCCCAAACGGTCCCCGAAATCATATGGCCATCATCATCATCATCATCATCCTTCACCGGTGTGGAAAGTAACGGGAAGCTACCACACCTACTACAATTCCCTAGTAAAGCTGCATAGCATGAAAATGCTATGATTGCAGTGAAAGACCTGCTCTCGGGCAGAATTACTATGGATGGATAATTAAGAAGAAGAAGAGGATAAGCTAAGGAAAAAATTAACATTACTTCACATATGATATTTTAGATTTTCATAAATTTACAAAGGAAATACAGTAGAAATCCGATTTTTTAAGAGTTACGAGCTTAAAGATGAAGGTTGTCAGTGCAAGGCTGATTGTTGCAACTTTAACAAGCGATGTCAGAGAAGAGAATGCATTGCACAAAAACTGGACGCTCTTAACTAACTGCATAATAATAGTATTTTCATATGTGAAGGTTGCATATTACCAGGATATGTTTTCTTTCAAGTTTATTTAATAGAATCGGACTTTACTAACGAACGTGTTATTTCAGAAATTAGCGTACTTCTTCTTAATAAGGCGCTACAGCTTCAATTGGAGAATGCTTTGGCCTTCTCAACGAGTTCTTTCCACGCCTTTCTATTCTGGACACATTTGTTCCAATTTTTTACCTTCATCAATTTTATATCATTTACAACATCATCTTCCCATCTTTTTTGGGGCCGTCCAATATATTTTGGGATTAATAGTGTACGGGACTCTTAATGTGGAGTCCCAAGTTAAAATCTTTGATCAGACCAAACCCGACTTGGATTTTTCGTGTATTTCCTTAGTCGTAATTATAATATGCGAATTGTAAGAAGATTCGTGAATCACATAATTATTGGCATATCTCTAGACCCTGAGATGTTCAAATATCTAAGTGTTGAAAAGGGACGGGAACTCAAAATATCACCAAATAACGATTTTACTTACCACATCCTATACTGCTAAAATACAGTAATAAATTTATATATGTAGATATTAAATTTGACTATTTATCTCATAGACCGATAATTTTGCCTCTTCCTGTTGATAAAATTGACTCTTCTTGTTGATAAAATTGTCCCTTCCTGTTCGAAATGAGATATATCTCAGCAAATTAACTTCTTTGACAAAGATATCGATTCAACTATGTACGATAGATATGGCACAGCAAGAAATGTCAAAAGAAAACAACTTCGAAAATTACAAAAAAAAAAAAGTTAGTTCTGTTGCTCTAAAAAAATATTAAATGTTGTATAATGAATCTACATTATTGTTAATAGTTATTTCTCATACAATCATCTGTTATTGATTTTTCCCAAGCACAAAGAGATTTAACAGTAAAAATATGCTATTTTTGCCGGCTTAGAAATCGCCCGGAAGTAAGATTGGAATATATAACCTTATTCTGCCGGAGGGCAGGCCTTTCACTGCAATTATAGCATTTTCACGCTATCTTTGCAGTTTTACTAGGAAATGATACGTGTGGTAGCTTCCCGTTGCTTTCCAAACCGGTGATGGGTGATAATGGTAAGGATCATGATGATGGCCGGATGATTTTCGGGGACTGTTGGGATCTAAGCTTCCTGACATTTGTCTTACAGGTGAGGAAAAACCTCGAGGAAAAGAAACTCATCCAGGAGCCTGTCCCGACCGGGAATCGAACCCGGGCCCGCTGCGTGACAAGGCAGCACGCTACCTCGAGACCACAGCGGTGGACATAATAATGATAATAAATAATAATTATTAGACTATTATTATTATTATGAAATTAAATTAACCCTATAATGCTCATTGTTACATATATGTAACATCGGTAATTTATCACACCGTTTCAACAATGAATTAATATTTACCGCGAATCCCTGAGTAAGTTTTAACCGATAAGGAATAAATTAATTTAAGGTTATGAAACATTTTGCTTGTTCTACTGTATGTATATTTTAAAGTCAGTGGTTCAATCTACTCAGATCGTTGTGAAAGGGGTTCGCGAGTCGAAAAAGGTTGGGAACCGCTGCTCTATACCATAAAATGAAACCAGAATTCATATCTAAGTACAATGTTTTTCCCTATAATTTATATATGCTTTATAACTGAATGTTTTCTGAGTAACTGCTGGTAGAATTGTTGATGTGTCTGAGAATGACTTGTATTACGGATATATTGATTGTGTTCTGTTTGCACAACTCAATGGAAGGGCATGACACA